>JACJUM010002842.1:4244027-4561122 GCA_020976665.1 Heortia vitessoides
GGCGCGCGCCGCGCTGCGGCCCGGCCCGCGCCGCCCGCGCGCGCTCGCCGACTGCGAGGTGCGTGCTCTCACTCCGGACTCCGGACAACCTGTCTTTTCTCTTTCTTTAGCTCCCCCGGGGGAAGGGGCGAATCCGCTCCTTAACGAACTGCCCCCGCAGGGTTGGAAACACAGGCGGAAAGATATTTATTATTATATTATTATTTTATTTGATAATTTTTTTGTGTTAAAGTCGTCCTGTCGATATTTTTCTAGATTATTTTCACGTTGAAATTTTCTTTTAACGAAGCAGGTAGATCAAAATTTTTGTATTTACTCTCGTATACTTCGATAGTACTCGGGATCGCAAGCAAAATTACATAATTAAGAATATTTATTTTATAATTTGTACATAAATTATCACGACTAATAGTTATTCCGCTACCACCAAAACCTTAGGCTTAAACAGAAAGTTTGGGAACTCTAAACGTTAAAAAATGTACACTTCTCCAAATTTATTTTACTATTTTTAATTTGATAAAAATATTGTTGGACCATTCTGACGTTATTTATTCGACAGACCTATTTTTGACAATCATTTATGCATATTATAAATTTGATTGTATAAAAATATATTTGTATATCCTCTATTATTTGCTGTCTGTAATTCAAGCAAGCTCATCTCGGTTTCAAGTCAATGAGATGTAGATGATAAGAAAAGTACAGATAAACAATCGGCATTATATAAACATGTGTGTACATGGATATAAAAGAATAAGACATGAACAGGTGATCCTCATGGTGGGCATGCCGGGTTCGGGAAAGACGTACTGGGCCAAGAAGCACGCCGCCGAGAACCCGGACAAGCGATACAACATCATCTCCACCGGGTCACTTTTCGACCGCATGCAGGTAGGACACTCACACACTGCATACTATACGCCGCACACCACACACCGCACACCACATATATCCCATACACAAACATGGGAATACAAAAAGGGGATCAGAACCACTAATTGGTATTGGTACGATATGCCCGATCCATATTGAACTCTAAGCTCAAGTCATAATCATACATGACTGAATGTATAGGGACCTGCGTATTTGAGGAATTATTGTGATTCTGGAGACCGTTACGGATAAGCTATGTAAGAGAAAAGAAAAAAAAGGGGGGAGATAGTCTATTAATCATCTGGAGTAAGCATGTTAGATGGATGGATGGATGATCTGTATGTTGAAAGCCTGTGTTGCAAAGAGTACTGGAGTGCGCAGAAATAAATATATAAACTGGTCTTAAAAGATATACCCAATCCATGTAAAAATAATATAAGTTGTGTTGCAGAATATATAAAATCTCAAATAAATGAAAAACTGTTTAATAGTTTCTTATTTCTAAAAAAGATGGAAGGAAAAACTGTATTACAAAAAAAATTATAGTCTTAATTGAGAAAATATAGTAAATTTTACTATTATATAATTAATTATATTGATGCTATGACACGTGGCATTGTTTATGATTTGCACACTTTTTTATTAGTAAAACATGAACTCATTTAATTGTGTTTAGTTTATCATTTCTACCATATTTGCTAATAAAAGATTTATTTATTATTAGATAGTCAGAATGTTAGGTACAATAACTTACAAGGGAACTTGCACCGTCAGAGACATCGATGCTTGCCCGACAAAAACAATTTAGTTTCCTTTTTGTATTTTAATAAAAAAAACCGATACGAGAACTATTTAATATTCTGTAAATGTCGTCATTAAAATACTTATGTTTACTGAAATATGACGTCACATTTCAGCCATATCTTTAATGAGTCAGTTATAGGAAGCATTTTGAAGTTTAAACAAAAGTGCGTAAACTTATCGAATACACTCTCATACTACTGGCGGACTAGAATATTACCTCCCTCTGAACCACGTGTCGTAAGAGGCAACTAAGGTACCAGAACCGACAGATGGCGGATCCATCTGAAACAGTGCAGCTCGAGCATTATGAGTAATATTCCCCCTTATTTTGGGCAATGACTTCCAATATAGTTGATATTTTGACTACCAAGTTGGACGAAGAAGGAAATCAATATGATACACATTTAATTGCGTGGTTAAACTACAAACTATGTTTAATACGGTAATTGTTTTAATCCAAACCTATTTACGTGACAATTGTAGTATAAATACAATGAATTATCTTTGGATTATTGCGTTGTTGGTTGCCAGTGATATATTTTAATTATTAGCTTGAATTTAGCGAATAAGTTTGGTATACAGTAACATGTTTATTTTTATATTTATTTCCGATTATATACTTGCAGTGTTTCTTTATGTTTATGATATTTCAAATTTATTTGTAACGACATTATTTTTGTTATTACTATTATGTCAGTGCATTATAGGAGTATCATTGCTTTTAATATTAGGCTTCTTTGACAAGAGCTTTTATTCAATAAAATAAACGCAACTACGATCTGCTATCCTTAGGTTGTGAAGATGTATTTAAGAAGACAATTGAATATGAATTGGATTTATATTACATACGATTATTGTAAAAGTTTTAAGGATCAATCAGGTAAGTAGCGGAAATAGGACGTTCCTTTTTTTATAGATTCAACAGGGGAATAAAACATGGAACTATTATTTATATATCGAAGAAGAAACCTGCATCCAAACATGTATAAGTTAACTGATGTCTATTCCAGTTTAGTCGAGTACTAAACCAAATAATATATTTTTTAAGGAACGTTAAGGTAAGTGACAAGAAACTATTAGAATGGGCTTATGATGTGGTAGGTTAAAAGCATATAATTAATATATATATATATGCTGTTAAAGCATTGTAATGAATATTTATAACAAAATGAAGTTGTGAAAAGTAGTAGTAAAGGTAAGTGACAGGAGCATTTGTAAGGTAAGTGACCACTCGCAGGTAAATTTAGGTTATAGTTTAAATTGTTTGATGGCATCGTCTGAAAGGTGATGAAGTGATTGTTGACGGACGTTGTAATACCAATGACGCAATATTCCAAAGAGTTTCGGTAACTCGTCGGTTTTTTACACACGCACCCAATACACAACTCTACAAACGACTAATAAAAAAACGTTCTCTTCCAGCATAAATTAAGGTTTGAACACAAACAGTCAAACGAGCTATCGCTACATGCACAAATAAACCTGAATACTAATGTCATCTGTATTTTCAACAGGAGAAATGAACAACCATTATAAACATAAATATAAAAAAGCTAAACCTTTAGAGGTAACTGTTCAATGTGTTAATGATACCAGTGGATCACCGGGCGAAGAGGACGGTACTGAACCGCGACGGCGAGGACGTCCCTGGTATCAATATATTCACTATTCTAGCGTTAAGTAGTCGTAAGAAGTCGCACCGGCTTCTTGCACCCCACTGTATGTGTTGCATCGATTCAGGTGGACTGTAAACCGTTCCGAACCAGCTACGAAGGCCGCTGGGACGCCATGGTCTCCAAGTGCGCTAAATGCGTGCTTAAGTTGTTGGAAATCGCCAAAGGACGCAGGAGAAATTTTATACTCGATCAGGTGAGAACACTAACGGAACGACACGACAATGAAATTTATAAAGCACACCTTAATCAGGTACAATCGAGATCTGTAGCCAAGTTGTTGTAGAACCCCCATTGTTTTGTTTATCATTTTGAGCTTGTGAACAGTAGCTTCGTATACCCACGCAACCATAAGGTACGTCGTACTATAAGCTAGTGTAATGTAACACCGTCTCCCGAGCGAATGTGTGTGTGACGAAGGACGCGTGCCGAGGGCGAGCGAGAAGCGGGGGCGGTGTCACACCTTTGCCAAACGGCCTGCCAGTGCTAAGTCGTCTGGGATCTCTATTGAGCTTGTTCTAGGTGACTAGTCGAGACAATGTATAACGAGAATGTTTTGCTCCACATCATATCCGGGCGTATCGCGGTTTCGATATCGCGTGGGTAAATCAGACGAACGTATACCCGTCGGCTCAGAGGCGGAAGATGAGGGATTTCGACGGTTACCGGCGCGTGGCGGTGGTCGTAGTGACGGACGACGCCACGTACAAGGAGCGTCAGCGCAAGCGCGAGCTGGCCGACGGCAAGGAGGTGCCCGACGGGGCCATCGTGGACATGAAAGGTTGGTAGCGCCGGCGCGCGGCCCTGTGCCTCCCCCCACCGCTCGCTCGAGCCACTGCCACTCCCACCCCGAACTACATCGACCCGGGCTGTTCTCCCGCCTTTCCCGGTTCTCCGGGAGCCGTCAGGGCGTTGTCGGCGCCGCGACTCGGTCCCGGGATCTGTTCGTCACGCTAGTGTGCCGCTCCCGGTCGGCACTTCGATCGTTAGCGGCACACGTGGGAAACACTTGGACGTAGAAAAAGGACAAGTTTGAATGTTTCCGTGTCCAGCTGTTTCTAATCGCCTCGACTCGACCGCGTACTCGGGTGGGACGATCTGTCCCATCGGAGAGACGGTCTCGCGTGATCCTCAGACCCCGGGAAGCGATCGCAGAGTCGATAATCAGCCTCGGCCTCGCTTTCGGAGGACCCCCGGAGGCGTCCCGGAGAATAAACCTGAGTTGACCATTTCCAGTACTGATATTGAAAATTCTCAAACAGCGAACTTCACGCTCCCCGAACGCGGGGCGTGGATAGACGAGGTCATATACCCGGAGTTGTCCGAAGAGGAGGCCCGCGTTGTGGTGGATGGGTTCCACAAGGAGGCCAAGGCGGCCGGCGTCAGTAAGGACCGCGAGAAGCGCGATCGCTCGTCCTCGCGGGACGCGCCGGCCTCCAAGCGGCAGCGGGACGACCGCCGGCACCGGGACGACCGCCGCCAGAGGGACTTTGGGAACAGAGACCGTGGTGAGTGCAACACGCTTTATACTTGCTATATACTTTACCTAAAAATGAACTAATCTAAAACTACAAATACTCAAAAAAACGAATAATATTCCAAAAAACTCAAAAATAAATGCTATTCATAGATTGCAAAGATTACACCGAACACCGGACCAGTGCTTCCTAAAATAGCGTCTTTAAACAAACAAACTCTTCAGCTTTACAATATTGGATAGACTTATTATATTTTACTCTCTTTTTCCTTTGTTAGTATTGATTTTTGTGTTTGTCTCACAGAAGACCGCTGGGGCGGCGGCGGCAGTCGCTGGGGTCCGCCCGGGCGTGGTGGTGGCGGCGGCGGCGGCGGTGGTGGTGGTGGTGGCGGCGGCGGCGGCGGCGGCGGCGGCGGCGGCGGCGGGGGTGGGGGTGGCCGCTGGGGTCCACCTCGTGAACGCGGCCCTGGACCAGCTGGTCCCCCCGGAAGGTTTGACCGTTGGGGACCTCCGCCACGGTAAGAAATCTTGTACATATTGTTAAATTTTAAATATTTTTTTTTAGTCCATTATATATTATTTTATACCGTGCGGTACCGGCAGAGTAGAATAGTATCTCCCCCTGCACTAGGTGTCGTAATAGGCGACTAAGGTACTTGAACCAGCAGATGGCGGTATATCCATCCGTTATAGTGTAGCTCAAATGCACAGGGCGGAGATGGGCATCAACCCGTCGCTAAGCTACGTTCTGCGTTTGCCAACACTCCGAGCCCAGCGAGGCATAATGGGCAAATTCCCCCTTTCTTGGGGAGGCCTATGTCTGGTAGTGGACTTCCAATGGCTGATGGGATGATACTTTTTTATAGCACGATGGTGGAACATATCGTAATATCACATGGATATCACTAGCGCGATGCAAACCTTGTCATTGAGGATATTATGCCACATGACCCAGTGAATTCATTGCCTCTTTCAGCCTTCAGACCGAAACACTGCCATTTGGCGGTAAGAGTGAATTACTAATGCATACGACCTTTTGTATGAGGTCTGCATAATGTTAAATATTCTATTTACTGCCTTTTGTAAAATCCTTATTGTAAGCTGAAAGAAATCTTCATGTTAGGTTTCAACATATGAGGTTGAACTCCCTGCTGCTGGTAAAAAATGGCCGTAGTGCTAGTAAAGAAACTAATATATATTTTTTTTAATTCTTCACTAGTGATTTGCGTGGCAGTTTGAAAGAAAATATAAATGTCTAATTTCAAATGGGTTTAGCTTCCTATCCTAGTCTATTATAATACTATGTATTTTAAATTTAGTGAAATTATTATAAAAATCGGAATGTTTTTAACCTTACATTTAAAACCAACTTAGCCATTATATAACTTTTTACTAAATTTCATGGGCTTATTAGCTGTCTTATCACGGTCAAACAACGAACGTACAAAGAAACTTCAGGCTCGATTCCCAGCTTGGCAGACTTAAAAATTCTGGTTTGGGTGCTGCTAGAACATCATTCACGTGCTAACAAAAAATCGATTTCCACAGCAATGACTTCGGCAACCGTGACCGCGACGACTTCCGCGGCGGGCGTGGCGGCCGCGGAGGTCACGGTGGACCTGGAGGGCCGGGTGGCCCCCACAGGGGCCCGGGAGGCCCCGCTGGCCCTGGCGGTCCCGGCGGGCCCGGCGGCCCGAGGGGAGATCGCGGTCCGCGCGGACCTCAGGGACCCGACGGCGGCAGGTTCGGAGGCCCGGACAGGAATAATAGAGGACCACCCGGAGATAAAAGGCCTAACGGCCCGCCTGGTAAGTGATGGATTTTGAACTTATTTTAAATTTGTTCGGCACTGAAACTTTCATCATGGTTTTGTTTCTAGACATTTTGACAGTTCATAGAATTACTACAGGACCCGAGTAGATAGGGTTTACAGAGAAACCAAGGGTTCTCTGTCAAGACTATTAGTAACTGCAGAGACTAGCCCAGCTCCAAGTAGCTCCAAGTAGCCAGTTCTCGCCAGGATTCCTTCACGTGGTGTCTCTGTTGAGGTCGAATTCACAGTGGGCATATGTGGTTGGCTGTAAAGGTTGGGCAATATGCCGCAAGGCGCCTTTGGGACAGCGGTTTCTTCATACGTAACCGTAAGGTTGGTGATGAGTGAACGCCATTAATTAAAAGTTTTGCACTCCGAGGAAGACACGTCATAGAACGGGAGACCAGTAGAATTGTAGCTCTTTGTGTACCAGATATAGGGAAAGGCGACTGATATAGGTAGGTGCCTGCAGATAGCGTGCATACACATCGCGTCTCATCCGGATTTGCAGTACTATTTATTTATAAGATTTTATTGCATAAAATATGACTAACTTAATGACAGTTGGCATTTTCACCCTAGTAATATGTCAAACTGAAGATCTAGCTCATCCTCTTACCATTCTTTAGGGGGTACTATATAACAGTGGGCAGCGGTTTGGAAGTTGAATTTAATTTCAAAGACTGTGCGATCTTTATAGCGAAATGGCTAAGAGTGACGATCTAACGTTTCCACTTGGAAGGTTGATTTCTGCACAAAATATAGAAGGTACCTTTCTTGTGTCTCATTTCTATAATAACCCGAGGGAAGCCCTACAATTAGATTCAGAACAATAGATGTGATGTAGGTACTCTTTAAAAAATAGCTTGATTAGAATGACAGATTTCAATGTAGTAGTTATTTATATTGTTATTAATATTGTTTACATAACTTTATTATTTATTGGTGTAACCTTATGTAACCTTACTAGTTAAAGACCATAGGACCATAGGTAAGCGGACGAAAGCTACATTAGAATACATAATACATTTAAGTGGTTCTGGTTTCTTTATTTTTACTAATTATATAATAGTTATAACCAACTAAAAATTCCTCGTTTGATGAATGAACTACTGAGTATAACTTTTCCGTCACCTACACACATTTTTTTAACTGGTAGGTAACCTACATGGATTCATCTGTATCATTCGGCGTGCCTGAACTATTTTATTACGTGCCAGGTGTGGCACGCATGTCATTCCTGATCAATTGTTAAAACTAATCATAAAGAGAGATGGCCTCTATTGGCCTCATGAGCAACAAGCTATTGAGAGAGAGAGAGAGAATGAGGAGATTCGTAACAGAGCGAAAGTTTGAACTGTACGGTTCTGGAATCGTGACCACGCAGACAAGCGCAGTGTAGGCCGTTCACCCATACGATGGGCAGACTATTTGACTAAACCCGTACAAACAACTGATCATATTTAAGATCACTCTGGAAGGCCTATGTCCAGTAGTGGACGTCCTACGACCAACATGATGATATAGAGAAAAAGATAAACATTATTATCATGTGGGTCATCATAACATGTTAATCCGCTGGACTGTTGTTAACTCTCCAGCATTAGGCGTCCTATTATTGATTTGTCACAAGTATAATACATGTCAGTCTGCTATTACAGATCATTAAGTTCACGTGTGGATTATGGATTTTATAAAGTCTAGTAAATGTTTATAGACTACATTTACATTGGATTTAAATGTTACGTTCTTTTATTGTGCAGGTCACGGTTCGTGGCAGCGCGGCAACCAGATGCAGAACAACCGCGGCAACCCGGGCCGCGGCGGGCAGGGCCCCGGTGGGCAGAGGGGAGGACCCAACCAGAAGGTATACACCATTGTTATATCTGACAGCCCGATGGCGCATTCTCTATGTTGTGCACCAAATGTTTTTAGTCATACAGCCATCGCCACACAGGACTATCATTTATATGATGAACAAGCGTTTGTTCTATTGCTAGGTCTTATATATACATGTCATACTTGTTATCTGTAGTCTGATATACGTAAAACAATTGCTTTTAGCTTTTTATCTCTGAGTGAGGGCAATGTATGAGATTTTGTGTCAATTATATCTAAACTTCTTTTTATAAAGGATCCCCTTTATTTGTGATTTTAATGTTTGGAATGAATAAACTCAAAAAATACTGCCCTTAATAAAAAAAAGATATATTTAAGAAACCTATATTATCACCAAGAAACACAAGTTATATTTTTTTATATACCATCGTTTTATAAGATAATATTATCCAATGTGTAATTTGGACGACACAGTCCATCAAACACAATTGAGTTTCTCTGTAAGAAAAGATTTTTATTTCGTTATTTAAATGTACGCTACCATGTACACAAACCATAAAACAAGTGTTAATAATAAGCTTACATACCTGTAAGAAAAGAAACTATATTTAATGTTATTATTTACAATGTCAGTTCCAAATCACAACTATCTTAGTGGTATTTTATTTAAACAAGTAATTTCTCAGATTATGACAATGTGACGTTTTTAGGTTAAAATTATTTTTACTAATTTAAACTAAAAAAAATATATTTTGCACATAAAAAAAGCTATTAGGCTTGTAACCTTTTCAAGATAAAAAACTACTGAATCTTGGCAAATGATCATTGAGAAGGGATTAGGTGGAACCCTATGGAAGGACAAGGGCGGGACGTAATACACCGTGAAGTATAAGCGTTCGAAGTTGCGGGCGTAATGCTAGTTGTTTGTAAATTTAAAGCCGACTCAAGACAATATTTAATGTTAAATACTGTTCTTTTTTATCACTTGAACATGTAGGTACTTTATAATTTTAAGACATTTACAGGTGGTGATTTTGTATAGATGTGTCTGTTACTCTTTTCACGACGAGAGTATAAATTAATATTTTATAATAATATATATCGTAAATCAGAATATTTTATGGGTCTGAGTTTTTAAATATATGTACTCAGACCAAGTTACGTTTGTCAAAATAAAGTCGCACACATCACAACACTCATCAGATCATTGCGTTAATCTCGTCAAAACGTTAACGTCTCTGTGCAATGTTCGTACACTTTAAGTTACTCCTTACACTTAAATTTCTTCCTAAATAAGTTTTTGGCAGTATTAATAAACCTTTATTCAAGATAGAATTCTCTTTTAAAGCATTTATTTATTTAATCAGGACAACCAACAAAATCCTGGTCAGAATCCAGCGAATCAGCAACAACAGCAAGGCTGGAACCAATGGGGCGGTGGATATGGCGGATACTGGAACCAGAATCAAGGTTTGTTTGGGCGACACTATTTCACAAATTACGAAAGAATGCATTTGTCACTCTTGAAAACGAGTGACAAATGTGTGAAAAATTAGTGAGTCAAATAAATAAATAACCCTTTGCATTTTAATAATTAGGGTATTGGGGTAACTGGGGCAACTGGAACGCGGCGCAACAAGGCCCGCAGCAGCCGCAAGCCGGCGCGGGCCAGGGCAAACAAGCTGTGCAGGGCCAGGGTCAAGGCCAAGCTCAAGGCCAGCAGCAACAACAACAACAGCAGCAACAGCAACAACAGTGGCCCACAAACTATACGCCCCAGCAGTGGTATCAGTGGCAGCAGTGGCAATGGCAACAGCAGCAACAACAGCAGCAGCAAGGATGGCCTTCGGTTAGTACATTACTTTAGACCAAATACACTCCCCGACAGTGGTACTTCTAGCAGAAGTGGGTTAGGGTTAGTGTACACAGGCCATGCCAGCAATAGTCCACTAACAACACCTTCAAGCAGTATTTTTAGTGGCAGCAGCAAAAGAAATAAGAGTAACTTCGGTCACATTACTGTAGGGCTGACGGACATCCCCAGTGGTACTAATGGCGGTGAATGTATAAGTGGTGGTCCATTCTCGACAGTACATAACCCTGTCGAACTAGGCCGGCATGGTCCGGCGAACTCAGGTCACAGCAGGAGTATCATCAGTACTTTACAGCAGCAATAGGGCAACTTATGGGGTGGTAGGTACGATAGTTGTAGGGTGGAATGGTCTGGTGAATAAATCACTGGTCTTCCAAGAAACTTGCTGTTACAAGGGTGGAGTATGGGATGAGAGCTTCAGAGTAGTGGATGTTCTTGAGAGTTTCTTATCAGAATTCGCAAGCCGAGGACCGTACTTTTACCGTTGAAATGTTCGATTTATTTAGCCCTTGCAAGGCAAACTAGAACAATGTGTTGTCCATTCATTCTTATAAGCCTCTTTATTCTGAAAATAATTACATACAATTTACAAATACATAGGTATACAATATTAAATAATCAATACGCAATTTACAATATTAAGTTAGCTATAAACAAATTCTTCATACATGTCGCGGTCAACTACCATTAGACAACTTGCGACTTGGAACCGACCGGCCTTGTGTGGCCGGAAGTGATTTAGAAGGGTATAACGGTGACGTCACTCAGCATTGGTAATGTGATGTTGACCTTTGCAGCAGTACCAGCAGGGCGGGCAGCAGGCGGCCGCCATGCCAGGGTACACCGAGGCGCTGGCGCAGTATTACCAGGTACGCTCCTTCATAACTGGCGCCACTAAATGCTCAAATCAAATACGATTTTCTCACTGATATGATGCAGTGCAAACCTAATTATTGACGTTAGACATCAAATGTGTACACACCAACAGACTGAACAAAACTGTCGAATTATGCAATCGTCTTCTTTGAGTGCGACATGTTGAATTACAAATACAAGCAGTATTTGTATTTATTACATATCGTATAGCGTATAATGTTGTGTTTAGTAAAAATAACAAAATACACTGTCTGTTAAGAAATATATATAATATAGAAATATGAGATACATTTCCATCTAAGGATGCGTCTATTTACTTAGTAATCATGAAATCAATATGTATGACTTTATAAAAGGAAAAAGTGACTGACTGAAATATCAATGTAGGGTGTAAACTGAAAATGTTGGTGATAAGTGGTAATAGTACGTGTAATCGCGAATGTGTGTAACTGATGGCTGGATAATTGAGTTTCTGCGGTATATAGGGTAAACTATACAATGATTGGCACCCTAAGCCTGGCCTCGACTTGATTGATTTGTCATTCATTCATTTTTTGTTTGTTACATTTTTATTACCTATAATTACTGAAAAAATATTATTTGTGCATTAATTTTGTAAATAAGACTACATTTTAGTATATTGTCATTGAATTTTATTAATAAAAAAAGTTTTTATGAAAACATGCCTTAATAAAATATGTACAATGATCGGCACCCCATGTAACAGACATTGTCACTGTTCAAACTAGTCATTGGCACAAACAAACAAGTACTTCCTTTAACGTTTCTCTTAATTGAATTATAAGAAAGTAAATTTAGTGGGACGGTAGGTATCACCTATAAAATCAACAAATATTAAATTATCTTCACTTAAAAAAGTTTTAGCCTCTCCTCTGTCTTCTTTCAACCAGTTTTCCTAAACAAATCTTAATCTCATTTAAGTTATTTTTACGAGTTCTTTTTTTAAATTTTGTGTTCGTGTTTATTTTTCTCTACATTCATATCATTTTTTCAGTCTGTAGTCGTATTGCAAGTAGTGTTTCATCATATTTTGTAGGGGTCTTTGAAACTATTAACGGTACAATGTCTTCGTCTATCGCAGAATA
This sequence comes from Heortia vitessoides, assembly GCA_020976665.1. Taxonomy (NCBI): domain Eukaryota; kingdom Metazoa; phylum Arthropoda; class Insecta; order Lepidoptera; family Crambidae; genus Heortia; species Heortia vitessoides. The sequence goes on from JACJUM010002842.1 coordinate 4,256,362, forward strand.
TATTTTTTCTTATTTGGTATTTCAGATTTCTTCTTTGTACCTTGTTCTTCAGTCTTACATTCCCTTGAATTTGACTCTCCGGTCTCTTTTTTTGTTAGATATGTCTTTGTTTGTCGAATTTTTGGTCACAACACGTTCTTACTCCCGCATTCACTTAATACCTTTTTTAGGGCATAGTTGGAAGTTGGTCTCATCACCATTAAAAACACTAGATGCACCCATCTAGTGGTTTTAATTTCTAAAATCTCCATCCACTGATTTTCCTGTAAGATTTTTTCTATTTATTTAGTTATCTTTGAATAGAATTGCGCTCGCAGTTAGCAGTTACAGCTTCAGCAGTTCTATTTGCTATTCTCTCTGCAATTTCGTTAGAGAAATAGGTACCCTTCACCGGGTTTGTTGTCTATGAAGGTCTTGAATTTTTTAACAAAAATTGCTCAAAGCTTACACGTCATCCTCCTTCTTTTGGTGAAAGCATTTGCTGCAATATATTATCTAATTTACTAAAGTTTTTCTTCTTCATTTGTTAAGATGGTGTTTTGGCTTGGTTTTTATAAACTGCGAACTTCATCGAAATTGCAGAGTAGGCGTAGGCACGCCATACTTCGTTGCTGCAGTTTTTTTAGGCATACCATTCTGCACAGCCTCAATAGCGTTCTTAATGTCTTGTTCCTTATATTTTTACAATAGGAACCCCCATCTGCAACCTTCGGCATTATTCTTGAGTCTGAAATTAATAAAAAAACCAAAAACTATAATAACAAACATTAACACATTGTTAATAAAAATTGCAATGATTAGCATTATAGTAATTGACACCATGTCTAGTATAACGATTGGCAGGAGCGCCAATAATTTGTTGTAATACTGATGCAAAAGTATTACTAAATAAAATCGGAATAAACTTTAATTTTAAGTAAAGTTATGGTACAAAATTAAGAAAAAAATAACAAAATCTATAATATAATTATTGCCACTCGTGCCAACGATTATATTTTTGTGTAAAGTAGCAACTAATAATTGGCATCCATTTTTTGGAGGTTATGATAAAAAAATCTGTTAAAACTACTTATTAAACGTTATTAACAAACTTAACATAAACTTGAACTAAAATACACATAACAAAGATCAAAATTACTTTAGAGCTTCCAGAATTTTTAAAACACGCCCAACCGCAAACATCTTTATAACCCAATGTTTTGTTTTCAATTCTACTACTGAAATGTATTTGTGTTATCAGTTTTAGAATATGAAAAAAAAAGAGATAGTATTTTTTGCTAGCATAGCTCTTAATATTCGGTCTTAAAATCTCAAGTGCCAATCACTGATGGGGTGCCAAGAAAACTATGGTTTACCCTAGATGCTTCTATTAAATATATAGATCATTGTTTAACACTAATTAAAATGCATCGTTTCCAGAACTACGGCGCCGGTAACGCGGCCGCCGCCAGCAACCCGCCGGCGGCCGACAAGAAGTGACACGCACACACGCACGCGCACGACGCCCGCTACAAGCAGGACCGCCGCCACTGACGCCGCCCTAACCTGCACCTTGTCCTCCTACCACGAGGACCACTATACAGTGACACGTCGGCCCGACTTCTAAACGATCCTTGCACCGATATTTTTAAGCGGGTCTATTGATATATTTCGCAAGTGAATTTACACGTGGAAAGTGATATTAAGGTTTCAATATAAATTAAACGAGAAATAAATTCGTTCTGCTATACGTAGTTTTGTATAATTTGACAATTGTAAATCAAGTGGAGATATTTGGATATTGATCATTTTGGGTGAAATTCTGAATAGGCACAATTTCGTCTCAATCAATGTGTATCGGTAAAAATGTATGCGTTTTTCTCATTTAACTGTACCAGGTCAGGTATATGATACGTTAGATCCTCACGGTCGGATGTACTATACGTCCCGAATTACTTTGACTAATCTGTAAATGGGTCTTTTTCACAAAACCATATGCATACAGTAAATTTGGGTAACATTTAAGCATTGGCTATTAAGGTTTTGATTGATTGCAAAAACTGTTTTCATGGTGAAACTGAACCGATATTTTAAAGATTAATATATTTATTCTATAAAAAGGACAGAGCAGCGTTATCCCGCTAGTTTAATGTTACCCGGACTCACTGAGTTGTACAATAAAAAATAAATTAACCTATTCGTGTGCTACTTAAAGTTAAAAACATCCTTTATTTTCATCAAGCATATTTTTACTAATTAAAATATTCTGTAAACATTTTAATATACAAAGTCAGTTAAAACTAAGATTGAATACTTTATATGTAACAATGGTGGATAAACGTTTGTAGATTAGACAAAGGTCACTCGCTGGGGACAATTTTTTCTAGTATTATTTTATCAATCACTTTTGTGTAACACTAACAAATCTTAAAATTTCTTGGTAGTAACATTATGTGTAGGCTAATTTGAACACTTGTTTTCCTTAACTCTAAGTATCTCGACATGAAAGACTCTAATTAGTTGTCGGCGAGTGTCCGCCGGATGCGAGTGACTCGGGAACAGTCGCGCAGCGGGCGCGTACAGGCCGCTGAGGTTAGCTTAGGTTAAGCTAGCTTTAAGTTTTCACGGACGAATGTAGCGCAACTGTGACTAATGAGCGACTGCGGGGCTAAAGCCCGAGTGTGTACAAACATTTCTAGTTTAAGAGCTGTGGGTCTTTTAGTTTAACATACTGATTCAAATGATTTAATTTTAATAAATTGTAGATAATAAGGATTTATTTTGTTTTATTATTTTATTTCTTAGATTAAAGATACCTTGGTAAACTGACGATGGATATGAATAAAAGTTTCGCCCCAAATAATATACCGGAACAATATTCGCAGAACATCTCTGTACAATTACAACAAAATATAAAATTCCCAATCATATGAATAATTTATAAATAAACAAAACATATTAATAAATAAAATATATGTTGTCATTAACACAAAATTATAAACTTAAGATTTCTGCAAAATTGTCATCTGTGATGTTTGACCAGGCAATCAAAAAGTTAAGAAAAAGGCAATCAATTCAAAAAGAAAAACATTTGTAACTGCCTCGACAAGGGTTTGTTATCATTTCGTGCTCTTAACTTTCGAGCTCATGAATCTAAATCTGAAACCTACTACCTAAACAAAATCCTGAGGGAATCCCAACAACCCGACTAAAAATAAATAATTGATCTTAGTATTTAAACATCAGTAAATTTTATTTTTAGCACGGTATCAAAATACAGATCAAATGTAAGGTTAATAGAAAGATCAGTTTTAGCATCTGAAGTGCAATAAAGAAAAACATCCTACGGAATCTATCAGGCGGATTCAACTGATTGTATTTTTCTATATAAGTTTCCTATATGAGAAAAACGTCACATAACTCAGAAAAAGAAATAAAAAATGTTTTGAGAAACAGAATGCGTTCGTACACGCCTAATTCGTCTTTTATTTGATGGTAATGCGGGATTGTTAACTTTTTTTATAATAGCTTGTTTAGAACGAGGTAAAGTTAGTTCGAGTTATTTGAATTGTGGTACCTATTTCATCATAATTTGTCATTAGTATTATTTACATTGCTAAGGTTTCACATTTAATGCATAATAAATAAAATCAACACAAAATACTATTGAAAACATTTATAAACATGTTTGTTTGACAGCTTTTATTTTAATCGAGCTATCTTAAATAGCCTCTAATTTTGAATAGTAATAAATACCTACATGGAACTTAAATTAAATATTTTCCACTTTTTGTCTATTTATGGTTTTTTATTAAAAAGTATTTTTAAAATCAGCATATTATTGGTATTTACTAATATACTAACACTTAAAAGTAATTGATTTATTATTGATGGTTTGTTCTCTAGATCAATCTGTCAAAACTTATTCCATTTACAAAGAGGTATTCATTCTTTATTAAAAAAGTGACATATTCGCATTTATTTATTTATGCCTTTTTTCTTATATTTATACTGAATGCGCATCAGCATCATATTTATTACATCATGATCAGAAGAAATCAGATTCGTAAAGAAATCTATCAAATAACTAAAACGAATCTGTCAGTTTCACAATTCATAAACTCTAAAAGCGAGTCATTTAAATAAAGATTGGTTGTGAAGTTTTCTTAAATTTGTATAAGCTTAGACGATAAGTTTTGGGTACGTAGATTTTAATTACAAAATAGTGTATTTTACTTTTAAAATGAAATATAACGTTATTCAAATTAGAATATTAATTACATATTTATGTATAATTTAACAGCTACTACGGCAATTTAAACGTTTCTTGGTTGTTGGTATCTACCGATCCACATATACAAATTTAACTCGGGATAGCAAACAATTTTAAACACAATTTCTAATATGTATGAAGAAAATGTATTCTTATTTATCTAATATCTTGTGAGCAATACACAAATCTATCGATTTTTTTTAATGATAATGTAATTGTAGGTCATTTTATTGTTTTTAAAATCGCTTAAGTATTATTGACAATTTTATAACTAATGATCTGTAGCTTTGTGTATTCAGTCTTCTTATTTCGCCAACAGCCTAGTGTAACTTAAGTTGCAGACAGCCAATGGAAAGAAAATGGTGCCCACATGAAACATATAGTGATCTTAAATTTATTATGGCATAGCTAATGTTGTAAGGATTTTCTGAGGTCTAGCACATCAACAATATTAGTCTAGTTCGCACGGCTACATATCAACCAATATGGTACTGTCAGACATGACAGGCTGGCTGACAGGCGCGAGTAGATTAGGACTTAGGGTCGCTCATTAATAAGCAGCCTTGCCTATTCCTCCGGTATCGCAAGAATTGGCGTCTGAGTGATCCATTATTAGGTTAGGCCAAAAAAATCCAAAACAATAGATGAACCTATACCAATCTGTCAAATTTTTACAGTCAATAATAGAGTTTGAACACAAGATTAAGTTAACAAGGTTAAAGTCGATAAAAAAATGTATTACCTTATGTAGATTGATCTGTTGCTTCGTGTACCTACACAAAATAGTGTCATTCAATATCCAAGAAATATAATGTATTCTTATATATTTTTTTATTAAGAATTTACTATACATACCATTCGCAAGATGGACCATCGACGCAGGCGGGTGGAAAGGTCGACTGTGACAGCTGAACTGTGTATGAGATTAAACCGTAAACCGCGTGAAAAGCTGTACCTGTAAGACATCGAAATAATTTCAAAAATTAAAGTTTATTATATGTAGTGCCTTCGTATGTTGTCCATGATTTACAAGAGTCCATTAGAATAGTGGTCTTTGCTTAGGATGTTAACCTTGGCTTACTGAGCCTCTTGTCGAAAATCGAAAAAGGAAGTCATAGATACAATTTGTCTTCTAAAAATCAGTCTGTTGTCAGTATCGGCGGGAAAATCAAGTCAGACTGTTCATTGGAAATCCTTTGCCTGCCCTGTACTCGGTTCGCATGAACAATGCTTGCTGTGTGACCAGTGCTTGAGACTCGCCTACCGAGTTCCGTTTTCTTAAATCGTCAAAATATTATTATACCGTTTATAGTATTTATTTACACTGATTTCGCGTCCACAAAGGTGTGATTAAATTTAAAACACTACATCAGTAACAAATTATTTATCAAATGTACATTTGTAATGTAAACAGTTACATTGTCATCTTAAAATATATTATTAAGGAAACTCACAGGCACAAGTAAAAACCCACCTTGTTATTTCTTAAATTTTCAGAATTCAACACATTTAGAGCACTCTTGATCAAAGCTTCCGTAATGGTAAAAAAAAGATAAAAGACTAATTACAAACTTTTTTATTTAAGAGTCTACAGTTAAAATCGATTTTAGTAATAAAAATGAAATTTTAGTTTTGGAAAGAGACCTAACCTTTTTTTATTTAAAATTTTAATAATATGTGGGCTTTAATACTATTTGGAGCCTATTTGGCAATCCATCCATTATGTCCTGGATATCCGACTGTGGGATTTTAAGCTCTTCTAGGATCAAAGCGGCTGGTACTCTTGCTCGGATATGTCTTTTGAGGTTGTCCCAAAAGTGTTTGGTGTTGTGCTCAATCGGATTTAGATCGGGACTGCGTGCTGGCTGTGATAAAACGTGAATCCCGACCTCATTAAGATACTCGGTGACCGGTCTTGCCTTCAATAATGGTGCAAAAGGTCCTCTACGTATCTTATATCGTACGAACAATCTTTCTTTTTGGCACCTGTAAACTCGCTGACGTCTACCTGGACCTTCAAAGCTCTTAGACTGCTTTCTGCCAGCCTTCTTATGGTAAGTTCACTCACATTGACATTACTTACCCCAAGAAGCCGTGTAAGAGTTTCTCTAACGGTGCAAAAGCGATTCCTCGAGACCTCGCTGACAATGAAACGATAATCTCTTGATGAAGTGCAGCGATGTCAGCCTTGACCTGGTCTCCGGGTGTATGAACCCGTCTCTCGAAATCGTCTGCTAGCATAGAGAGGTGCACCAAGCGTATGATCAATGAGAAGTTGTCTGCGCCCATCATCGGCGAAAGCCACAGCCCTGGCCTTACTGCACCAGTGGCATTTTTAAGTTTCACACAATAAATATTCACTCTAGACTCAAATCAACAAGTCAAGTCACGCTAGTCAATAAGAAAAAGGAAGTTTATTTGGTAACGTTACAGCAAAGAATGTCTAACGGCTAAATCCCAAAAATGCATCCGTGACGCGAACGTAAGCAACAAAATAAGGGTGTAAGTGTTTCATTCAAACTTACAACTACCCACTTGACAAAAAATGCAGCATTACACAAGTCATAGTAAAAGTAAACCATCAGGGTAACGAAAGTTAAAGGTGGTCGGTTAATTGTGCCTGCGAGTATTTCTATACCTTAAAAAGTAAATTTGTAATGTAAAGCAATGATAAATTTAAAATTTAGGTACGGTTGTTGTCTCGTGGATTCGTAGATATAGGTTTATATGAGGTGACTTTGTTTGATGCAATATGTGGCTGATTGTTCTCATTTTAATATGTGAACTATCATCTATTAACAACTATATTGTATCTACATAAGTTAAATACTATAAACCTTAATGTCCTTTCCGCAACATACGTAATATTCTTTACTTCTTTCAACTTTACTATAAAAATTAAATAAATTATTATCATTACTTATACTTATTATCATATTTAATCATATTAGATTCATTGCATACCTATTATTATTATTCCTTATATATAGGTATTATTTAACCTGTAAATGTTCGCCTACTAGAAAGGAGTACAGAGGACAGCCGGTAATAATCCGCCGGTCTAATCCGACATGATCTACAAGTATGATTTGTACCTCAGAGTACATATATGTACATATGTATATATAATATTTATAAAGAATCTTAACATTGGATTTGTAATTTGTCGGATTACAAGGTACTCTTTTGTAAAAAATCCGGACTATAGGGGGTCTTAGGCAGTACTCTATAATCCGAAGAGTTCGATAGTTCGACACCGCCCTGCAAATGTTTGTCGGACTACCGGGGGTCCCCTGTATATTGCAGAAGGTTTTGTACCTCCTTAGAATTCATAATTGATGGCCTGCCTATAACTGGAATACCATCATCATCAGCCATTTCAATGTCCTCGTTGCTGGAGCACTGCCTTTTCCAAAAAGGGGGCAGCCGGTCCCAGCGGCTTAACGTTTTTTCCGAAGCACAGAGGCGCCAGATATAATAAATTTCGGGTCACCGATCCTAATACCAAGAACGCAACGGCGAATGAATCAAATGAGGAAGAAGGTCGTCTGCTTTGGTACCCCATTCTTACGTATTTCTATCACCAAATAGTAGAGTTCGCATTGCTGTGTTCGGGTTTAAAGGCTGAGAGAGGTAGTTAAATGACTGGGTCACATAATGTGACATAATGTCTTCAAGTCACAAAATTGGCAACGCGCTAAAGATATCTTAATGATATTCCAAGCGGCTATAGGCTGCGGTAACACACACTATCACTCGTACAATTTGCTTGTTGATCTAATAAAAAGGTATTTTTATGACGAAAGAATTTATAATTTTCTCAAAAGTGGGAATTACCTCTTATTGGTACTGGTTATAATAAAAGAGCAACGCCTTAGATCGATAACTGGCAGACATATCGGTGGATGTACCGCCAGATGTCTGCCAGCTCAAACAGTGTAGCGCAGGTGGACCGAGGCTACGTTTTGCGTTTGGCACCACATATGCCAGGCGCGGCAATTATGGAAAAAATCTTCTTTTCATGGGATAACCTGTGTCCAGTAGTAGACGTTTTACAGCTGCTATAATTATGATGATGATGGCTGATGAAAAAGTATAAAAAAATAAAAAGCATTAAGTTTAAAACTTTATTCGATGTCCGTTTTCGTCTAATCTGTTTCTCCATAGCTATAGACATAGAGCAGGACGACAGCCTTCAACATCGATATAAAGAAGTCGGTCTATTTAAAAAACATTTCTTACTTAGGGAAAAAATAAACAAATGAAAGATAGTTTAAATTTTTTACACAGTTTATTCGTTCAAAAAATCATACTGCCAATTTTTTTTTTTCACTTTCGACAATAATGTGAAAAATTTCAAATGTCGCCATTCAATGAGCGAAAACCGTCACAATATTCATAATGGACAACATCATCTCACCGAACAGATTACACAATGTACATAACAATCTTTCATTATTTACCTAAATTAGTTACAATATTTGTTACAACATACTCTGAAGGTTACATTATAATAAAAATAGAGATTTACGTTACACAAGTCTCACACAGAACTTGCAGTCTCCTTGACACATCTTTAGAATACCCCAATTATATGTTGCAAATTAACCAAAACATTATCGACTAAGCATTCGTTATAAATACAGTAGTACATTTAACAGCGTTCCAACAAACAATATTATTAGTGCACACACGACACTGTTACAATTATGATTTACTATGTAAATGCAAGTCATGTACTTTCAATATAAACGCTTAGCAAGGAGTCAATTCTACTAACAAAAAACGACTAAAATAAAACATTCTGCCGCACTGCTTCAACTACAAAAGTACTGTCCGAATTTGGTGGTTGTCAATTGTACAGATCTGTCAATATTTCCCAATCAATTTTGATCTAAACACCCAATATAACTACATAATTGTCAATCGGTAAAATTTGACAGATTTACAAAGTTGACATGATTAGTAGAATCGACCTTCTGAACTTTCGTCAGACATCTTTTTAAACGAGTGAAGTTTATGTCTGCGAACCCTACTAGGTTCGATATACACCCATCAGTTAACCGAACAATTCAAAACGTTTACTACATCAAATTTTGATCGCTTTTAGTGATAAGACCATCTTTGCCCATATTGTTATACATTTTCCTTATTTATTCTTTGTATATTGTAAAGAATAAACTATTTATCTATATTTTGTTTTATTTAAGTTTTACCTTTTGTAATTAACATTTCAAACGAAATAAACCTCGTTTTCAGCGGATACAATTAGTTTAGATATTTTTATTAATAATTTCATAATTCATAAATTAATGTATGGTTACAACATAGTGGGGTTCACATAAAAACGGCATTATCGTGAGGTACCGGCAGAGTAGAATAGTACCTCCCTCTGTACCAGGTGTCGTAAAAAACGAGTAAGGTACCAGAACTGACAGATGGCGGTATATACATCGGGAACAGTATAGCTCAAATGCATAGGGCGGGAATGGGCAGCAGCATCCCTATCGCGAAAGTTGTGCTCTGCGATTGCCAACACGCTTGCCCAGCGTGGCAATTATGGGGAAAATTTCACCTACCTTGGGGAGGCCTATGTCCAGCAGTGGACTAATGGCAGTGGTTCTAATGGCTGTAATAATGATGATAATTGTTTTGATTTGAGTTTGTATTCGGTTAACAAATAGGTCAGTTTGGTCATGTCGACTAACTACAAAAGCACGCTCACACAAAACCTGTTATTTAAATTAAATGCAAACCACTTCAAAAGTGAACGACAAGAAAAACTTAACACTCGAGTGAGTAAACACATTAAAAATATTTTTTGACACTAAAATCATACTCACGCTATTGGTATTTAATAAAATTAATCAGCCAATGCATCTTGCAACTGAAGCTGTATTCGTTGACATATAAGGGTCACGTGTAAGAATAATATAAAAACTATCTAATGCACCTTGGGCACGGATAATGTTATATTACTGATCGGTGAGCTAATCATGGCAGGGTCATGGTTAGCTCACAAATCAATATTTGTAGGAGTTACTGTTATTCCCTGGTAATCCGACGATGTGGGTCAGATTACCGACTACTGACTGATTGTACTTTTGATTTTATATAGAAGTCGGTTTACCGAGTACCATAGCATTTCTAAACTAAAGCAGAGAATGTGGAAAACCATAAACCATTATTGTCATGTCAAAACAAGAGAGTGCTATTAGCGAGTGGGGGTATAGTTACTTACGGCCTTTTAACATATTCACTTCAAGAGAGTATGACCCTTGATCTATTTAACGACCATTAATTTTGACTATTAATGTAATCTAATAAATGACAATAAATTTGTTTCATACAACCATTCGAGTGACACAATCACAAAATAAATATATTTCAAAACAAATGTATGATAAGCAAACGTATTAAAATACCATAATATAATTAATTTATTTTACATAGTATAAATAGAAGCTTAACGAAACTAAGTTTAATGCCAAAATATTTAGTTTAAATTGTTTTGAGGAACATCCAGCTATTTTTTTGTGCACGTAATGTACAGCGCACAGCAATGCAGGCCCATGCGTTCGAAAAGGGAACAGTGACGTAACACGTGAATATTGAATGTACATCGCGGGGTTTGACATCGCAAGTCAAGCTCACTTTGAAATATTTAAAATTAAAACATGGGAATTAAAAATATAATTATTACGTCTCTTAACTAAAGGTCAATATATCAAGGTATTATTTTTAAACAAGCTACTCGTAATGACCAGGATAATACAGAAGGATAAATCTCAGGCTCGCTAAACTTCTCTTGACACCGGTTACATAAAATCAATATGGTTAATTTGCCCTATCTATTTCATTGTACAACCGAGGATAGGAAATATATTTATTGTATATACTATCTATGTAAAAATGGAAATCCTACACGGATTGGGACAGGCTATTTTGGATAAAAATCTATTAGTGATGCTATTGTCTTATATTATTTAGTTGTTTTATAAAATGCTTTCAACTATATAGTATATTATTCTTATCTCATCAACATCCTCTAACTATGGCAACTACCATATACAAATAAGGTATTTTTAGTAAGCACAAATATTTTAAAAACAAGTTCAACAAGCTGAATAATAAATTATAATAAAATTCTCATACAATATTATAAAACATCTGTCTTGTTTTTTTATCTTAGCTATCCGCTAAGTAATACAAACACAAAACAACAGCAATGAATGAATTGAATGTAAATTAAGTTGGAATCTATTTATTTTTAGAAAAATGTTTTAGAAAAAAATCTCCAAAAAAAGTTTTCTAAGAAAATACTTTTACAAACAGCATATAGGTACAATTTTCGCTCTTCCTTTTCAACAGATAACGTGCTAATTTCCGTGCGCCCCAAACCATAATAGTAGGTACATAACATATTAATTTCGATTAATTACATTTTATGAAAACCTATAGTAACGATCAATGTAGTATTGTGCTTGATTTCAGCGATCGAAACGTAGAAAAAAGTAAATATAATTATATAGTTTTTGGTTATTCCCCTTTTTTTATACTTATCATTAATCAGTGCTCGTGTAGTCGTGTACAAATTTAATTTAATTTAGCTTTTATACATCAATATATTAGGTTCAATTCCCTTTAGGTACAGCCGGCGTTGTTAAGATACATATTATTATTAACAAATAATCGAGACTAAATTGGGAAATTTGTATGATAAATCGCCAGCACTGTACTACAATGAAAATAAACGTGACTCACCGATATATACTCGGACTCGGAGATTACAAAAAAGAGAATCAATCAAATTTGAACTTTATCTGTCTTTTCAGATACAAAAGGGCAGTTTAACTTTAAACATAAATTACACATTCCATTAATTAATTACACACATAATAAATATTAAATCATTATAACCATTAATGAAACTGTGACAATACGTTTGGTAATTTGAATTTGAAGAAAAGGAATTTGAAGTGGCGATGTCGTGCCATTTCACTTTTGCCCCCAGATTTACAGTGCGGAGACGTCACGGTTTATATCTAGCATCCTTTTGAAATAATTTGACCATTATCCCTTCTAGATTACAAAACCTTTAGCTAAGTTTTTTTTGAGAGGATAAGAACATTGGCGTTTCTTTTTCTTTCTATACATAAATGATGGTGATATCTCTTCTGTCAGTATATCTCGGTGAAGTCAGCATGATCCCTAGAACTAAACTAAAATTTACTTAACTAATGTCGTATTGAAACACCGAGGGTGAGAAGTGGCACATAATAGTGGGTAAACCATTACCTAAAGATATATCGACGTATTCGAATAGAGACCACAACAAAATCTATTACAACGTACATTTCAACATTACTTCTATAATATAAAAAGCTTTGGTATAACGAACCGTTAATGTATTATGTCCGTATATTTAAAACGTTCCCAAGTGTAAACACAACTGTTGCTGCCTCTGTCGTCGGCAAACGAGTAAAAGGGACAGACGTACAGTGAGTTCAGTCAACTTAGGTAGCTTTGAACTATCCTTTCCAGTTTGAAATCAACAAACGATTTTAATCAATTTTAAAAACTATTCAGGAAATAAGACAAACAGATTTATTAAAGTTTTATTGTGGATTATATTTGTAGGCAAAGTCATCCTAGTCGACTGAATTGATTCGATTTGAGAATTGGTTAATACGGGCGTTTGTTTGTAACGTACTAAATATACAGATCAAAAATTCGATTTCGATTGTTAGTAAACGACAATAAACACAAATGGGTTGATAATTTAACTACATTATATACTTAAAAGTAAAAACATATTTTATATAAATGCATGATTTGTGATCTGTCGTCTCTCTTCGGCATACGTGACTACGATTGTTGGCGCATTGTCAAAGTAAATTGTGACTATTATAAATGAATACAATACAACCACCTCATTCTTAATTATATTCATAATATATGATACAAAGACGAAAATGTCTATTCTAATAATGTAACAATAGATAATATTGACAAATACATAGAAGCGAACGGTCAGCCGTCATACGGTCAAAGAGCGCGAAATATATTCTAACAAAATTCGAATGCGTCATCTTTAAGCAAATAACTGCCTTTTAACCTTCAAAATAAAGCCTAAAATGCATGCTGAGAGAACATACAAAGATAAAACAAAACACTATCGAATTCGAACATTACAAAAGAAACCAAAGTATCAACAAGTCACCTAAATAATTCTTCGTAAAGAAAGCTTTATTCGTTCAATTTTCGCGTAGTTTTGATTACATTAATCTTTGTATAGTTAATTGAATTAAATTAATCGTTTCAACACACGAAACCCGTCGATTGTACAGATCAACAATTACTTAGTATACGTGCAGCGACATACCGTGTCACTTACCACACACCATAAAAGCTATAACGTACATTATTTGTTAAGTACATTTCAATTGAAATTGATTTCTGGCCTTGTATGATCAGACATTTCGATCAGTAACAGGCATTTCTGACAACGCCCTGATGAATTTTAGTGTCGCGCGCGTATGTACATACAATAATGCGGTCTATCAAATTGTACAATCTTAAAAGTATCAGACGGACGGACCACTATAACTACGTTATATATAGACGAAGATCGAGCTCAAAACCAATTCGGATGAAAGTAGGAGAGGGGGAACAGTTGTGCGGGCTGAAGTAGATACAGATGTAAATATATATGATTATTTTATACATACATCTGTAATGCGTCGAGTGGTTTTTGCTACTGGCGCCATCTGTTAGACCTAATTTACATCAGTTGTACACATTTTCACAAGTGGTGGGCACATTTCATACTTTTTTATCTTCATTTGTTAGTATTGCGCGCACTTGCATTTTATCGCAACTCCTATTTTACAACAGGACAATTAACAAATTCGCAACCTTTAGCCTTATTCGACTTTAATGTATTTCACTTAAACCTCTTTTTTACAACCCCCCTCATTAACGTTAAATGCCAAATCATAATGTATTATCAAAGGTAATATGGCACTTAACAATTTGGATTACATACAAAAATAACGATAAAATTCCCTTGCCAATTACTCCACGTATAGTAGTTGAGTAAAACTATATCATATATTTATAATAAATATTATTATAAATCCATTACCGGTATATTATAAAATATTTGATCGCATAATTTATATTTAAAAGCTCAGTGTATACATTTAGGATGCTTGCTCGCTTCGTAATTATTGTAGTAACCTAGTGTCTTTCGCTTCTTTTACCGAATACAAATTTTATATTAATGAATATTATACAGTATAATTTCAAAGATTTACCTAAAAAAATCGTTGTGGTGTTATTTCAATTTTAAGCGTTACCAACGACGTGATATGAGAACGGATAACTCTAATTATAATACACACAAATGACGTCACGCACTGTTTAAGGTGAACAAATATTAAGTTATTTTTTCTTTGTGGATTAAATTGATTGTCTGTTTCCCTATTCAACTTGATATAATTTTATTGGGCATGCGCCCCAATGACTCTAAAATGCATATCAGACGTAGATTCACAACGATCTTTTTTAGAACTCTTATTAAGATATATTATGATTATTTTATCACCAAATAACGCCAAAATACTAGTTGAATTTCGCCATAGCCAACGTCAATAAAGTATTTTGTTTTGTGACAGCTGTCAAACAAATGACATACTTATTTAAACTTGGGCTGTCCAACGGTACACTAATGCAAGGATATTAGTAAAGCCATTATTGCGGGCTGTTCTGCATACCATAGACAATAGGCAATGTTGCCACCTGATAAAAATAATTATCCTATTATAAAACTAGTAAAATTATGTCAATCAATACTCAGAGCCAGTGTTCTTTAAATCATAAATAAAGTTATGGTAAGATAAGATGCTTGTAGAATTGAACGTGAATTGAAATCTGACAGCTGTCAAAACTGTCGAACCACTCGAGTGACGTTAGCAAGAGGCGCGTTAACAATCGTAATGAGTCTACTTCAACAATAGCGGGTCGACAATGCGCCAAACGCTTACCTAAAGTTAGAGTTAATTAGTTTGCACAACACTGCATTCTCCTTTTCTGCATTGCAGTAGTGCCTGTAGGCAGACAGAGAATGAGATATTAAACGGTGTACGCTAAAAAATGTATACATATATTACAGTTACCTAAATCTGTACTCGTTCATATTACAAGATAAGTAGAAAGATTTTATTGTTTGTTTGCTAGGATTGAACTCAATATCTATTCGACCATCTTTACGTATTTCTTCACTTTAGGAAGTTGATGTGCCTCCCCCGAATAACAGGCTACTTTAAATGGATCTATTGAAACAAGACTTCTATTTCGTACATTTGTAACTAATTAACTCAAAAACTTGATTGATTGAAAAAAGTGTTTCACTAAAAAAAGTTTCATTATCAGCTATTTTATCACCATATTTTTTTACGGTAACTTCTTAAACGCCATAAATGTTGCTAAAAATGTTTCCTCATGATATGAGTGTGCATACCTCTTGCATATAATAATAAAAATATTAAGTTCCGTCAGTATATCATAACGACGACACTCGTCCAAAATATAGAAGGTTTCATTGCTGCGCATAGGTGTGGTGTGAATAAGGGGGAGGCCGGGGATGGTCTAGTGATGGATGTCGGGCTTCTGGCTCAAAAAGTTGTGACTACATTGAGTGTGGACTACGTGAGTGAACGCGTCATCGCATCAGCCATGGCAAGTTACGGGTCAGACTCCCCCGCTTGAAAGTTAACCCAAGATTCGCCAATTTCGCTAGGAAATGTTAAGCTACGAACCGCGCGTCACTCACCGAGTTGTGTATGCTATTGTGGCGTCTGCGGCGACGAAGACCGCGAGTGCGCCGCCAGAGACTGTTGCAGCGCCGCCGGCGTCAGCCACTCCCTGGCGAACAACCACACACATTTAAATGCTATTTAATGCTAAATTCGCAATACATCTCATACATAGATCTGATTCCGAGATAAGTCACTTAAAGCACTTGCGTTACGGATATTAGACGACAAAGGATTTATAAATATCGAATACTTGTATAAAATTACTACTAGGACACTATCTATTTTTTATATCCCTATGTGATATAGGATATCCAAATGTAAATTTTTTATAAAAAAATTTTGGACATTTTTTTTTATAATATGGCGTTAAAAATACATACGACCCTAAATTTTCAACCTTCTAACAGCAACCCCAATTTTTTAGTAGTTTAGTAATTTAACCATTATATGTAATTATGGCCGAAAAATGTTAGCCGGGACAGCTAATGATATATACATATCAAACACCTCTAGGTGTTAACAGAACGAACATAAATATTTGTCCTGGTTGGAGATCGAAACCACGACGCTTGGCGCACAAAACACAATCACTACCATCTGCGCCATCGGTTCCGTCAAATACATCACTGAGTTGCTTGGCAGTGTGTATGGTAGTATGGTCCAATGCTGGACATAGGACTTCCCAAGGGACTCGCAATCATTGCGTTTTTATCAAATACTTGTCACGCTAGGTTGCTTTTTGTAGAAGAGATAGCTGTCAATCCTTGCCCGATTGTAATTGAGGTAAGCCACTAAGGATAGATATACCGCCATTTGCCACCCCGCGGCGAGTTTATTTAACTTGTACATTTTACGTTCGAAGTAAAGGTTTTATTACTCTTTTTATTAGTCCAGTTCAACAAACAAACATACAGTCCCCATAATATCACAACAATATCAGTTTGCGCGTTGCCAACCTCGTGACTTGAAGATATGATGTCACATTACCTAGTAATTTGACTGTCTCTCCTGCGCTTAGAACTGGATACGAACATGATACAGGGGAGATACTATTCTACCATTATTATTTAAAAATAATAATATCTTGGTGGCTTTCATCCATCCTTCGAGGCTTCCATCCCCGCCTTGTGCATTTGAGCTGCAATGTTACGGATGGATATACCTTAGTCACCTCTTACGACACCTGGTGCAGTGGGAAGTGCTATTCTATTCTGCCGGTACTTCAGGGCAATGTTCTGATAATTCAAGTATATATAGGCTGCGGTGATGTTTACTATTACGCGGAGTGTAGGCCTGGTCTAATAAATAAATAGTCGGAAAAATAATTTTTAGGTAGCTTTTAAAGTTATCCTTTTTTTTGTTAACCTGTGTTATTTATTTAACACGTCAAGTCGACTGAACACTCATTAGATACGATCGATTCGTCGGGCCACAGGGCTCGTCTTTTCAAAACATTTGGCCAAGTTCACACGCACTCCCTAAGTACTTAATTTTATATACATGGCCGAATTATTAAGCCTACCCGTTATTCGATGTATAGTGTATAAAAATAATATTTTTTTATAATTTATTATAATAATATTAAAATTTAACAATTGCTAAAATACTTGTTTAATGTAATATTTACTAGAAATAAATGTTTAGACATGTAGAAAAGATGGATGTCTGCACAAATATATAGAAAGGAAGTGAATGGAAGAGTTGGTATAGGACGACCGAGGAGAACGTATCTTAACCAGGTGGGAAAGGTATTAAAGAAGGGCCAGGTCAGAAGTATTAAGAATAAACGAGCGTGTATGAATGAACTAATGCGAATAAGAGAAGCAAGAGACCTCTCTCTTGATCTTGCCAAGATCGTAACAATTGAAGATCCAAAGTCTCTGCCGATGGGACACAGGCGTGGTGTATGTACTTGTCTCTGACGGGATTCGAACTAGCGATCTTTCCCTGACACCTTAGATAAGTTGAAACTTTTATTCAGAATATAAGTCCAACATTATTCAATGTATAAAACCAATAAAATCATTGAAATAGGTACCTAATGTGAAAACAAATCCCTAGTGATACTTCAATACCGCGTATGTAGCTTCAGTAACTAATGTCGACATTCCATCTTTGCTAATTGAATTTTCAACTTTATTTGCAACTGCTATTTACGCGGTATTGCACTGCCACTGACAAAATTCAAAATTGAACAATGAATTCAGATACAGGTTAAAAAATAAATATCTCGATTTCGCATAGACCGCAGTACCCATTCTATCATGAGCTTTCCCAAATAAAACAGACAGAAACTTAATCTATTTTAATAACAATACATTTTGGTGCATACACTAGTTTATTGAAGTGGGCTATTAGCAGAGTAGAATAGTAGGTACCTCCCTCTGTGCAAGGTGCCTAATAAGCGACTGAGGTAATGGAACCGTCAGTTGGCGGTATCTCCATCCACACTGTTACGCGGTAATTTCTGGGTGAAACCCCAAGATGAATAAATATGAGGAAAGATTTGATTGTTTGCAAGATTGAACTCCAAATCTTGACAGACTTAAGAAATTATTTCACCAAAAGCTACATTTTTGACGAAGAACATAGGCTATGTTATACATTACAAAAGAAAAATAACAAAAATCTCTACCGAAAATGGAATTACGTAAACTATTCGTACACACAGCAACCAACCAACACGAATCTGTCAAAATTTCGCAATCGATATTAATCTATAACAGTGAGGCATTAAGTTCAAAATTGACTGTAAAACAATTTACTTGTGGCTGGTATATTTATATCTTTTTTGTATTGTGTCGAACATACTGTCCACTTAAAACGATAAGCGGTCACTGTATTCTGTACTCGCTGTCTATATATGTACAATGTACATACACCGCATCGCTAACCTCGTGACCTGGGGATACTATATCTTAACCCAGCAACTAAATATATGTCTCTCGTCCGTCACAGATACATTGCCACTTTAATAGGTAGACCTCAAACAAAGGTACCTCACTCTCACTCATTTCAACATCAAAATATACTTTATCAAGGCCAAGCACTTTAGAATCGTCAAAAAATTTATAAATAAAAACAATATTATTTCCATAATAGGAACTACTACTTTCACTATATCTATTACTGATGACCCTGATGACTTAACGAGATCATGAGAGTCATTCAACATATGTAAATTAGGTCTACCTTAAACTAGTCTGCCGGCACCAAACTTGACATAAAACTATGTTTACTGTAGGTTCATTAGCCTTTCAACCGCTAAATAGCAGCCCTTGTATTGCTGTGCCAATTTAAAGGGTGAAAGAGGTAGTAATGTACCGGTAGAATAGAATAGTACCTGTATCAGGTGTCATAAGAGGCGACCAAGGTAATAGAACTAACATATGGCGGTATAGCCATCCGAATTCGTAAGGTTTTGGAATGGAGACCACGTACCGGCAAGCGCAGCGTAGGACGTCCGCCCACAAGGCAGACAGACAATTTGACTGAAACTGCAAGATCGCGCTGGACGCTGGAAATCACTTGGAGAGACACAATCCCAGCAGTAGAGGACCTACAGCTGATATAATGATTTGTAATTATAAGAGACTCACTTGGGCAAACACCTCTGCAGGAATGGCACACAGGAGCTTACGTACGCGAGACGGTTGACCCATGCGGGGATGTCGCGCGAACACAGCGCCTGCAACAATACATACACACAAAATAATATTAAATCAAAAACATCACCGCTCTGTACCAGATGTCATAAGGGCGGATAAGGCACCAGAACCGACAGATGGGGGTATATCCATCAGAAAAAGTGCAGCTCAAATGCAGAGTGAGGATGGGCAGCAGCATCCCCGTCACGAAAGCTGAGCTCTGCAATCGCTAACACGCTTACCCAGTGCGCAATTATGGGCAAAAAACAAGGAGTTTCTAGTCCAATGCCAGCATTGGACTAGCAATGGCTGGTATGATGATGTTAATGTATAATTTTACCTCGGTTAAGACGCGTGGGTCGCGTGACAGACGCAGTTTAGATTCCTGGACCAAGTCTTAAAATTAGAACAATAAGATCTATAAAACAATTATTCTTTTTTTTTAAACAGTGACAAACATTTTGTATTTTTGTATTGCTTTCTATTGTTGCTATAAAAGTATTTTTTTAAAAGCTGGTTATTATAATCATTCCCATTATATTAACATTCTTAGTAATACATAGGATTGGCGTTAATGCATCAATAAACTAAAGCAATTTGACGTTTTAGCCTATAGGCTATATATAGGCCGAGTGGTACACATCATAGTGATCAGTACCCACCCCTCAATACTGGGCTACTGACTGATAGTTGTAGATTAAGTATCGACTGCGTGATTGTATTATCGCATCAGCCATGGCATGTCGAGGACCAAGCTCCCTCTGCATATTAACCTTAGATACGCCAATGCTCTAGCCTGATCTAACACTGACAGAAACCCTATTAGCATAAAGACCGCATGTTTTATGTATGCAGTACACTCGGCAATGACAGCTGCCTAATAGTGAAAAAGCACGTGGCCGATCGACACACGCCGCGGTAATTAACAAGGTCAACACCGCCCCCCTATTCCCACCCTCGAATCGACCGAAACCCAGTTTATGATTAATTATCGTATAATTAATGTGTCAGTCTATCTATATATTGACGGGCCCAATGGTGCAGGTGGTAATCATTCTATCTTGTGCTCCTAGTCGTGGGTTCGACTCCCACTACAACGATAAACATATTTGTGATTCGACTGCAGTCTGATATCCGTAACGGAAGTGATTTAAGCGGCTTTATGTTATGGACCAAGTAATTAATCAGCCATTATACATAATGCCCGGTTAATCTGAAAAATAACCATTATTAGAGTGACCAGGAATTATATAGATTGTCCACCACTTTTTAGGTAGAGTAATAAGAACATATTTAATTCGTTGCTATTGTTTAACAAAAAATTAATAACAAAATATCAATTTACACACAACGTTTGAAAAACTTCCATTTTGCAAACTTATTACAGTAAAAGTAACCATTTGACATAATACAGCTTTCACAAATATTTTACTCAGAAAATCTTTACTGTTAAAATATATACATATTTTTTAATTTTGGTTGCAGTGTGGCCTTAGTTTACCTAACATAACCAGCTAGTTCGTTTCAGTTGACCCTATACATACTATTTTGTGAAATAATATTTTGGCATAATATGTATTTTTTAAATATGACAATTTTTTCGGTTTATTGCCAACTTGTTCAATCGTCAAGAAGCAACAGAATAATACCCGGGCAATGTGATAGATTAATGAATTTTAGAGAGTAATTAATCATTTAGCCCGATTGAACTAGTAATTATCTATATATATAAAAAGAATCCCTATTTCCATTGTTCTCATCACCATTCTCAGCTGGACATAGGATTCTCTTCGCGATTATTATCATTGCTGATTAATTTTAGCATAAAATCCAAACCCACCACCGCTCATAAAGTTACTGTAGGGCGGAGGTGGGCAGCACAATTCACGTACACAGCTCAAGCTACAGCGTTTGAGCTACGCCAGCTAGGAAGGATACACCGCCATCTCAGTCGCCGACAACGACTCCCTTAGGGAGGTATTATTTTAAGTTTGTAAGAAAGCCTGTATGTATCACATATCAGCCAAAAGCAAACAATATAAGTGAAAGGTGTAAGAGCTGATTGTGATAAAGGTGATAGTATATTATTATTTCATACTCATATATTTTTGTATTGTCATCTTTTATTTTTAATATAATATGTTATATTTATATGTATATGTTGCATGCGGTGTTTGCCTGTAAAAATTGTACCTTTAACAAGATTTTGTAAGAATAATACTTATTTAGTAAAAGTGTAACATTTTTTATGAAACTTTAATAAATTAAATATATATATGTTTATGATATGGTGGTGTACCCAAAAAACTTCACGGGCCCCAAGATCGTGGGTTCAATCCGCACCCTGGACAAATATTTATATGAGGAATATTTGTGTTTGTTCTGTCTGGGTGTAAAATATGCATTTAAGTATTATATATGCTCTATTGCCTGAATACGAGTGCTTAATGCGACTTATCTCAGAGTCAGGTCAATGTACGACATGTTGCGTGAATTATGTTCAATATAATGTAGGTCAAATGCAACAAAACGGTGAAGCTTCACTAGCCACTTCCATGCCTAAAATTCCGACACATTTTTAACACAACACTAAAAATTTTAATTTCTAGCTTAAGTACTACATATTTAATATTATTTAACAATCAATCGAAATAAAAAAAGAAAAATAAATACAGTTTAAAAAAACGAACGAGGTGTTTTTATCACACATTAAAGTAGAGAATATTTTTTATCGCCAAGTGAAAGCAATTATGAAAGATAAATATTATTATTATTCTGAACAAAGCATGGGGTGCGTTGTGCTCTATTTTTACCTAGCAACCCGCACAATTTTTATTTATTTTCACTTTACCATAAAAATATTTTTTACTTTTAAGTTTAATGTATTTTTTAAATGTGTTTTTAATTTTTTTTATCTATAATTTTTATGTTAGATTTGATGGACCTAATCATAGGCCGAGTGCCCCCATTCTTCGGTCGATCTACGTCCAAGAGTAGGCTTTCTGCGGCTGCAATAATGATCATATTCCTTATTCAAAAGAAATCGTACAAAGCCGGTCAAGGACACCACACCCAAGTAACACTATCCTCAGCCATATTTCTTCCATTTGAATTATTTAGTCACATTCACTCTAACGAGGTTATTAGACGCTACTTTTATATTGATTAGTCTTTTAATTTAGTCTAGTATTGGTCTTCCCGCCAGGTACTGGCATTTTAGAATAGTGTCGTAAGAGGCGACTGAGGCATCGGAACCGACAGATCCATCCGAAACAGTATAGCTCAAATGCACAGGACGAGGATGACCAGCAGCCCTTCAATCGCGAAGGCTTCGCTCTGCGATTGCCAACACACTTGCTTAGCGCGGCAATTATGGGCAAAATTCCCTTGTTGGACTTAGGCCTCCCAAAGATCGCCTCTTACGACACCTGGTACAGAGGCTGGTATAATCAAAAAAATAGTTCAGAATCTGATGGGCCCAAGGACCAGGATCAATATTTATACGATGACATTTGTGTTTTCCCTGTAAACACAGGGAAAACACAAATAGGTGTTGAAAATATACATTCGGGTATCATGTTTGTGATTTCTCTATTATCTGATATCCGTAACATAAGTGCTTTAGGCGACTTACCAATTCAGTCAGATCAATTTATGAGATGTTGTGTGAATATTATTATTAACTATTTATGTTTTAACTTGATGAGGTCTACCTCATGTAAATTCCCTATAACAGTAATTCTAGCTTCGTACCTTTTATTTAATGAACATCGAACATAACTACTGAGTAAACAAGCACTGTTTGCCTTCGTGTCATCAAACCAGTGCTAGGGTTGCCTACCATCATTTCAAATAAATATATTTTGCATTAATATCCTTTTTTGTATACATAAGATAACAAAGTATGTACCGTATTTTTTAATTTTAAAATTATTATTGCACGCAAGAGCTCATACATTGACCTGACTCCGGGGTAAGTCGCTTAAAGCGCATGTGTTACGGACATTACACAACAGAGGAATCACAAATATAATACATACTTGAATATATATATTTAACACCCCGACACAGAAAAAACACAAATATTAGCATATAAATATTTGTCCTGGGTGGAGATCGAACCCACGAACGTTAGTGCACAAGATAGGATCACGACCATCTTAGCCATCGGGCCTGTTATCAATGTATGAGATTTACAAAAAATGTATGCATATGAATTTTCAATAAAAAGCTAGCTAGCTTTTAAATAGTTTCACGAGACTTTAACAACTATAACCCCATACTTCCTCAACCCTTTGTGAAATCAGAAAGATTAATCCGTACAATTTCGGCTCGTTGGATACATTATACATATCTCGCTGGATACATATCTCGAGGACAAAAATCTTCTCTCACCAAATCAGTTTGGTTTTCGGGGAGGAAGATCGACTAGTGATGCGGTATCGGAGCTCACTAATTTCTTGATCAGTGAACTGAATTTTATTATGGAAGAAAATGTATTAGAATATTCCTTGACCTTGCAAAAGCTTTAGATACCGTATCCATTCCTCTTCTGCTTCGGAGTCTTGAGTTTGTTAGCGTAAGGGGAGAACAACTCAATCTTTTCAAATGTTATCTGAGCCATAGACAATAAACAGTTAAAATAAGTAGCTTTATTAGTGAACTCTGTGAAGTAAAATATGAAGTACCTCATGGGAATGTGTTGGGACCTACGTTATTTATCATCTACATTAACGACATAATTCATATTACCCTAAAAAATGGTAGAATAATTGCATTTGCAGATAATACTGCTCTAGTGTTTAGTGGTAGTGACTGGAAAGTATCACTGCAAATGACCAAATTGGCTTTGCTGACATACAAAAAAAATTGAATGGAAGCCTTCTAACTTTAAATGCAGATAAAACAAAGTTTATAACTTTTTCAATTACTAAAAAAACTTAACCTATAAATTCTTTGCATCTCTTCGCCTACCGCATAAATTGTAAATTTGTGTTTGACCAAAATTAGAGCTTATTGCAACATATAAATATGTTAGCATAACATTAGATTCCTTATTAACTTTAAACCCTCACATAAATATTTTAACAAAAAGAATTCGGAAATTAACTGCAGTTTTTAGAAATACCCATTTTACCCTTTAAATAAACACTACCTCAAAACTCTATATCCATAGCAAAGTTTTAACAGTGAGACAATTGTATGACCAAGAACTTATTCTCAAACAGCATAAACTATGTAAACCTGAAAATAAACTAACTCATAGTAAACGAAGGTATGAGGATTTCCGAAATATACATCAGCCATGTCGTACACGGTTTGCACAGCGATTTCTAAATTTTACAGGACCATTTATTTATAATAAAATAGATATTCATGACATGAATAAATTCACTTACAAAACAACAGTAAGAGAATGGCTTTTGACATTGGACTACAACAAGACAGAGAAATTGCTAACAATATTATGCTAGACTGGACTATATTTATTTTTACTATTAATGTTTATATATACAATACTATTAATGTTTAGCTATACACACAGTATAGCTTCATATTCTGTGTATTTATGTAATGTGTGCGTAAATAAAGTGTTTTATTAACAAACCTTGTATTATATTAGGCCATATACACATCCACACCTACATGCACACTATAGAGCATAGGTGCCTATAAGAACAGGCTAGACCTAGTTTAGGTACTTAAGTATCAAAATGTATTTTAGTTTAAGTTTCCTTTTGTTGTTGAATAAAGTTATTATTATTATTAAAGCTATAAATCCATTTACACGACATAGGCCAAAACAAATTACCAAAAAAGATTTTCAGATTTGAATTTACATAAATAATCAGTATTACGAAAGTCATTATACATACGTCTAATAATCAATAAACCATTAAAAAAGCAAATAAAAGTTTTCGCGGGAATAACGATATAACATAAAAATAATATAAATCCTATTCTTGGGTTATTTTACAAAAGAGTTCTATAACTGTCTACCATATTGAGGGCCGTGTCTATGATACAACCGCGCTGCATTAAAAAAAATACTTTTTTAAACAACTGGCAACCGTACGCGTGACCGCCACAAATCCGTGTAAACAAACTCAAGTCGCGTGCAATCGCACGATTGTCTTTAGCCGACTATTGAACAATGGCGTATCAAAATCAGCTATTAACAGCGCCGACGGATTACACATACTGTCATTATTTTACACGATGTTCAAACAAAGAAATGATAACAACAACTAACTTTTTAAAGTCACTTAACAACTTGTTATTTACTTGTAAAATCCTCCTAAAATTGTAAACGTGAAAGTATGTATGGATGGTTTGATATATATATGGATGAATATCATGGGGTACCGGCAAAAGAGAATAGTACTTCACTCTCTGTACCAGGCGTCGTAAAAAGCGAAAGATGGCCACAATTGGCGGGCATGGGCATCATGGCACCAAGGCTGCCCAGCAAGCATGGGCAGAATTCCCGCTTGGGGAGACCTACGACCAGCTGTTGACGTTCTACGGCAGCTATGGTGAGGTATCTTCGTTCCTCTTTCACAAAGGAACAGCTGAATAGACTTCTTACAGGAAAAGGAAGAGTTCCTCAAGTATGGAATATAAAGTACGAGCAAACACTTCGCGGACGATGTCGCGGGCAGAAAGCAAGAATGTGCGTAAGTTTGTGTATGTAAAGATGTAACTTACCAGACAGAAGGCAGACGTGAAGTGGTTACAATTGTTGTTCATGAGGTGGTACCTGAAATTAAGCATATATACAATAAATCACTGCTATTATAGGGTACCACTAGAGGTAGATAAAGCTCGCCCACATTAGTACCTCACTGTCGCCTATTTCTACAGCCAAACATCAATGTTCGCATAGCTGTGTTCCGACTTGAATGGTGAGTGAGGGTGATGTGGCAATATCTTCAAGTCACAAGGTTGGCAACGAGTTAGTGATATCCTTGTTTACGAGCGTCTATAGGCTTCGGTGACGCTTACGTGGACAGTTTCTTTGTCTGTCGACTTAGTCATATAAAGAGAAAAAAAGTTACCAACTGAAGTTCGGTCATATCTCATGTTATTTTATGAGTTGCTGCTGTTAATGATGATTAATGATCTATACCTTGAATCGCGCAATCGGTAGTGTACCTATTATGAATGACAATGGTCGTGGGTTCGATCCCCACCCAATTCAAACACTATTATGATGAATATTTGCTGTGTTGCCTGATATCCGTAACACAAGTTCGACTTATCTTGGAGTCAGGTGAATGTATGAGATGTAGTGGGAACTTATTATTTATTTTTACGAGCCCGATGGCGCAGAAGGTAGTCATCTTACCTTGTCCGCCATCGGGTTGGGTTCGATTCCCACCCAGGGCAAATATTTATGCTTATATTTATTGTTATTTGTAGAAGTGTTTGATCTGTGTCTGGGTGTTAAATATATGTATTTAAGAAGTATATTTGTTATTCCTCTGTTGTCTGGCGTCCGTAACACAAGTGCTTTAAGCGACTTACTACGGAGACAGGTCAATGTATGAGATATTGTGGTAATTTATTATTATTATTTATCTACTAACTGCCCCTAAGGACGTCCAGTCGAGTCGAGGTCCGGTTTCGGAGGCACCCTTGAGTGATAGTTGATCCCTAAAGTAAGAAGGCAAGAGATAAGAAAGTAATTAATGAGACATGCCTGTCACCGCGGAACTGTTTGCCCAGCTCTGTCACTAACCGCCTCACTTCCTCCTCGCTGAAGTCCGTAAACCCTATGTGTACACTTTGTCTGAAACAAAAACATAGCTTTAATCATATATACCAAAAAAGTAGGTAATAGACAGTACCTTCTTGTGGCCATTTTATAATTTTTATCATATACTTACAATAATTCGTAAAAAATTAAAATATCGTAGAATCTGGAAACTAACCTTCTATTATTTTCTAATAACTATATTTATGATCCGAAACCAGAGTATAAATATAAATTTTCTAGTTTAGTTCATTGATTTATCAAGCAGTAATAAAATAAATACAAGAACATTATTATAACAGCCGTTTTCAGGTTCCAAAAGAATAGTAGCAGGGTTGGCTTTATGGAACCGATAGAAAGCGGTTTATTCATAGCTTACTAGCGTAGCTTAATTACAATGGGCATGGATGGGCATTAGCATCCTCATCGCAAAGCTACGTCTACGACTGCCACGATCCAATGCGGCAATAATTGATTAATTGACCTCCTTTATTACGGAGGCCTGTGTCCAACAGTGGACGTGCGAAAGTATCTGGTGAACATCCTAGTCCACAAATGTCTTGGTTACATAATTGGTAGTGCATTTCTCGGCTCAGGAAGGCATAGGGGGTTCAAGTCTCGCTAGAGAGAGAAAGTCTTTTAGGAGTAACGTCGTACCTGAAGCGGAATTGTTCGCCGAGTTCGCGCTCGTCGCGCGGTGTGATCTCGAACACGCCACTGAAGGCGTACGGGTGACCGCCGTACGCCCACTCCGACCCGTGCACCTGTACGCCGCTGTGGAATACGCCCACGCCTGCGCCCGCAGTGTACCTACACACATAATGATAATGTAGCCATATATTAAGCCTCTCGCTCAGGGCTGTGCCCCCCAGGATGTTGAGCTACCGATCCAAAAAGTTTGACATCAAAACACCACCTTACATTAATAAAAAACAAACTACCCACCCATGAAAAATAACCTTATATACGCAAAAAAATCAACTACTCTTAAACTAAATGAACAAATTAATAATTTAACTACTTTTTTAATGTCCAACCGTTTATTTATCTTTTTAAATTTTTTGTTCGACTCAAAATTGAAAAAAGATGGCATCATCACACTATTTCCAGATTACACGATACCGTTTCTCGAACGTATATATTGAATTACAACTAAACAAACAAAAAAAACTAGCTAAGTTTCAAATCGTGACGCAACAACTTTTATCAATACTTAGAAAGAATGCCACATGATAACCGACACATCGATAAAGTTAAATAAACTGCGTTTTAAAGCCGTCAAAAGAGTAGGATCATTATAAGCTAAAATAGTTGTTACGTAGAGACGAATCTTTAGATCATTTGGTATGAAGCTTATCTAATCAGGCACCCGCTGTAATCTCAAAAAACCTGATCTCCCCTGAATCCTAATCTCAAATGCCTTTAAACTTAACTCGACGCGAAGACACTAACACATCTTCGCTAATGTATTATAAAATATGTCGTATTTATAACAGGTCGTCGTTCAAGCCAAATGGCGCAGATGGTAGTGATCCTATCTTGTGCAACAAAGGTCGTGGGTTCGATTCCCACTTCGAACAAATATCTATACATTTGTGTTTGTTCTGTGTCTAGGTGTTAAATATATGTATTTAGTTATGTGGGAATTTATTAAAAAGATGTAAGCTGATACGCTAGGTTCAATTTGTCGTATTACAGTTTATCGTATGAGATATATGTCAAAATGCTACAGAGCAAAAAAATACCTGGAGAACATTAGGGGAGGGTTACAAGGGTACAAGAATTAACGACTAAACAGCTGATACCCGCTCAGATCCCACGAAACTTGTGAGTGCAACCGCGATACCCGCGGGGTAGGCAGGTGCAATCGGGCATAGGGCACACAATGGAGTGTCGCTCATTAGTCAAGCATTAGGTTAAAAAACAGCTGATTTCTCCTACAAAAAGTCTGTCCCAATTCTATATTGGCACTATCGTCTTCAGTCGGGACATTTCTTTAACACCGCGTAGGTTTTTATTAGTCATATCGCAATGGTAGCCTATAGCCTTCCTCGATAAATAGGCTATATTTTACACTGAAACATTTCTTTAAATCGGACCAGCTCTTATTATTATCTTCAAGCAAACACACTCTTCATAATATACTAACGACCCGTTCCGGGTTCACAGGGGTTGATTGAGTATGAAATATGCCATCACTGGCTTTCTGCAGACCTTTTTAAGGTGTACAATACTGTAGTGCATTTTTTATTTATCTATTTCTTCGAGTTCAGCTAGCATTTCCAATGCATATTCATAGTATATGCAGGTTTATACCTTCTTCTTGATAACTATTTAAAAAAACACATCAAAATCCGTTGCGTAGTTAAAGACCTAAGCATACATATGGACAGACAGACCACGGGAAGTGACTTTGTTTGATATTATGTAGTGATTTCCTCTTAAATGCATATTACGAGCATAAGTACAAGATGCATTTGTGTTCTGGTGTGTAATTTAAAAGTGCAATCTCGTTTAATATCAGATAATTAGATTGTTCTGCACATTGACTGATTGTTCTGCTATTGTCTATTTGAAAAAAATACATAGCAGTAGGTAAGTAAATATCACGCCATTTTATTCGAATCCTGTTTGTAAAAAGAAAGAATAGAAACGACTACGTAAAGAGTAAATAGCGATAAAAAATAATGTAAATGTAAAACATTTTAGATTTCGAGAATAAAAATAAACAACAAAAAAAACAAAATATATCCTACAAGAAAAACATTTGAAAGCCATAATAAACCATCCTGTGTACCGGCGGGAACCTGTAAGTGCCAAACATAACCTCAACGCTTACACGAAAAAAAAATTAAGGTCATTTAATAAGAATGCACTTCTTTTTATAAAACTATTCTAAATAATTTTAATAAATGCTCTTATAATATTTGTCTTACCAATATGTATTTACATAATATCTATGATAAATTAGGTATCGATCTTAAACTTATGAAGATTGTGGTAATTACGTTCAGATGAGAATAGAGAAACCTTTTTCTCTTTTGTAAAACTATTTGTATTAAACATTTAAATTAAATATTAAACATTAAAAATGCTGAAGCCATATTGTTTTCATAAGACTTACTTATTAATATGCACCTAGAAGTTTATTTATATGTATATCGATTATTAAAATATAAACTTAAAAACCACAGGTATAATTTCAAAAATTATATTTTTATTGGTAGTAAATAAATGTTATAGTTACTACAGCAGTGCTTTGCGATTTCACTCGCGTGGTTGCATTTCTCGTGAGGATACGAGGATAAAATAGTGCCTATTTTTATTACATGCTGTTACTAATGTATCTTTCAAAACGTGAATTAATTTTTACACCGACTTCTGAACATACTCTTATTCTAAGTTTATCCGTTACAAACATAGAAATCTTACTCTATTTTAGATTTTATTAAGTATAATAAAGTGTATGTTATTCGGTCATAATGTAGCTTTTTAATGTTTACAGATTTTGTAAAATAGACAATAACCAAATTTCCCCCTGTATAATATCAGTTTAGATGCACTTTTAACTTTGTAAGGGTTTTATTTGTATATTCTTAGTATACAGTTGATTATAAAAACTATTTTATCTATCATTCTCTGGCAAAAGGTCACAAAAGTCAACACAAGGCCAAAAAAAAGAAAACTGCTCACAGGTGTGTGTGACTCACCAGTTGGTCCAATACATGTCGTACACGTTGAGCATGACAGGCACTTGCCCCGGCCGCGGCAACGGCGTTTGCTCCCGCCGCGACAGCAGCGACATGCACGACGGAAACATCGTGCAGATGCCGCACGACTGCACACACATATAGCACAATCAACATACGTACAGATAATAAAACTAATTTTTAATGGTTATTTACTTGATAATTTTTTGCCTGACACTTTGGCAGCGTTACCGCACAGCAACCGTTTTCAAGAATGACTCAGGTCCTGATATACATAGTGAAAAGTTTGAACGAATAATATATACAGGTTAATATCTGTGATATCTTGTTGTATCCAAGAAATTGCTGAATAAAACTGATCAATGTACAATGAGCTAGAGGTATTATTAGCAAATTATTTAATGTAACATCACACATCAAATATAATTTTATAAAAAAATATCTTTCAATTTAGAATTTTAATAAATTACTAGTTTAATTAATATAATATACCGTTTTTGGTACGAAAACATTGCAACCACACTATCTATACATCACAAATATTCTGGGAGTACATACTTGTTGAATAAATTTATTTTCATATCCAGCACATACAAGTCAACTCAAGCCTTCCCAAGTATAAATGTTCATGAAATGGTTATCAGCACTATAAAAATTATCTTTTCCAAACAAATCAAATATTATTTACTATACACACTTAGTCACTAGAAACAACTCATTACATATTACGAAGTAATTTTATGTAACTAAATACACATGGAATTTAGGAGTAATATTGTTTAATCACATTCTAAAGCTGTCAGAGCGTAGTTTATCAAGAAAAAACAAAACCTAAATACAGTAAGATGATGGAGTAAATAGGTTAAACACTTTCTTGAACTTTGTAACTGTTAATAATCGAAAATGTGCCCAGATAACCATTGGCAAAATTTTTGTATTATGACTCAAAGAAGAAATATGAAAACACAAACATGCAACAATTAATTAATTACATATTGATTTGGTTGAACTAAAAATATTTTAACATAAAAACATTAGTAAATATCTAAACATGCATAAGAAATTGAAACTAACAAAATAAATTTTGTCAATGATTCAAATTTTGTTACTTTTATGTTATTGGAATTTTAATTTCATAAGTCTACAAAAGGTCAAATTATATCATTTAAAACAAATATCTACTTTATACACAATAAAATGGAAAATAGTCTCATATACAAACTTTATTTAGTTTGATAAAAAATATATTTATTCTACCTTTTTTGGTGGTGTTATATATATTTTCCTCTTCATTATTTATAGCACACATTTATTTTTTAATACAAATGTTTCAAAGTCCACATATTCAGGTACACACACAACCCCTTTGTCTGACTTGAATCATTAAACTGATTTACTCTGACCATCCCAAGGCCTCAGAGTTATTAATCAACACATTGACATCAGCCAATTAAGAGGTTGTTCATTCAATCTAATATAAGCTCTGATAACGGTTGAGTACTTCAGTTTATACTTTTTGGAAAAACAGCCAATTCTTTATCACAAGTTTACTAGGTCACTGACTGATTTTATGCCAATAATAAAAGGAGGAAAATTTTATGGCTAGTAACAAAACTTATTGGAATGTTATCTGTCCATAAATAGAAGTGCTATTTATTTATTTTATCTCTGATGATTTATTTCTTATTTAAAAAATGTAATATTATATTGTGTTTATATGCTATTAAAAAAGCTGCAACATATGTGTTAGAATGGCTTTAACACATAAAAATCTTTAAACAGAACTTTAAAGCAGTCATAATAACCACAGGCAGTGTTATCAGTCTCCAAGATATAATCTACATTAATCCAATGGCTTTTATCAAGTCTGTCTAATGACCCATGCCTTTTTCTTTGTTTATGTTTCATTATGAACATTACTGATATCACCCTGATGTAAACCTGTTTGATCTTGTTGCATTTGCAATGACAGGTTCAAATAAAATGGTCACAAAGACAGTTGGGAAAACAACAGCAATTAAATCATATCAATATATTAATTTTAATAAATTACAATTATGTAGAAGTAATAGAAAATAATGGCAAAAATAATATATTATATCAGCATTTACTAATATAAAATATAAATAGTGTTGATTAAAAAACAATTAAACTCAAAACATTTTTGGCAGTTACAATTGATACTGTCCTTTTCTTTATATTTTGGACAGAATTAGACAGCATGCCTTTGTGACAGTCAAAAACATTCTAATATTAAGTCATATTTTTTAACTGGCACCAGTGCTAATAATATATAAGTGCACTAAATGAAACTGTGCCAACACTACAATGGAACATCTTGCAGATCTTACTAAATTGCAATTATCGTGAGGCTCCTCCTGGGAGACTATGGGCGAGTCTATCAGGGGATCACGGTCACCCCCAGACTCCTCTGGCCGGGAATCCGAAGCCCTCCGTTCTGTACGGTTACGGCACGCATCGCATGTCTTCATTTCTATACATACTTCTCAACTGTGGACTGTCAATGTTAGTCCTTCAGTACACCATTTACTTATTTAAAAGATATAATTTAGCTTTTTAAATAAAATTATAACAAAATTTTATACTACATTTTTGTATTATTCATATTTTAACCAATTAAAAGAGGTATGTGTGTAAAAATATTATTATTCTACTACCCGCCAATTATTTATATATGTTAAAAGTACCTCATCATCACTGTCAAGCAGAGCAGATTGTTCCATAAAAATTGTTAAAAAGAATAATAGATAAATGAAAACTGGAAGAAGTCACTAACTTCTAGTATTGTAACAATAAAATACTACAACCATATGTAACTGGGATAATAATATAATATCATACAAACGACTAACCGTATTGGTTGAATCATACTCAAGATAGTCTATCAACAAGGCAGAAGAATGATTGTATGCAAATCAATCAAAGACCATTAGCAAAATAATGACGATAAAGATTTAGTAACAACACACCCATAACGAGAGAGCATGTGACCTAAAATGCTACGGCTAATCATCTAAAAATTGATACTAATAATTAGGAACCCACTTACTACTATAAACTGTCCTCGGTGATTTAAAAGCGTATTCCATAAGATTAAAACGCCTTCAATTAATCAGCTCCATTGCTTCAATAGCATTTATAATAAATTCTTTAAATCTTCTAAATAACACCGTAAAATATTTAAAAACTTTATGAAAATACGTAAATTGAACACAATAAACCCAAATGTGCTTTGCTTAGTTTTGACAATTCTGACATTTACAATAACCATAGACTGAGAATAAGGAAATAGTAGGTGCAATGTGCATTAGATTATTCTTTATTATTTGATGTTTATGCTGGCAACTCCATCAAGCAAGTTAAATGTAAATTTACGAACGTGGATCGCGATTTATGTTAAAAAAACAAACTGTCTAGTACTGTCTACACGTCATCTGGCGGTGTGCTGTCAGTTTTCAGAATTTGATATTTTTCATGAAAATTGTGAAATTAATAAATAACTCGGGAAAATGGTAATTACTCCCCTATTGGAGATAAAATTATATGTATAATATTAACTATCAAACATCTTGCGCTAGCGGGACATATTGATTAAATTAAGATGAATATGTTTATATTTCGTTTCTAATGTTTTCATTAAATTTTAGGTGCTTATAGCAGCTACAGTATGTACAAAATCAGGAAAAGGTTTGTAAAACTCTGTATGTGTTAGTGCTTTACAGTAAAAATGGACGTAATAAAAATTAATCGGATTTTTATTGGTTAAAGCTTTGGTATCAAGACAATTCGTGGAGATGACGAAAGCACGTATAGAGGGCTTGCTGGCCGCATTCCCCAAGCTCATGACCGGTGGCCGACAGCATACATTTATTGAAACTGAATCTGTCAGGTAAATTCAACCTAAAATAATTCTGACCATTGTGTTTAATATATTAAAAACTGTATATATTGATATATTTAGTTATAGTTTTGTTGTACCACGAATATAACAATATTGCAGGTATGTGTATCAGCCTCTGGACAAACTATACATGCTCCTCATCACTACAAAGGCCAGCAACATTCTTGAAGATTTGGAGACTCTTCGCTTATTCAGTAGAGTGGTTAGTTTATGAGCTTGATTAATGTTTTGAATTATTTAATAACCATCTAAAAGAATCTATTTATATCTAAACCATTATTTAAAATTGAAACTGAAATCTCTATAATAATTTTTATAGAATAATTGTGTCTTTCTGTGCTGTTTAAGTTTAATTAGCTTTATGGTATAAGTCATATTAATCTTAAATTTCAGGTGCCAGAATACTGCACGCAGTTAACAGAGGCAGAAGTGTTGAACCAAGCATTTAATTTGCTGTTTGCGTTTGATGAGATTGTGGCTCTGGGATACAGGGAGAGTGTCAACTTAGCTCAGGTATATTTTGTATGCATATTCTTGTTAATGTTGTTACTAATACTTTATTATAACCAATTGTTTAGCAAGATAAATATGTAATGAATACTTAGAAATGAAACTATAGCAGAAAAAATTTCTGTAATAAGCTATATCTTATATGTGAAGTGGTAATTTCAGATCTCGTTTTAAATATCCTGCATTGATATTTTACTTGGCATAGGTAAAATCCTTATATATATTACAAAATACATAATTATGTATGTAATGTACATATATGTTCTGACAATTACAAATACAAAAAAAAGAATTATCCACTTGGTACAGTTGTTCTAGACTCTGAAGTTATGTGTGTACATCTGTATGGACTTACTTGTTCTTAGGTTTATTTCAGAATATATATTTTTTTAGACTTGTTCTTTTACCAGTATTTATTCATTTTAGGTCCGTTCATTTGTGGAGATGGACTCGCATGAAGAGAAGATCTATCAAGCAGTCAGACAGGTAAGGAATTTTTATGGTGTTTTACCAAATTTAGCTTCTGAATTTAGATAAAAATTTCGTCCCATTACTGGAGATTATTTATGAATGGTGAAAAATTTCTATAAAAAATATTATCTTTGATCATTTTATATATGTATTCCCTATTATTAGATAAATCAGTTTGATATTTTATAATTTACCTCACTACCAAAGGCTTAATTGACCAAAGTTCACAGTTCCTACCTACTTTCTACCATGTACTAAAAATTACTTATTTATAAAATAAGAGAGGTAGTCTAATAGTCTTTCTCTTAATGCGATGATGACAGTTCTAATATGATTAATCTCCACTCTGTTCTCTGGTATATTTAATATCATATTTCCAGATTCATATAACAATGGAATTTTAATAAAAATACTCTATTTAGCAGCTTTACAACACAGTTTATTTTAACTTCATTTTGGTTACCTTGTGACAATTGTCCTCAAGAATGACCGGCATTTTTTGTTAAATGGCCTATTTTTGTGTTAAAGATGTAAAGAAAACCTCTTCTGTGGAATGGGATCCTTTCTTTTTAAGTTTCTCTTTGCCACACTATCGACAAGACTGCTAGAATGAAAGAGTAATATGATTTTGTTTATAGATATAATAAGGTTTAAACATAAAGAGACCTGAAGTAAATGTTTTTTATGATGTATATTTTATTAGAACATAGAAACACAATGACGTCTTTATTTCAATTCTCCCGATTGTTGGCTATAACATCATTATATTATTATAGATAAAACTATCTGTTCCTATTTTTATTATATTTTTTTCTGTTTCGTGTAATGGTTGACTCTCTCCATATTTTATTGTTCTTCTTTATCTAGACACAAGAACGTGAAGCGGCCAACCGCATGCGCGAGCGTGCCAAAGAGTTGCAACGCGAGCGCCTTGAAGCGGCCAAGCGCGGGCAACCGCCCCGCTCGCACCAGTCCATAGGTAACGTGTTTTTTTAATAAATTTGGCAGTATGAGAAGCTGTATTAACACAAAAGAAAGTAATCGTTATGCTTCCGATAAATAGAAGCCACTTTTTAAATCATGATCAATATATCAGCCATTGGAAGTCTAATTTTGGACATAGGCCTCCCCAAGAAAAGGGGAACTTGCCTATTATTGCCGCGCTGGGCAATCGCAGAGCGCAGCTTTTGCGAAGGGGATGCTGCTAGCCATCAACGCCCTATGCATTTGAGCTACACTGGCGGGTGCATATACCGCCGTGTGTCCGGGTTACCGGTTGTACCGGTTGTTGTAACTTAGCCGCCTCTTGCAGCACTTGGTACAGGGGGGAGTAGTATGTATTCTACTCTGCCGGTACAACAAAATGCCATATTTAAACTATTGTGAAATTAAAAGCTTGCATTTCTAAAGCTTTAGTGATATTGGTTATTGTCTTGACTTAGACCTCATTAACCCGGCCTCAACTGCCCCGTCGCGGTTTGTAATCGGTTGCGATTCTGTAGTACTCATCGTCACCATATCAGCCGTTGGACGTCTACTGCTTATATAGAAATATACAATAATATATATTAAATACGTTCAATCTATGCATATAAATATACATAGATTGAACGTATTTAAGAATCTTACTTACAAATGACGTCATCACAATGTTATATGTTAGGATTTTATTTCGCATAAACTGCTGAACTACTCAGACGTCAATGACAGTGCTACCGTAGGGGGGGGGCTAGGCTGTTTATTTTGAGCGGACCCTATGTGCCTCGCTCTGTACCATGTGTCGTAAGCGGCAATTATGGTACCGAAACCGACAGATGGCGGTATATCCATCCGAAACAGCGCAGCTTAAATACTACAGGGTAGGCGGCAGCATCCTCGCCGCGAAGTGTCTCTCAGCGCGAAAATTATAGGCAAAAATCCCTATATGTTGGATATGTCTAACGATGTCCAACGGTGGACTTTTTATGGCTGATATGATGATGATGATGATGTTTTTGTTTATTTTCTTAGGTATATTGATATTTTACAATTTTCATATATTTTATACATTGCTAAATACCTAAATTAATAACAAGAAGAAACCATACGCGTTGTCTTACTTAATAAAGTACAAACGCAGTAACTTACACATTCTATTTATTAAAAACTAGCCTATCCTACTCCTTCATCACATCAGCTATCTGCTAGTAGGAGTCCCATTGAAATCGGTCCCGCCGTTTCGGAGTTTACCCCAAACAGACAGACGAAAATTTTAAACAGCTCGTGTTTGTTATATATACATTACATGCTGTGTTTTTACATGTCTTTAAAAAAAATTGTTTTATTCATTTTGATATTACAAACAGACACTTCATTTTATTTATATGTATTTTTTATACGTATTTATATACATACATATATATAATATACACATTCATGTAATATACATACGTAATTATGCAAATATACGAAATTTTACAGGCACTATCATGATTATCTTCAATATAAATTTCACCACTTTTGAGATTTAGGACTCTGGGTAAGTGTCGAATAAAGGAGTTTGCACGCATAACTGTTCTTCAGTGTGGAGAGCATAGTTAGCTGGCTTTCTAGAGACATCGCGAAAATCCGACATGATAAAAGATTGGTAATTTTTCCCATCCAATCATGTTATTATCACTGTTTCATGTCATGTCACGGCCATTCGAGCCGAGTTCCGCCCTCAGAAACGTCCTCAAGTGATAGCCGTCAGTCTTATGTTAATATTTTGGTCATGCAGGCAGCGGTTTCGGCATTTCGTCGATGTCTTCAGTATCGAGCGAGCCTCTTGCGGAAAAAATTCCCACTACGCCAGCGCGGGAAACGTATGTATCCAATAAAACTATTACTTTTAAGTAATTAATAAAAAATATATAAATTGTATTACATTAACGCGTTTACTATTCATAATAAAACTACTATTTTAACGGCTCTGAAATCGGTTACCGTAAGGTTACCAAAACGTCGAACAAGAAATGTTAAAAGTTAAATAAACCACGTTTTAAAAGCCGTTAAAAGAGTTGTTTTATAATAAAATGTATATATTATGTTAGTGTGAAGGGAAGTATTGTACATACACTCTTTTAAAAATAGTCGGCTTATAAAGATAGATTGCATTGTAGTACCGTCGCACGAGTTATTTCTATTGGCGTTATGGTATTTGGCAATATTATTTGTTATTAATATTGTTTACATTACAATAATTTCACTTGTATTCAACTTAAATGAAAACTCAAAACGATTAAAATTACTTAAGAACACGATTTTGACAGCTGTCATTCTATATATCTATATTCTATATTATCTCCGTGATAAGTCGCTTAAAGCACTTGTGTTACAGACATCGGATAGCAGTTGGTTCACTAGTACAATACATATATAGAAATACTCAGACTATACGATCACTACTGTATCAGAAGTATTTATGTTCGAACCAGTGCAAATAGTTTAGGAATTGGATGAAAGCATGATTTATTGTACCAATATTATACTAGCGACACCCCGCAGTTTCACCCGCCTAATTCCTGTTTCCATGCAATGGTAAATAGTAAAAGTAGCCTTAGGTACCTGAAGATATAACTATCCGCCAGTGAAATTCCCGTTAAAATCGGTCTAGCTGTTTCGGAATTTATCTCAAACTGATAAAAAGCTTCTTTTACTCGCACAAGTATCGTACTTGTTTTGAAGAGCTGATTTAAGTGTTACACACAGACACTTCATCTTTATTTATATGTAAATGCAGAAATTTGTTCTTGCCTGTATCTTAAACACGAGAAGATGATAAACAGATTTGCAGGTGAAACGTGACAGGCGTTAGGAGCACAAACAACACGTATCGTTACATTTTGGACACATCTTTATAGCCTATGTGTTGATCTAAGCTATATTATCGAAAAGTTTCATCAAAATCCATTCAGTAGATTTTACGTGAAAGAGTAACAAATATATATGCATAAATCTTACAAACTTTCGCGTTAATATTAAAGGATACACAAGTTGATACAACACCAATTTAAACAGAAAAATTACGTAATACATATAGGCCTTGCGATGTATGCGTTCGCATATAATCCCTTGATTCTCGCCATGTGTGTACAGGGATTAAGGGATACCTTAATCCCAGTGTAAATTTGTTTTCGCCGCATACCATTCGGTTGTACTAAACTGTCACGAAAAGTCTATGTCGCTCTCTATAACTGCCAGAGAGTAAAAACTTAAATAGTGGCAATACCTTAGAGAAAAATAGAAAGTCACTTCCATCCCGCGGAAACATGTTTTCGGACTAAAAAGTAGCTAACACATTCCAGAATCTTAATAACTATTTTTACAACAATTCATACGGATTTTTTCAGCCATACCGGTAAAAATTTCGCGTTTTTAATACTAGGGAGAATAGTAGGATATAGCCAAAGCAAGTGACAGCCCCGATGATGCAGATGGCAGTGATCTAATCGTTCGCCAAGGGTTCGATTCTCACTCCTTACCAATTTCAAATTTGATTCGATAAATATTTGTGTTTGTTCAATGTCTGATATGATATGATATTTAGTTTAAAGGTTATACATTGACAGTCATGAAACATCTGTTAATATTTTTTTTGATCATCCCCCTTAAGGCGGCAGAGAGGGGGTGCATAGTTCTACAATTTAACGCGGATGAAACAGCTTGTTTATGTGTTGTCAGGAGCCGACCCGTCGGTCGGTCCGCCATGAAGCTTGGGTCTCGCGGCACGGACGCTGACTCGTTCGTGTCCCGGCTACGGTCGGAGGGCGACGCCGCCGCAAGCGCGCCCGCGCCCACAGCCCTAGCGGCCGCAGAGCGCGCGCCCGCTCCTGACCAGAAGGAGTGAGTAATACCATACCTTCAGAATCTAGTCTACACTTTTTTAAATGTCCATGTCGACAAACAAGCACATTTCACATGTTAAGATATTATGCCACATGACCCAGTAATTTCACTGCCTCTTTTATCCCTTTAAACCGGAACACAGCAATACTGCTGTTGGAAATAGAGTGAGGTACCTCATATTACATGGGGTAGAAAGGTCGTCTGCATTGGTACCTGACTCTTGCCATTTCTACCGTCAAATGCAGTGCAGTGCAGCAGTGTTCGCATTGATATTCCAGTATGAAGGGTGCGCGAGGTAGTGAAATTACTGGGTAATGTGGCATAACATCTTTAGGTCACAAGGTTGGCAACGCGCTATTTATATCATTGTGGTATTACAAGTGTCCAAAGGCTGCTGTGACGCTACGCGTAATCGTATACTGGATAGTCGACCTAATAAAAAATATATGTGTATTTAAGAGTTCTTATGCGTAAAGGAATAAAGAGCATTTTAATCTGTTTTAGTATTCACTTGCGATTCGAAGAGCGTCTAAGTTTGGTCGCCGGCCGGGACGGGGATATACAGAGCTTTGAACTGTCAGGTGAGTCCCTTTGGCCCGATGGCCCGGATGATAGTGATCA
The DNA here is from genome assembly GCA_020976665.1 of Heortia vitessoides. NCBI lineage: Eukaryota > Metazoa > Arthropoda > Insecta > Lepidoptera > Crambidae > Heortia > Heortia vitessoides. Next base: position 4,297,939 of record JACJUM010002842.1, read on the forward strand.
TGTCTTGTGCGCCAAAGGTCGTGGGTTCGATCCTCACCAGGGAGAGATTTTATATGATGGATATTTGTGTTTGTTTTGTGTCTAGGTATTGAATATGTATTTAGGTGTTATATTTGTTACACAAGTGTTTTAAGCAACTTATGGTTAGGTCAATGTTTGGTATGTGGTGTTAACAAAATAACTGCATTACTGAAACTTACGTTTATATCGATCTCTTACATATATATTAACTAGCGCCCAGGCTTCGCACGGGTAAAATGAGGATAAGAATTAGTTATTGTGGGTTATCCCTTAGAGATGGACATATACCACCAGGGAATATTTTGTAGACCTTTTTATGGTGTTTAATACTGTGTACATTGTTTTGATCTATCTCGCATGTTAACACTAAAAATTTTAAAAGTAAAAACAATTGAATTTCACTGTATTTCGTTTACTACAAAATAAATTTAACTTATATTTTAGCCCCAACAAAATGTGGTGATTATGCTTTTAGATTGTAGCTTATACGACACATTCATTACTTATTCATTCCAGTCGACAGATATCGCCGTTTGCTAAAATCGTTTGGTCTTAACAATAATAAGAGCTAATTGTAAATGTCAAATAATAGATTGCAATATAATATTGATATAAATTATGATGTAAGCCATCTCTCAATATGGATCAAACTGCTCACAGTGTGAAAATTTAATTAAATGTCGGTAAGTAATTTAGGAGTACTTCGCGGACAAACAACGTGACACGTGATTTATATATATATTAAGATGTTAGGAAATATTTTTGGTTTACAAAGTGTAATTTATATATATAATATGTAATTTATATGTACAGTGTATATTTTATCGATGTTGTTTTTAGGGTTATTGACCCTGCGCATCAGCAACGAGCAGTTTGGCCGCATTCGCGTGCACGTCGACAACAAGGACACGCGCTCGTTGCAGTTACAGGTGATACATTATTTCCTTAATGATTATTAACCGTGCCCAACCGACAGAGTAGAATAGTAATTCCCCATGTACCAGGTGTCGTAAGAGGCGGCTAAGGTACCAAAACCGATAGATGGCAGTATATTCATGCCAAAAAATCAGCTCAAATGTACAGGGTGGGGATAGGCATCAGTTTTCCCGTCGCGAAAGCTGCGCTCTGCGATTGCCAACACGCTTGCCCAGCGCTACAACTGTAGGCAACATACCCCCTTTCTTGGGGAGATCTATGTCCTACAGTGGACTTTGAATGGTTGGTATGGTGATGATTAACCGTGGCCAACGACGGCTACTCGAGCCGAGCTCTGACCTCAGAGGCTTCCAACCGTCGAATACTGCGGTTGCTCCCTCGCGGGGACTAAACCTACGCTAAGTTGATGACTAGTGAACGTCCTGGCCTATCCCCTCAGTGGCGCTGGAATTGACGTCCAATGACGGGTCCTATGCTTGGTCCGATATTTGCTTTACATTAATGTCCGTAAACACCCTCTCTGATAGCTTTTTTCTTTCAGTCATCATCATCATCACCACCATCTTCCCCCTTTTCTCTGGATCAATGCCTAACAGTGGATGTCCAACGGCTTACAAGATGATGATGATAATGATGATTTAGATATCAACATTATTGATAATAAAATAAATGTCTTCGTTTCCATAGACCCACCCTAACGTGGACAAAGAAGCGTTCCGCTCGCAGGGCATAATCGGCCTCAAACAGAGTCAGAGGCCATTCCCTCTCCACAGCGATGTGGGAGTGCTCAAGTGGCGCCTCACCTCATCCAACGACGACAAACTCGCGCCTCTCTCAGGTAAATGTCTAGAACTTACCAATTATAAAGTCAAATTACTTTTTTTGAAATTTTAGTACAAGTTTCCGAACCCGTTCAGTAGGTTTTTTTTACCAGGTCGACAAAGATGCATACAGACTGCATGATAGTAACCTTGACCGCAGCCGGTAGATGCTATTATCACCAAGGTTATCATTAGCGCTACTAGCAATTTGTGACTTGAAGATATTATGTTTAAACCGGAACAGAGCAATGCGAACACTGCTATTAGGCGGTAGAAATAGATGAGACAGAGGTACCGATGCAGTCTACCTATAGTATGTCCCAAAGTTTGCGAAGAGAAAGAATCCGCTTGGAAAAGGAAATGTATTTTTTTAAATGTTGACTACCTTCAATTTGAATCAACTGATGTGTTTTGTTTGCGGCGCAGTGAACTGCTGGCCGTCTGAGGGCACCGGCGGCGGCTGTGACGTTAACATCGAGTACGAACTCGAGCAAGACCACCTGTCTCTGTCTGACGTCAACATCACCATACCGCTGCCGTGAGTATGCTATCTTTGTCGCACGTCGTCTGTGGCACAGGCTTGTGCAATCGCTCACAGGACGCAAGAACATTGGCGTATCTGGGGTTCAATTTCAGGGAGGGCCTGGATCCTGACACTACTTTTCGAGTCCGTAGCCCAACATCATAGGGTAGAAAATCTACTATGTATTTGGGATGGAGGGGGAACCCGCCCCGCTCTATATATTCTTATACCAAAATAATATACCATCCTTATTTCTCTGGTTAGTTGAGCTGAGCACCGGTTAACAAGACAATAAAGTTCATACTAGCATTTCAGGAAAGAAAAATATGTTGATTTTGAGGCAACGGCTAGAAAGGAGACTTAAAGGTCGCCAGTCGTAAAAGCAAAATGTAGCCATATTTTTTCGTTTTTAATTTTTAAACATTTATTACACATCTTACAAATTAACCTCACCAGTAAGATTAGCTTCAATATTTATATAATTTGTTAAGTTGCACAACACTCTGGTGGCGCTGCAACAAAAAAAACAATAGAAAAGTCAGCTGCAGTTCATCCATTGAATATCGACATCATCAACCGGCCGTACAACATATAATCGGCCGGCGTGGTGGCAATCGCAGAGCTTAACTTCGCGACGAAGATGCTACTGCCCATCCCCACCCTGTAGTATTTAAGCTGTGCTGTATCGGATGGATATACCGCTATCTGCCGGTTCCGGTACCTCAATTGCCGCTTACGACACCTGGTACAGAGAGTGGTACTATTCTACTCTTCCGGTACCCCACGGCTTAGGACCGGGGTGGGTAGCAGCATCTCTGTCGTAAAGCTTACGCTCTGCGATTGTCACCACGCTTGCTCAGTTTGGCTATTGTCCAAGAAGATGATGAAACTCTATTGCAGAACAGGTAATATAGTATAGTGAGAATTCAGCTTTTCTACCTATGAAACTTGACTCGTCTTATAGTTCGGGCAACGTGTCCCTGGTGGTCCACCAGTGGGAGGGCAGCTACGTGCAGAAGGGCCGCACGCTCATCTGGTCCATCCCCATCGTCAACGCTCAACAGAAGACCGGCAGCCTCGAGTTCACGTGAGTATTCCTTGACAGTGCCAGTAATACAGTCGAGTATGTGCAATAATCGGTAGTTTTCCTCAGTACCAAGGGTCGTGGGTTCGATTCCCACCTATTTAAACTATAAGAACAAACATTTATATAATGAATAATTGTGTTTATAAGGTATCTTGGTGTAATATTTGTGATTCCCCTGTCCACATAAATGCTTTTAGCGACTTATCTCGGAGTCAGATCAATGTTGTATGAGTTTATTAACTTGTTATATACGAACAACAGAGGGATCACAAATATAATACTTAAATACATATTTAACACCCAGACACAGAACAAATACAAATATTTATGATTAAATGTTTCTCCTGTGCGAGGATTGACCCAGAAAATAGGTACACTACTGAATACGCTATCGGGCTACTCGTATGATAATGATAACCACACCCCCACCTCTACAGCGTGACTCCGGCAATCCCCAACGACTTCTTCCCTCTGACGGTGACGTGGACATCAGACACGTCGCTGGCAATGCTGACCGCGACCAAGGTGACCCAAGCGGATGACGGCTCGTCTGTCGATTACTCGCGCGAGATCAGCTTCCATCCGGATAAGTATGAGATCGTGTAGGCGCGCGCCGTGCCTTGGTAGCGACGCTGTCTTATTCAATATTGTATTTTGCGGTTTTACTTGAGCTAGCTGTGTTATAAATAACCTGTAATTTTCCTTTATAACTGGGCTATTAAATGCAATAATAAATTTGGAAATCTGATGACTGGTTTTCAAGTTATGCGCGTTCAAACAAACAGCATATTCATATTATACTACACCCATATAGGTATAACGTCTCATCCGTTATCGTCTCCAAATATATCTTTCTGCTGGCCAATTGTAACCCTTCGAAAGATTTTCTTTAAAAGCTACCATCCGACTTCAAAGGTTTCCTTGACGTACAGAAAATATGTTCCAAACTCTACAACTTACTAAGTATGAATAAGACAGTCAATGTCAACGTGGATCGTATTAAGATACAAATATTAGTTTATTCCGATTGTTTCTTTATCTGGCTACACAGCCGCAAGTTACTGGAGTTGCCACTTTAAAAAAAATCCGTTTGCACAGCCCTACGGACCCCTTAGCATAGGTATTGTAATTTTAAGATATATATTAAATATTATCTACATAATAAAGTTCGTTTATCTTTATAACATTCCTAATTTTGCAAACCGGAATCAAAAAGGATTTTGTACGTTCAGTACAATTTATTTCAAGTTATTACAACTATCTTTCTTCCTATTCTTTAAACTGATGTTGAAAGATTGAAGTTTCTTGTCGTGTTCTTTAAAATTGTAAGTATAAATTTTATTTTATGAATGCGAATGTAAAATATTATATAATAAAAGTTATAATAAAACTGTGTTTTATTTCTCTTGGATAAATGTATGCGATAATACTGATGTTCGTTGTGGTGGGAGGTGTCGCTTCGTTCTGGGATGGTATTGACCGTATATACTCGAATAGGAGATCCGGGAAAGGTTTAGATTTAAATGACACAGGTACTCAAAATAATATTGATTTTTTGACGTGTTATCAACGGGAAATATTTGTTGGTTTATTTAATAGATAGCCATACAAAGCTACATTATCTCTTTGCCTGTGGTCTATGTAATTTATGTGGAGTATATATTTACAAGTGCTTTAAGCGACTTAGCTCGGAATCAGGTTTATTTTGTTACCACGAATCCATATAGAGAAACGACGCGTATTGCTATTTTAGTAAAAATTGTTGCCTAATTTTTGAATATATAATGACGATCATCAGCGCTAAATGATGTGTATGATTACCAAGATTAGACACTCTTCCCTGGTAAACAATTTGTTAGCCTAGCTCTGATATTGCTGGTAAAAGTTCCAATAACATTCACTTAGTTGACAGTATGAGACCTTAATCACCAAAAATTTTACATTTTCCGACCCGCCCGGTACTATAATTATAAATGTATTTAATCGATTTGAACTGAATGATTAATGTCGATTGCCGGGCGCCTTTAAGGTATAGGTAGATCTCGCCTTGAGTGGCCGTGATTGGAGATATTTTCAAACAATGGGAGAGTGAGCCCGTGTGCAATAATGCGGTTGGTATTTGCTCAGTAGGGAAGGGAAGAAATGGACTTAAGGGATGTTAATAATGTTCTAATGTCATACCTCATAACGGGGTTGTTTCTCGTAATATTTTTCAATGAAGAATACTTATTTCTTGTTATATGGTCATAGAGTATCTAAGCTTTCCTTTCATACCAAAATTTCGCATAGGAGAATATTTTATTCCATTCCCAACCCCCACTTGATTTGAATCTACATATTAGGATTATATCTTAATACAGATAATATAGGGTACTGACATTTGTAAGTATATATATATATATATATTAGACCAGGTCGACAAACAACCCTACAATCCGCGTGATAGTAGATAAGCATTACTGCACTATAGGCTGCAGTGATGCTACGATGCTCGTAATATCACAAGCGCGTTGCCAGCCTCGTGACTGGTAGATATCGTCACATTGTCCAGTCGTTTTACTGCGTCTCTCACCCTTGAAACCGAAATACAGAAATGCTAACACTGCTATTTGGTGGTTAGAATAGGTGAGATTAAGGTACCTATACAGACGACCTTTGTATTGTATTTGGTCCTCATTTAATCTACCAAGCTGTGCCCACTGCCAGCAATGAGTACCTGAGTATGAGGATTAAATCTAACCTTTCTTCTCATTCTGGTTCCAGTATTCCCTGTACTGCAGAATTACGAGGTCAATGCGACGCGAGCTGCCGAAGAAGAGTACGGGTGGATTGCGCGGGTAGTTCTATCTCGGTCTGACATGAAGCCACATATGTGTACAGCCATGTGTGTGCACGAGAGAATATTTATATCTTCTTCCAGCTGTATATATAAGTAAATATTCATATACTAGTAACTTAGTAGACAAAGTACAATCACTGTTGTCCTGTTACAAAATCATTAGCGCATCGCCAACCTTAAACCTGAGGTTATCAAATTGAAGCAATGCATAATACCGCGGGTTGACCGAAGGCCGAAGGTTGGCCGAGTTACCCAGATCAAATAAAAGTATTACTGCAAAATTGGGGTATGTACAAAAGGAAACTATTTGTGGTTAAATTGTTTGTCGAGCAAAAAATACTGCAACGACTCCGGTTTCTACGCCTTTGGAAAGTCGTATGTCACTAACTTAATGATAAGAGATCTTCCGCGGAGACAAGTGATAGGGACTCCATGGCCGTGTCTATGTAATTATATAAATATTCAAAAGGTTGTGAAAACTTTGAAAGGGAAGTAAGTTACGTAATTATATAGTCAACGTAAGTAGCTACCGAGTTGTTTTTTTTCAGTTATTATGAGCACCATACAACGCTTTTAAATCAAGAAAGCGTGTCGATCGGGCTTCCTTCACCGAAAATTAGATAGATATTATATATCGTCAAAAATCTGACTTCACTTACTCGTCCTATGTTACTGATAAGCTGCTAATAACATTCAAAGTATATGTACAATCCTAGCAACTTGTGTGACTCGCCCGCAGCCTCTACAAACCAGAGGGATTACGCATTCTCCAAATAATCTATCTTCACGTTCCATGTAGTTCATATCACAGCCAACACATTTCCCTTTCACAGCCTAAGGTTGAATCACACGTCAGTGATATATATGCATCAGAGGCTTTACGTCTTAGCTTTCGTACATCCATCGATACCAACGAAACAAACCTTTGACGATATCGGCTTCATTATCACAGAGAGGCACAATTTTGACGGGGATTGGGAGACGATCGAGCTATTCGACGGGACGAGAACGGATGAAGCATTTGAGTGGCTCCGTATTTTGGACTTCTCGATGGGCCACAAAGTAGTAGGATACGCCGCGCCTAAGGTAAATTGATCGAATTATTTGAGTAATTATAGGTTGGGTTCCGCTGTAAAGTTGTTAATGATTATACAAGTTCTAACACAGCGTTAGAATTTTTTTTATACCGTTTTATTTACAAAGTAAATATTGATCATGTATCAAACCTTTGACTTCAAAATTTCAGTCAATTTTGAAGTCAAAGGTTTATTTTAAGATATTATAATATCTTAAGGTAGGTGGATCTGTGGCTTTGTATAACTAGGTACATTACTGGTTTTTTTAAGCTTAAAAAAGGTTAGATTAAATAAAGTGAACGGTCAGAAATAACTAGCTTAAAACAATTCTGTTACAGACGTCAGACAACAGAGTAATCACAAATATAATACTAAGATATTACAAAAATAACACCCAGACCCAGAACAAATATTTATCATATAAATATTTGCTTTGGGTAGATATCATACCTATGACCTTTGGCGCATAAAATATCACTAATATATAGGCTTATTTGTTTTTATTCCTATTTTTACTTGTTATTAGGGTAAACACAGGCGCAAAGAAAACTTCGAACTATACGAACTGAACGTCGTCATCGACATAAATTTGTGCAGCAAGGTGTTCACAGTGGACCATTTAATGGATGGATTCGAGGTACCGTGCTATCACGCGTGCAACCAGGAAGTTTGCGAGAGCTATCTCGGGGTCGAAGGCGCAGCGGTCATTGACCTGAACACGCAAAAATTGTTCGGAGTTGCGACTTGGGGAGGTATCGGGGATGGTTTTGAACTGCCTGTGGGCTTTACGATACCTAACTCGCAGAATTTCTATGAAGATTATGCGTGTGCGATGAAAATAATTGAAGGTCGCGAAGACTCGCCGACTCCGAACTACTATCAAACACTTTGTGACAATTAAGAACAAAACTGGTATATAATAAAATTAGGTACACATATCATATGTTGAACTCCTACAATAGTAATCACAAATAAAATACCTTTTTGATACACATTTAACAACCAGACACAACAACACAAATATTCATCATATAAAAAAATATTTGTGTTAGAAAAGGTCTTTTTGAAAGTATGGACGGTACTCAATCTTTTCACCTATGACTGATAAAATTCGACCGATTTAGGAGGTTCACTAGCTGATAGCGAATGTTACAACTATTAATTTGGGAAATTTATTTCAGAAAAATAATAAGGTATACAAATATTAAAAGCATCTTTCAAACGCACTAAATCATTAAATATATATATATATATATATATATGTGTATATATATTAACCTTAAAGTGTGCGTGATAATATTCAACAATCATTGTAATGCCGCCGTAGGGTACCGGTAAAGTAGAATAGTCTCCCCCTGTTCCAGCTGTTGTAAGAGGCAACTGATACCTAGACCGATTGATGGCGGTCGATAAATCTACCCAAAACAGCCTAGATCAAATTTAATAAGGAGGGGATGGGCAGCAGCATTACCATCGCAAAGCTACGCCCTACTATTTGCCACTCCACCTGTCCAATGTGACAATTATGGGCAAACTGTGGCCTATGTATGTGCAGTAGATATACCATGTCTGCTATGATGAGACCTCTTTTAGATTTAATAAAGGGAAGAGAAAAAAAAACTCAGAAATGCAAGATTAAAAAATTGTGGTTATATTTACAAAATATCATTATTTAATTTTACTATATATTATTGTTATTTACACTAAAGTTGAATTTAAATTGTGTTTCTGTAAAAGAAAATTTAAATGGTTTCTCTACTTGTTTTTCTATTTTGTTACTGTCATTTACTTCAATCAATTCTGCTTTGTCTATTTGATTATTAAAGCTCTGTTGTGCTGTGGGTTCGGAATTATCTGTGTGTTCAGGGTCTAATTTAAAGTCAAAACGGAATGAACTATCACCAGTTGATAAAAATGCTGACTTTCTTAAAAATGTAGCTTTTGGTTTCTCAGGTGTATCTGAAATTTTAATTTTGCTGGCCACTGTAACAAAAAACAATGTCATAATTAATTTCTTTTTGCAAAATAAATTTGACAGCCTTAATGGTTCAGATAGGTATCTTAAGTGTGCCAAAGGTTGTGGCTTTGATCCCCACAGAGGACAAAGGTTTATGTCTAAGACATTTGTGTTTGTTATGTATATAGGTATTAAGTATGTATATGCATCTAAGTAACATATTTGTAATACTATGTTAATGTGTGAGATGATGTGTGAATTTATTTATTTCAAAGAAATTTTCTTTGTAATATTGTTTATTAAAGTGTCAACTTCTGTTGTAACTCGACTTGTCACTATTATACTATATAAAAATATTCATATAAATAAAATAAACCTACTCTTAACTAATTTTTTCTCCTCTGCAGCCATTTTGGCTCTGTAGTCACCAAAGTGAGTCCTCATTAATTGCCTTTTTCTAATAACAGGTTGGTTGTTACTTTTTAAAACTGTTAATACCTTCCATGCTTCTTGAACTGAAATAAGAAATGTATTCTAATTATCAAGAAATAGGTATGAAACAAAAAGAGATTATTGATATATTTGACTAAAAAGAATTTGTTTGGGGACCGATTCAAACAAAATTAAAGGGAGAAAATGTATGTATAAATTCAACTGATTTAAATTATAACATCGTGATAAAGTTTCACAGCCAATGTTACAACTATATTTAAAATAATATAAAATACTAACTTATTCAATAATTACTTACAGTGACTTATGACATCAAATAATAATATATCTGCATTACTTACGTTGTTTTTCATTGCCTTTTTTCTCATTTAAAGTACGTTCCAGCTGTTGAATACACCAACAGAGTTCTAATTGAAACTGCCTAATAGATTCTTCAGGGTCTGCATTATCGGGACTGTCGTTTTGTACTGTATGCAGTTTTTGTATAGAGGTAGGTTTCCCTTTATTGTGCAATTTCGTAGCTTTCGGCATTTTTGCAACAACTTTTGAAACGTAGTCGCCAATATAAATTTTACACACTATTTAATTAATGATGGAAGCTTTGTTTTGGTTAAAATACCATAAGCAAAATATGGAAAAGATAGTGGCTGTCAATGTATTTTAAGTCTCTGGGTGCGTTCACATCTTCAAGTCTTATCTTTCATTCCAATTTACTAAAATCGCATACATTTTTTTTTACTACAGCAGCGACATCAGCTTTGACATACAGATGTTAAAAAGTCGTACTAAAGTATAACCTCTAATAAATCGCAAAAATTTTTCACGAGATAGTATGCCGCTTGGAAAATTTGGAAAAATAACTCTGTCGTGGTAATTAAATCAATAATAAATTTAATTCCTCGTTCCAATAAAAGTGTTCCTTGTTTTTGGTGAGACTTATATATTACACAAAATTCTTTCAATTTACGTAAATATTCTATTAGACCATAACTGTTAACCTAACCATTCTTTTAGAAATTATTATATTTAAGTTATTAATTGGATTGTAGTATCTTATTTCTATTTGTGTAAATTACAGTAATTTAAACAATGTATTAAATAAATAAATATTTTTTATATTTCTACAATTATTAGTTTACCAATTATTGAATTAAATAGTTTAAAGTATTTTCTTACCAATAATTGTCATTAGTTTAAATGTGTATTTTTTTATCAAGGACTTAAAAAAACAAATTGTTCATTTTCCAGGGTTGCTATTACAGTTACTAGTTTATCATTATTTGTGTTTTCCAAAAACACAGTCAATGCTCGCAGAGTGGAGAATATGAAAGCAAGGGAACGTATGCGCAGGTCTAACGAAGGAGAGTACCCTGATAGTTACAGAAAGTAACTTTATAGCGAGTAAGTATCATTATTGTTCTACACTAAGCAAATCAAATAGACTCAGTAAATTGTTAGAATTGGAGTTTTTTATATGTAAAACCAATTCTTTAATTAATTAGCTGTTAAATCATTCCAGCCATTGCAAGTCTACTGGTAGACATGGCCCCCCCATGAAAGGAGTAATTTCGCCCATAATTTCTGAGCTGGGCAAGCATGTTGGCAAGTGTAGAATGCAGTGTTCTCAAAGACTGTGCCCATCTCTGCCCTGTGTATTTGAATAAAACTGATAGGATGGATATATCTCCATCTGTTGGTTCTGGTACATTAGTTGCCTTTTACAACACCTGGTACAAGACAAGAACTATTCTACTCTGCCGTTACCTCACAGCTCAAATAGCTCTTGCATTAATTTGAAGAAAAACATAATGTCATTTATTTATTATTACTTACACGCTTATCGGTCATAGATTGTATGTTAAATATCCAGTTGTTTTATTTGATGAAATATGTCCAACATAAGAAAAATACTTTTCAAGTTCAACCATCAAACTTAAGCTTTATATAAATATATTATTACAAATATAAGTATTAGTAAACCTGGGAGAGGTTGAATTTCAATGTTTCATAACACCACAATAATTGGATGTGTATTTGCCAAGACAAAAATGGATCTTCATCACTTGTACATCCATTTAAAAAGATTTCTAAAGATCTTTTAATGCAAGTAATATTTGAGTTTTAAAAAAGTAAGAGTTGCAGCTTTCCATCAATAGGGCTGTATAGGTTGTTCTATGGGCATCTAAAATAATTAATTTTAGTTATCCAAAAATTTCATTTCTTTGCAGGAGAATATATTTATCCTTTATTAACGAAGAGAGATATTAGAAGAAAGGAAAATGGCAGTGCCACAGTTAGATCCTGCGAAGCTGCAGCTAGTCCAAGAGTTGGAGATAGAGATGATGTCTGACATGTACAACCGTCTTGTTAATGCATGCCATCACAAGTGCATACCTGCCAAGTACCATGAAGCAGAATTAGGTCAGTAAATATTGCATCATCATTATCATAACAGTGTTAAAATTCCCACTGCTGGTATATACCTCCCTATTTTGAAAATTTTGCTCATATATGCAGCTTTAGGCAGGAGTGGTGCCGATCACAGGGCGTAAGTCCACGACGGGGATGCTGTTCCCTATTCTTGCCTTTTTGCATTTTAACTTAGCTGTTTAAGATGGATGTACAGATCTATAGATTCCAGCACCTCAGTCACGTCTTATGACACCTGGTACTTGGTAAGAGAGGTACTAATATACTTTACAGCTCCATTATAATGCAATATTCCAACCTACATCTGTTTTAAAATGTCCCGTGGGAAAAACCTGTGGGATTTCAACCTCTTTAAGAGATTACTTATGGAGATAAAAATGTCCAGCAGTGAACTTCCTACATATGGTGATGATGTTGATTCACAAATTTAAACAAAATATCGAATTCCTTCAAAACGATTTCAAGAGACAATATTTCCTAAAAAGTTTTCGTTCTGAATAAGTATGCAAATCCTTAATGTGATCAAGCTGTACATAAAATTAGTTTTGAGCTATTGCAGTTTTCATCTAGGAGTGCGAAATATTAAGGTAAAAGTTAAATTAATCGCGTCTTAAAGCTGTTAAAAGAGTAGTTTTATTGTTATTGTAAGTAAAGATTGATCAGAATCCAATGTATCATTTGTGCATGTAACAAACATTAACATATCCTTACAAAGATTTGCTTTAATTTTTGTAGGCAAAGGCGAGTCAGTTTGCCTCGATCGCTGCGTCGCCAAGTATCTTGACGTGCATGAACGCATCGGCAAGAAACTGTCCAGTATGTCACAGAGAGGAGACACCGAAGACCTCACTAAAATGCAGTTGCCTGACAAGAAATAATAGTACACGGATTTAACTTGTGATTAATTGTTGTTACATTTTTCTTAAGGTTCCTATCACATATACTTCTAATGTACAACCTATCACAAGTACTTCACTGTACAATTATGTGAATAATAAAAATTATTTTGTATAAAGAAATATGACAGTTTTGTAGTCTTAACTATTATTAACAATTTGCCTGTTCAAAATACAGACAACAAAAATAATAGAATGAGTCATGTATAATGCACTGGACAAGGAAATTATTAAATATATTTATCTGCCTGGGACAGTAAATCAATAGCATTGACATATTTTATATATACAGAAGAGCAATGTAATGATACTTGTGAAGTATCAGTTTTGCGTGGATGACAAAACAAGAAACACATGTACCGCACTAATGTTTAGTGTTTAATAATAATATACTCTTTATTGTACACCAATAAAAACAATACAAGAACATCACAATGACATGGAATAGTAGGTACTAGAGGCGGCCTTATTGCTAAATGCAATTTCTTACAGGCAACCTTTAGAAATAATGTTGAAGCTGCTGGAAGTTAAAAGTGAATTTAGTACAACAAACAAACAAACGTACATACATATATATATATACATAATTTTGGATATTACTCCAATCCCATCCAAGTTGATTATACTTGGGCAATATATAAATTCTCTATTCTATTTACTACCACCTGACAGAACCATTACCATTTTTAAATATTTATAGCAATTGATCGCAAGTTATTATCCAGTAAGTAGTAAAAAATTCAGAGTTGTTCAAGCTCAAATTATGACATGTTGGATAATTGTACATCTATAAAAATATTTTTACACCTATCTTTCAATCAAGTTTTTAACTTTTAATTAGTTGGAAGATTAGATGCTCTCAGAGATGTCCATATTTTACATGCATTTCATTTCAGTAGGAGTGATTAATTTAGTTGTTGCTTTAGTGGTTGAATGGTAGTTATCAAATTGTTAGAAATAAAATAATGTTTATTGAGTACAATATTTTATTACACACACAAATTCCTATTGAAATCTACAAAATCTAATCTACGTCTACACTAGTACTTCATCTCAATTTTAATTTTTTAATAGTACTACAGCAATGGCCGAATGCGTACCCTGGGATGTAACTTTTGATCAGGTGGCACAGTATAAAAATGTTTGCGCAAAAGAATACGATACTTTTCAGCCATATAAGTATAAAAACCTCCCTACTTTTGAATTCTAACAAGTAAGCATAAAAAAGCCAAGCACATTGTGCGATTACCCAGATCGAAGTCAATACGAAGGCCTTCGCAGGTATTATCTTGAAGTCTTGCACCACCAACGGCAAAAGAGATAGGAACCAAATGAAGTACTGTGACGTCATCACGCTGTTGTAAGCCACGAGTACGACCGCCTGCGCGAATAATGCAAAAGGCAAAGTCTCCGGATCAGTACCATACGAGAGACTAATCACAAACAAGATCATTAGCTCGAAGAATTGGGCAATAATCTTCACCAAGTCAAACGATAGCGTGTCCATTGTCAGGTATGAATAATAAAAGAGGACTGAGAAATTATGCCGTGTGTCTTTCCTGAATAGGTGATAGATGTACGTTTCGAATAAGAATTCATAACCGTAAAGTAAATACATGCCAAACGTCAGAAGAAATAGAGTGACGATACAACTAAGCGTCAAAATGATCTGCTGTTTGTTAGGCAACAGGGACAACAAGCCATCTTTGACGCTAGTCCTACGAGTGATCGTGTATTCGCCGAGAGAAAGATACATGGGGAAACTGAAAGCTAAAGGGTACAGGCGCAAATGAATGGACATTCCTAAAAAGATGCCTGAAAGAGCATACTTGCAGAGGTCATCTACCACGTCAGTTTGCAAGAACAAAATCGATAGGAGTATCAAGAAACACGGTATGGAGTCAGCGTTGCCCCTCGTCGATATACCGATGCTCAAAGGGTTGTAGAGCCAGAAAAAAGAGCAGTATATAGCAACTTTCGTCGCTTTGTCTCTGGCAGTTGGCAGTACTTGATGTTCCACTACGGTTTTGATAGCCGCAGCCAGGAATAAGTCGAAGAAGGCAAACATTATTTTGCCAAAGTTTTTACCGATTACGACGTTTGGCACCATTAGATATGCCAGTATAGGGCTGTACCGATACGTGTGACGTTTGTAAGGTGAATTTCCCGCGACGACATGTCTCGCTGCATCAGTAAACACTCTATAATCAACATCCGTGTACGGGACGTCGTAAATCCTATCGTGGATGTCACCATAAACAATCAACACTGAACGCACTATGAAACCGGCCATAAGATGGTATTTGAAAGGCAAATCCATAATTTGTTTCACTCTCTCCATGTTTAAATCCTTGTTTTCAAACTCTTCGCAGAAGATTGAAGACAGGCGGAGAACTCTTTGAATTCTTTGGCGCACTCGTCCTTCTTTACAGCGTCCTCTTTCAGTAACACGCACCGGGCGTAAAGGGCACCCTGTTTGGAGCACTTTGCAAATATAAGAGGGTACTTCGCGAATCTCTCTCTTGCTTTGACCACAGATTCCATCTCAGTTCTCCACTGTTTCCACAGGAGCCCGGCGAGATAAAGTGGTAGGAGGTTCGGTGAAGTCAAATGGGTCTTTGGGTCTAAAAAATAAGTCGTAGATCGGCTTCGAGAAAAAAATTCCGACGCAGAAAAGCGATGCAGTGACTTGGAACGTCTTCGGGTACCGATAGAACCAACTTCTTTTACCTAAAGGTTGGCTACGACGATTTTTTTCCATAGCTTTCTGAAATAGAGAGATTAAATGAAAGTAAAATCATCTAATTTGATGTTTCAACCAGGCTAAAATTGGAATTATTTAACCTGATGTAAAATATTTTGTTGAATGCTATCTTTTTACTTTTTTATGCTAGTGTTACAAGTTACAGATAGATCAGCCATGACGCTGATCTATCTGTAACTGAACAATACTGTGTCACCTAAAAATAATAGATTTTGGATGCATCTACGCCTATGTTTTATTTTAAAAAATCAGACGAAAATATCATCCGATTTTTTATTGGATTAGACGGGTCAAAACCACTACATTATAAAACAAATTCATTTCTTGATGTCTGTCTATCCCTATGTATGCTAAAATCTTTAAAACAACGCAACGGATTTCGATGCGGTATAATTTAAAAAAGATAGTGATTCAAGAGAAAGGTTTGTACCTATGTATAAAATAGTAGAAAATTGTAGATTTTTCTAATGTGATGTCGTAAATAAACAAATTTTTTTTACATTTACATTGCAAACGCTGACTGAACCCGACGAGATAGATTAAAATAATGTACTACAGTATTGTAAAAAATTAAGCATCATTTGCAATGATTTTGTTATATCTTAGAATGCACGTACCAAAACACAGAGTTATTTATTCGGCCTGTCGGTGACCGGTGCAAACTTTCTTGGCTCCAGGTCGTAACCTTCACAGACGAGAGATCCTGCTGCCTTGAACTTGATGCAGCACTGTCGCATAATCTCGAATACGCGCGCGCAACGAACCTCCTGGTAGTCGTTTTCTGTGAACAATTTTTTTGTTGAAATATACAATCAATTAATACAATACGAATCTATCAAAATTTCACAATTACATGGGGAAGACTTCATACAAAGGTCGTCTGCATACCTTACTCTGACCTATTTCTACCACCAAAAAGCAATGTCCGCATTGCTGCGTTCCGGTTTGAAAGGTGTGAGAGTAGTCAAGTCACAATATCGGCGTGATATCCTTGTGAAATTAGGAGCGTCTGTTTATAGGCTGTGGACTGATCGCTTGATTGTCGACCAATCAAAAACGAAAAATCCGCAAATTTTTTTTAGTAATATGCGAATTGATACGACTTTTAATATTGAATCGATGACGATCCATTTGCCCCATATATATTTTCTGAAGCAGATTGTAAAATTTTAGTTTATTTACCTTTCCTTTATCCCGAATGGCCATATCTATTGATGCTAGCAAATATATAACAACTCATATAAACAAATAAACGAAATGTTAAGTATCCTGTCACTACATTCACTCAATGAATGACATTCGTACAGTTTTACTTTACATTCAGTTAAACAGGCCGTTTATAAAGTAAAAAAATGGATGCTATACGAATCAGCCAAAACTTCAAAGAAATTGTTATTGGCAATAACTAACCGCCACCCGTAGCACACTCCGGCTTGTATCGGGTCAATTCGTTGACCCCGGTGACCCAGGACGTTGCGTGACGATTTATGACTGAACTGAGTTCTTATATATTTATTGAGTTTATAATAGAATTCCTTTCGGCTTGCTAATCATTAAAATATATTTTGTATCTATATGTCTGAAAGCTACATTATCATAGAGTAACATAGGCTATATTTAGTACTAGATTACTTTAAAAATTCCTATTAAAACCAACCAAAGGTGTAAAAAAAATTGCCATAAAATGTCTTTCATCGCATACGCTGCGAAGAATATTAATGATTGGACAAAAATCGTTTGACAATATTATAGAATATATCAATATCTACAAAAAACTTCGCGAGTCCATATGTCTGACTATTGTAGCTACGTCACTATAACTACTTTTTTACATTTAACAAATTGATAGAAATGCCGATCGAAATCAGACCGTGTTATCCATACCATTTATAATTATTTATCCTATAATTTAATATTCAAAACTGTCTTGATACCTGATGATTACTTTTAGAATTATTGAAATCGGACATTTCATTCTAACGGTTTCATCGAGTAACTCGACGAGAGCAATTGTATTTGGCACTTTCTCGAGTAGGATCTCCTGAAAATTAATACGCTTCGTTGCCACCTACGAATACCACAGCCAACGTATTGTACATATATAGCTTTAAGAAAAGCATAGATGTTTTTTCAAATTAGGGATTCATGGTCGTTTTAATTAGCATGCTTATTACTTAAATATACCTATTTATGTCTACCCGCGCGATGCCGGGACGGGCCGCTAGTTTCTAATATAAAAATAACATGAAAATTAAAATATATAATTTTTAATTGGCCCATATCCGTTCTTCCTGTTTCATTCTTAATAATCATCATTACAGCCATTGGCAGACTACTACCAGACAAAGGCCTCCCCAAGAAAGGAATTTTGCTCATAATGGCCGCTTTAGGCAAGCGTGCTGGCAATCGCATAGCGCAGCTTTCGCGACGGGAATGCTGCTGCCTATCTCCATCCTGTGCATTTGGGCTACAATGTCTCAGAATGATATAATTATACATACTGTTATCTGTCGGTTCTGGTACCTTAGTTGCCTCTTACAACACCTGGTACAGAGGAAGGTACTATTCTGCTCTGCAGGTACGTCACAGTAATAAATCAAACAAATGGAAGCGAGTGCCACTACCACGATAGGTTTTTGTGCATTAGCCAAAGTTGATAACTCTAGCGCGACCGCCAAAGTAAGTCAGAAAAGTGAAGTATGTACACACATGTTTTTCTCTGCTTGTCCATTGATTCCTTAATCAATAATAATGCAGTAACAACAACAGTAATTAACACGCGTGGTGTTATAGCGACTTCATGCTAAACGCTCGAAACTGCCTTTGCCTCATCGTAGTTCGACCTTGAGGTGTGATGTCCTATTGAACCAAATATATACAGCGAATTTGACCAGACTTGGTCTAACAACCATTAGGTGTAAATGAAACCTTTACATCATCATTTATAGACATAAATAAACCTCATACAAAAGGTCGTCTGTATTCACTCTCACCTATTTCTACCGCCAGACAGCAGTGTTCGCATTGCTGTGTTCCGTGCTGAAGGTTGAGAGGCGGTGAAATTACTTGTCGATAATATCTTTTTAACTCTAACTTTATAACCCTATTTCTGATATACGTTATTTTATGTATATATATATATTTATATCATATGCATTTATTGCGTTTATTTATACAAATATGTATGCCACGTTTATTTATTTTGTATATATATTGCCTGCACCACTATATATATATTTTTTTCAGTTTTGTGTAATGGTTGACTGGGAGATAATGCCATCTGGCATTAAGTCCGCCATTTGTACATTTTGTGCAATAAAGTTAAATAAATATCTTCAAGTCATAAGGTTGGCTAAGTGCTGGTGCTATTCTCGTCACATAATAGGCTGCTGTGACGCTTACTATCACGCGGACTGAACGCTTATTTGTAGACTTAAAAAAACAGTTTTTTTAGGTTTTTTCAGACGGCTTGTTTTTAAGATTTTTCTGGTACCGATGGTAATGATTTAGAGTAGTTTCCCCCTAATAATTACTCCCTGTACAAATTACTCTTGTAACTCTACAAGATCATCCGCGTCAATTGTCATGTGTTGTTGTAGCATTACATACTTACATAAGACTTACCGACCTTCCTACTATAAAACAAGGGACATTCCGTACTTTTGATCCCGGAAAAAGAAAATTCTTTAAAGGGACGCCATGACTGTAGGTACTTGACTCGTAAGAAGTCGCGGGTAGTAGCTTATTTCATACACCAATTTACGGTAGATTAAATACTAGGACATCGAATTGTAAATGACTCAGTCTAAATGGATTGGTCAGCATCGATTAATTTCAATTAGATCATTGAGGACTATGAGTTGTAATTCCAAAGTAAAGTTTAACGGAGTAAATTGCTTTCGTTTCCATTACTTGACCAGTGGTTTGACATTGGTACCGCATACAAATCCTATGATTGACCAAACTCTCTTTCTACTTATGTTATATTTTCTTGTTTTAGATACAATATACCACCAAAAAAGCAATTTTTTCGGTACAGTGAGGACGATATTTGTGATTCGCTTAAAGAAATACAGTCGGGAAACAAAATCAGAGAAAGATGTCGGAGATATAACATCCCCCATTCTACAATAATAAATAAGTTAAAAATGAAACATCCCATTCAACGAAAAATGCGCCTGATGTGGAACGATTACTAAGTGGGTGGATAAATGCAATGGCTAAAAAGAAAAAGAAGAGAAAGAAGAGCAGTTAATAGAGACAGTCACTAAAATAATCAAAACCGACAATCGACCGCCTCCATTCAAGAAAGGGGGAATTCCAGGACGAAAATAGTTCGATAATTTGATGAAGAGAAATCCAGATCTTGCTAAGTGACTTGCAGAATCCATTAAATCTGCATGAAGTAGAGTAACCAAGGAAGGCATAAGAAAATGGCATGCAGATTTAGACGAGTTTCTAAACAATGAAAACGCAAGGGGTAACTTAAAGATCCTGAAAGAATTTTAAATGCTGACGAATCTGGTTTTTAGGTATGTTCTTCCTCGGGCATTGTACTGGGGCCTAGGGGGATGGATAATTTTTATGAAATTAAAGATAAGGAGAAGGAAAGTATAACAGTATTAGGAACTTTCACCACATGAGTAAAGTAATGCCGGTGATGGTTATTTATCCCTATAAACGAATACCAGTAGAATTTTCAAGAAACGTTCCTGAAAACTGGTGCCTTGGAAAATCACCTAAAGGCTGGATGTCATCTCGTATGTTCTTTGGATATATAGGCAATTCATTGCTGCCAGCTTTACGCGAGGCAAATGTGAAATTTCCTGTACTCCTATTAATCGATGGTCATATCATCACAAATTGCATACGAAGTCAGTGAGTAGTGCATTGAGAATCAATGCAATCACAAGATTATTTTGTATGCCTTACATCCTAGTGCAACACATATTATACAATACAACCTGCCGATGTATCGGTGTTTAAAAAGTTATTTTTGGTGATTTGAAAATGTGCCATTTAGATTTTAAAAAAGTGTAATTGTTGAGACACCTTAATTTTATTTACTTATTGATCTCAATTATTCCTTAGAACAATCTTAATAAAGTTGATATAATATAAAATGCATCTGCTTTTTATGTTTTTATTTCACTTTCTTTATAAATGTATGAATAGTCAACCTCTGGTACAAATCTTGACAACAACTGGGGCCTGCTGGCCAAATTAGGGTACATCCCAGTTTCATACCGATTATGTTTAATAATAAAATAAACAAAAAGAAATCAATTTTTTTTCTCCATTTCAACTTATAATTAGATAACTTACATTATAAAAAATAAACTAGCAATAAATATTGCTATTAGGCCATATAGCAACATTTTTAAGTTAATAATTTTCCTTAATTGTTTTGAAACCGGGACATCCCCCCTATCTGGTAGCGATAAACAAGTTTAAGGTAGGCCTAATAAATAAATAGATTCACACCACATATCCTACATTAATTTAATTCCGAGATAAATCCATTAAAGCACATGTGTTACTGGCATCAAACAACAGGGGAATCACAAATATAACACATGCATATTTAACACCCAGGTACAGAACAAACACAAATATAATCATACTAATGTTTGTTCTGGAAGGGGATCAAACCTCGACCCTCAGCGCACAAGACAGTATCTAGGCCATCTGTCCCGTCTGTACATACACATTTTTCCCCGGTATAGATACTAACTACTTCTAGATTAGAAATGAACTCTTCAGGTACCCTAATCATATCTATAAAAATATACAATAAATCACCCAAATCAATCACAAGCTAAAATTAAAATATTCAAGAATATTTCGATGATCGATAGTAAATATATTATGTAACCTTAAAATTGTAAAAGTATAAATTAATAAAAATTAAAAACCTTGGTGCAAAAAAAAGTTCAAGATCTCAAATATCATAGAATTTTGATACATAAAAATAGATGTATGAAAATTCCATTATGTATTATTTTCATAGTGTACAATATGTACAAATTAAGATCTCAATTAAAATAGAAAGAAATATAACTTAAATTATAGTATAGAACATTATAACAAGCAATAATAAAGGAATATAGAACTTAAATATTTTATCTTATAAATATAAATTGTTTGTGCTCTCTCATTTAACTTTTTACCGGTGTGGGTTCATAAATGTGTCTATTTTTAAACGCTTTATGTTAGCAGTTGTATGTATGTATGTTTGTAACCGACTCATAGGAAGTCGACTTTAGACGGACAGCTTTAATTAAAACTTTGCCCACCTATCAAGTATCGGTGCCAATACAATATTTCGATAAGATTATCTCATATCCTAGAATAGTACTCATTACCCTGATGAGGATCCTTAGGATGAAAGAAATTAATGTTTAAGAGCAAGTAAGACCACGCAAAAGTAAAAAATAAAAGAAAAATAAAAAATATTTTTTATAACATATTAAAAACAATGTTGAACTAAAAATACTAAATAGTAGTTTTCTGAACAAAGTGTAAGGTGCGTTGTGTCATATTTTTCGTAGACCTGGCAGCCCGAGATTTCTTATATTTTTTTCCATCATTATTTCTACTTTGTTATAATTTTTTTTTACTATTTAGTTTTTGATTTATTTTTTAAAGCGTTTCTTTTTAGTTCTTTTTATTGTGTTTTACTAACAGTGTGGTGTGCAATAAGTGATTAAGTATTAAAAGAGATCCACACGGGTTAAAAGCTAGCTTATGCGTACCGTCGAGGTCAACAAGGACGTCACCCTTAATCCCCCTTTACAACTTTTAACGTGGCGTTGTCCGGTATTAGTAACATGAGACGGTCTTTATACCGAACTAGTTGTACTAACTTATTTTGAGCTTAAAATCCAAAGTGTAGAGCACAGTTTCAAATGAGCTGCTTTCGGTAGATTTAGATAGTGATCAAATCTAATAATTCAATGTAATTAAAAATATATGTTTAAATGTTGTGACAGATTTGTACAGGCTAGAGACAAAAATATATTACCCGGAGTAATTGTTATTGTAAGTCATTGCATTTATTTAAAATTCAGATAGATGTGTGTATTGCAGAAAGAAATTTTATCCCGGACCAACAACGCGAAACAAACTCTTTACATACATATAAACCAACACTGTGACTTAAAGATATTTTGTCATACTAGCAGTGCTCGCGATTTCGTCCGTTAGTTATTATTATATAGTGTTTTATATAGTGACATTAGTGGTTACATATAGGAGCCTTTCTCGATAAATGGACTATCCAACACTGGAAGAATATTTCTAATCGGATCAGCGGTTAATGAGATTAGTGCGTTCAAATAAACAAACAAACTCATCACCTTTATAATATTAGTATAGATTACTCAGTTATGTCATTGGCTCTCCGACCCTTCAATCCGGAACACATTAATGCAAACACTGCTATTTTACGGTAGAAATAGGTGAGAGTCAGGTAGCAATGCAAACGACCTTTCTATGAAGTCTTCATCTAGTTTTTTTCTTTTATTATACCAGATCCGCACACAGGCATACAATCCATGTGGTAGTAAGAGTCACTGCAGCCTATAGACGTTTGTAATGTGTATATCTCATTACCTAATAATTTCACAGCCTCTCTCGCCTATTTGGCGGTTGAAATACATGGGAATCAGATACCAATGCAAACGACCTTTCTATTAGGTCTTCCTCTAGTTTAATAATTATGGTTGCTCGACCATCGACCACAAATGGGGACCCCTATAAACGACATGATCGATTTCTTCGCGTTGACCGCTCGATATTCGACCCACTTTCTAAGGTCGCGGTCGGCTGGTATCGGGTTCGGTCACCGACCCTCTTTCTCTATCATATCATTCTTTCATAACATATCATTTTCCAATCCAATTATGAATCACTAATGTTTAATCTTAACTAATATTATGAAGAGATTATTAACATAATATAATAATATTTGATTGTTTGTTTGTTTGTTTTACGTTTTAATTCAAAATTTACAAGACTATCTAATAATTTTTCAGCACTAGAAATATACATTTTCTACTGGACTAATATAAAAAAAAAACTAATTTATTAATGAAATGTTGGCCGTGTGGCAGAGTAGAGTATTGGTGCTGAGGCGACTGAGTTATCGAAACCGATGGTGGAATATCCATCCGAAGCAGTGTAGCCCAAATGCAACAAGGTGGGAATGAGCAGCAGCATTCCAGTCGCGAAGCTGCTGCTACGAAGCTAAAATACCACTTTTTGGGGAGGTATGGCAATGAACGTTAAGTCACTTTATCAGTAAGAAACACAAGCTTAATTTTATTCCTGTTTTATCGCGGGAACGGGCATTACCCGAGTGACACTGCGTGACACTGCTAGCCAAAAATAATAATTACTATATATATCATAGTAAATCTACTTTTTGTAGAGGACTCAAAAAAACGGTTGCCGGTAAATAAACCAGCCAATTAAAGCCATTAAATAGTAGTTTAATTATATTACTAGTTGGCCCTACGTCAGCTGTGAGGTACCAGCAAAGTGGAATAGTACCTCCCCCGTAATCAGGTATCGTAAGAAGCGACTGAGCGACGGGAATGCTGCTGCCCATCCTCACTCTATGCGTTTGAGCTACACTGTCTGGATATACCGCCATCTCTCGGTTCTGACAGCTTAATCGCCTCTTACGGCACCTAGTATAGGGGAAGGTACTATTCTACACTGCCACCTCACGGCGTAATTTAGATATAAACTATCCAATCTCTCAAGGTGAATCAAACTTTACAAGCAGTTTAGCAGTTCATCCCGGACATACTTGGATTATGTAATGTTATCTTAAAGATATGTTTCCTTTTTAACACAACATCACTAATTAAGATGTCAGTAATTATCCACTTTCAAATGATGACACATCTTTGTCAGTCAATCTTTAGAACGGTCGACACAAAATATACGATAAGTCGAACAGAGAGTTTAAAATGTTAAATAAATCTCGTTAAATGTTTTTTCTGTCATGAATTAAGTTCGCGCAAATGTTAGTTAACAATATTAAGTAGGAAGCAATATGTAGAATCATCATCATTATCATATCAGCCATAAGACGTCCACTGCTGGATATAAGCCTCCCCAAGTAATCTCCAATAGTACCGGTTGTATGCGGCCTGTGTTCAGCGCGATCCTGCAGTTTTAGTCAGATCGTCGGTCCATCTTGCGGGTGGACACCCTACGCTTGACGGTACGTGGTCTCCATTTCAGAAACTCACGACTCCATCGGCTATCAGTTCTGTGTACCAAATGCCACTTCAACTTACTTTAGTTCTGTTACGAATCTCCTCACTCCTGATTTAATCGCGCAAAGAAATTCCGAGCATTGCCCGCGCGTTTAGCTACGGTCGGACCCGCATGGCTTGCGGGATCTGAGCGGGATGTCTATCAACTAAGGGCGCTCCTGAGGCTCAACCTAGGCTCGGGTGGCCATCGTTGCGGATGAAGTTTTGCTTCAAGAGAGGTCAGAATGAGCCAAGCCGCACCAATGCGGCCGGTTATTGCTCTATGGGACACGGACCGTACGCATTCGCCGGAGAATACGGCGTACTGCTCTACGAAAGAAGTGTGCGGTGAAATGTGAAAATTAAAAAAAAGCAAAATGTCACCCCGAGCGTTCTCACCGGCCGCACCTAACGACGGTCTCCGTAAAGTGTGCCAGTGAGAGGGAGTGAGAGGGGCGCGTTTAGGGATGATGTACTACCGGGCGGGGCCTACTCTGTGATAAGTCGCTTCAAGCAATTGTGTTACGGACATCAGACAACAGAGGATCACAATATATAATTTAAATGCATATATACAGAACCCAGACACAGATCAAACACAAATATCTTTATATAAATATTTGTACTGTGTGGGGATCACAAGCCAAGATCACTACTACCGGCGCCATCGGACCAACTGAAAAATGTTATTTCAATTTTAAAAATTCGTAGGTATGTGAATATAATCCGTTAGTTTCCAATAATATATATATATATTAAATAAATTATCAAATAACCTGCATATACAAAAAATAAATCTTCCAGCCACAACGTTTAGTCATTTATTTATAGATAAAAAAAACTGTATGGTACCTATAGGTATATCATCACATAAACACACAAATGAACCAATTTCATTTGCGTGAAACCCATTTAACGATAACAGCGTATAATGATAAGGCCGGTTTAGATAAAACCGCACACCCGAGTACTTTTTTCAGAACATGTGATTCAATATAATTTGATTATACGAGGACAATACGTATTGATACTTGATGCCTATACATGAGGTAGACCATATACAGAAGTCCTCTGCATTGGTACCTCACTCGCACCTATTTCTACCGCCATAGCAGTCCGCATTGCCGCATTGCTGTGTTCCGGAGTGAAGGGTGACAGAGCCAGCGAAATTACTGGGTAATGTGACATAATATCTTCAAGTCACAAAGTTGGCAACGTGCTTGATATATCATGAGGCTGCAGTAGAACGCTTGTTTGTCGACCTAGTATTATATTAAAGAGGAAAACGTGAATTACAGGATACTTTGTGTTTCACTTAACAAACATATTTTTTATCATTAATTTATTGATGTCTTCAGTTAGCGGCGCAGGCCTTCAAGAATGAAAAACGGGCATTTACATACACTAGATCAACAGACAGACGGTGTCCTGTCTGTAACTGTACCTATATTATATATATGAAAATACCGATGCGACTAAAAATATACTATCATATCTCTAGAGTTGGATTTAACTGCACACATCAAGCATACATTTATTAAGATCCGTCCGTCCGTAGTTTAAAAGTTCATCCCAGACAAACACCGTGACACGAACTTTTATATATAAATACTAGCTGTGCCCGCGATTTTGTCCACGTGGAATTGTGATTTTAGGCAGCATATTTTCTTTCTAACTACAAACTTTCACGCAGCGCACGCAACGAACGTAAATTTTTCCCCCATTTTTATTAATGCTCTGCTCGTTCGGGCGTAGCGTGATGTAATATAGCCGAAGTTACTACTTATTACGTAAACTATCTGCCAGTGTAAGTTCCCTCCAAATCGGTTCAGCTGTTGGAGACAAAAATTGTAAAAAATATATTTTGGTATATGTGTACTGTATATATATTTATGTGCATGCAGTAGAAAGCGGTTATTTTAATATTACAAACAGAAATCCTATTTCTACATCCACCGAAATGGTAGACAAAGGATCTGACTAATATTGGCGCGTTTGGTCGGCTCTATATCAGGCAGTGGACGTCCCACGGCTGTTCATGACGATCATACACATAGTCACAGGAAATGCAAATAAAAAACGATGTCAGCAATTTATACATATATTTTATTAACAATATGATATAATCGACATGCGCTCTTAATCTCATTACAAAAAAGATTTTTTATACAACATGATACTAAAATCAAACAATGTTAAGATAAAGTTATAACAGAATAATGTTTTCTATAACATGGACTTTTTCCTAATTTAAATAAAATAATGAAATTACTATTTATTTACGAGCTGACTGTAGTCGACAACATTTGGTACAATATTTTAGATACAACACGCCCCTGGTGTTCCTCTACGCAGTTGACTCCAGACCCAACCCAACACGACACGACAGTCAGCGATCTTTTTAAAACCTAAATCACTATAATATATACTCCATAATTACATACTTTAGTATAGTTTTATACAGACAATAGTCTCATAGATTCATTTCGTCTTCAACAATGTTGAGTTATATTAACACTGATATCGGAAACATTATTTTATACCTGCCACATTTCGTTGTGCACCAACATTGATGTCGGAAATTACATCAAAAAGCTTGATTTATTGTTAGAGCAATAGTTTCCTAATATTACTACAAAGGTTCAATTGATATGAACTACACTGAACAGTTTAAATTGAAATAAATTGATGTAGGTACACAATACCACAGATCAACCTACACAAATCTGTCAATATTCCACAATCTATTTTGAACTCAATTTTAATTTTTGTCTATTGTGGAGATGGCAATAGGTTGACCTGTCGCTGTTTATGAATATTAACATGTTTTCACTGTAGTGATATGTTAATAGATGAATAACAGCATTAGTCCTCAAATAATGTGCAGTTCCTTTGACAGTTCTTTTTTTGTTCTGTAGTACACAGCTGTACAATTCATAATGGCACATTAGGGGTATGCGATATTTTAATAGAACAATACATTACAAAAGTAAAGTACGAATGATTGAAAAATCGTTATGGATGGGAGTCGCAACTCCCGTATTGTACACAAAAGCGATAAGGACAAAAGGAGTATAAGGTTTTAAATAACAACGTTACAAAACCATGGGTATATATTAAAGCAAAACACCTAACTGCAATGCATTTTGGACGCTATGATTCGGTACTAAAGTTGAAATTATCGCAACAATATTTGACTGTATCCTTAACAACTTCCTCTCCTAAATTTGATTTGTAAGCAATAATGATTCTAGTCTTTAATTTATTCCACAGTCGTTGTTCCCAATACCCGAGTTTTTTATATAAATTGTGAAGTGCATAATTTCCCATTTCTCATACTGTCCTTATCTATTAATTGAAGTCGAGACTAAGGACAGTATGTGATTACCACAATCATATAAATGTATTAATTTGCCTTCAGGGTATTTTCAGATTCATTTAATAATTTAATTTACAATATATTGACACACAAACAATGCAACAACAGTTAATTTTGAAAAGAATATATAAAATCACTAAATATACATGTCTAAGAACATATTAACATTCTGATTGATTAACTATTTTATTGAGTTCAAAAGACAACATTTAGTCTAGCACTAATAGTAGTTTATTGAACTTACGTAAATAGTGTCAGAAATTATTTGTAATATGTATTATTAGCATAGAAGGTATGACAGAATTGAAACATGGAAAATGAGTAACAAAATTCTACATCTTATGCCGACATGAGATTTATCCAACACCACAAAATATTTTATGTATGTATCGACTAAATTTATTAGTATCTAGATTACCTTCAAGTAGTCTCAATGTACCTATCATTTTAAAAATTATACTATTAAACAAATGTCTAGCTGCAGTACAAATACATTTTGGTGTTTATTTATGCATGCACTGTATTTTGATCTACACAATTTCGATACCTGTGAATTTTGTTAAAAACAATAAAAATAAATAAGACATTAATTATTTTAATAATACATGAAAAAACCAATGTCTAGTGATGATAAAAACTTGTGTGAGTTCAATAAAAACTGCAGATTTTATACCATAATTTCAAAAATTATCCCTATTAAAACTATATTATTATCACACATTTACTTTTAGAGAAATAGTATTTGCATGTTACTTCACACTAAGTGTTATTTTTTTTTTACTTTTTGTACTGAATAGTATTTTAGAAGCCTAATATGTAGTATTGCATAAAAAGGCAGGCACTAGATATTTAATATAGACAGTTTAATCACAAAAATATGTATATACACACAGTGCATCCATTATAGCAGCTAGATATCCTACATTTGAATGTAGTTTTATTTTAATACAATCTGATAAATTGTTGTTTGTTTATACTCAGCTTAGGAGCCAGAACACTAAGGATATCCCAACTCCATGGACACTAAATATAATAAATTCGCAATAACAACTGGACCTCATTTAATGAGGTATTATCATTATTATTGCATTTTGAATAATTCTAACTGCACACAAAAAAAAACAAAATTTATGAACTTTTTTGTTGTATATCATATCTCATGAAGTTTTCTATTAACTTGTAATTTTAATTTCATATTAGAACATAGCAAATGTACACTTACAATATATTAGGACACATTTAACTTGAAATTTTCATGTTCCTTTACGAGTTCAATGTGAAAATGCCAAGTTAGTGTGCCATTCATCATTTTTTGTTATATTACTAGTACAGGTTCAAGATTAGTTGTTTAAACAATTGTTTTCAAATATGAAAACATACAGTTCATTTCTTCATCAACAGTCAAGTCAACCAAACAAGTGCATATTGGTTATTGTCTCGGGTCAGATTCAACACTTTCTGGTCGGCTAAGAACAGGCTTCTCAGCAATTTGTGGTTTTTCTGCTAACTGCGGTTTCTCTGATACTTGAGGTTTTTCAGTAAGTTCTGGCTTCCCTAAAGGCTCCCTCACAGTTGCTACGGGCACGTCAGTTTCATTGTTATCAATGTGTGCATTGGACAGTTTATTTGTAATTATCTCAGTTTGTTCCTGCTCCATTTCAGCTGGGCCGTTGTGTTGTTTGTCTCCATCACCCATTGATGGTGACACTGATCTTTGAAGCATGTTTTCAGGGTGGGGTGGTAAAAGCCCTCTGGTTGAATTCTCTTCACTGGATGCACTCATTTGCCTTGGGATGGAATTGCATGGATGAGATAGGGTCTGCGGATGATGAGGGTTATGTAATGGTAATCTTGACTTATCACTTTTCCTCCATAAGGTGACTTCTTGCTGTTTGAAGTAACGTCTATCTTCTGTATCCATGAGCACCAGGTTCAAATAGTACCGCACTGAGAATTTATTATTGATATCCCTCATTGTTGGAGTTAAATCATAACCTGCCAGGAAAACTCTAATAGGAATGCTTTCTCCTCTCACTGGTGCACCATCCATAATTTCATATTTGGCAACAGTCTCATTCTCAGTGAATGTATTAGGCCCTGATCCTGTTGTTTCTCTCTTTATTATAGATATTTCCATATGTTTTATTTTGATACGGACCAGCAAGAAATAAATTTTACCAACTATTACATCTTTCAAATGGTACTTTGACTTATTGTATTCAAACTCTATGTGGAGACAGTCTTCTATGCCTACTTCCATTTTAATGGAGTTTAGAACATCAGGATAGCTGCACAATGTGTGCACAGCAATGTCAATTTCCTTCACTACGTCCGTCAGTCGACGAACAATCGTGGCACGTAGAAAATACCTCAGTCTGACGTTCGCACCCGTGTACACTTCATATGGTTTTTCGACATTTGAAAACTCAAAAGGGTAAGTCGTATGTTGCAACAGGTCTCCGGGACGGGCAAGTTCCTTCACTAATGATATAAATTCATGATGATTACCCCTGTCATAGAATAATTCAATCTGACCTATAAGTTCGACCTTGATTCCTTGATGTTCAAGTTTTGAACCCGGCTTTCTGAGAGTTACGTTCACTCTTCCTGACACTGTTTCACCGTCATAATATAACAGCAACTTCTCCTTTTTACCTTCATCCGTTTTCACTTCGGCAACCTTCCGTTTGTCAGCATCATCGAAAACGATTTCGATATCCGCGGTTTGACCAAACCCGAAAAAGCTCATTTTTACACGAAACTGTTACGCAAGATACTGGAAAGTTTTTACGTGGCTTTAGCGAAGAAAAATAATGTTTTTGTTGAACAAAACATTGAAAATTGGCGATGAAACGCCCGCGAATCCGTGGGACGATTGAAGGATTGAAGTAAAGATGGCGACTGATTTTGTGTCGGCTGTCGGCTAAGAGGTTCATAAATAAAATTTAAATGAAAGAACTCACCAACAAGGCATCTTTGGATTTCACAGGCGAATCTCTTGCAAGGATCCTTCGTCATGTATAAAAATTTACTGTTTTTCTAAGAGGATAGTATTTAAAAATCTAGAATTTCGATCATGTGTACAAGAGATTTTTTTTAAATGGCAACAGTTTATGTAATGTAATTCCATTCTGTGAATATTATAAAAATAAATCGTATTGTTACATAATTTTATTGATTTTACATAATTAATTAGGTGAATAATTTACACAGCTCAAAAATATTTTAAAATAAAAAAGCGTTTAGGTACAATTATTTCTTATTACCAACAAAGCTATTGACGGATTCTGTAGTCGAATTGTTTTAATTTAAATTTCATAAACTGTTTGAAATAATTAATTCATATCATTTATTTTCATATATAGAATGAAGATAAATTCAAATAATGAATACTAATGGCTATTAGTAATAAATATTTAGATTTTTTTGTTTCGGAATTTGTTAGTCTTTATTTCACAACACTAGCTTTTACCTATTTTAATAAACAGTGTTGCCAATTTTAACCCTCCTTGAAATATAAATGGCGAACTACAAAATTTTGTAATAAAAGCGCATTATTTTTGTGTTTAAACCGACAAAAGTTATTTAATAGAAATGGAAATAACTCGTGCTACCCTCGGCATTGCAGTGGGCATAGCAGGAACATTATTCTTGGGTTATTGTGTGTACTTTGATCAGCAACGACGAAGAGATCCTCTCTTTAAGAAGAAGCTTAGAGAACGTGGGTATTATTTTTGTTGGTTCTATCTGTAGTGAATTCAAAATGGTCATAGAATACCTATCAATAAATTTAATATAGTGTATACTAGTTATATAAATTGCGCAATAATGAATCTTATACATAACCTATAAAATTCATCACAATAGTTACAGCAGATTACATTTTATTAATTGAAGTGAACAAAACTCAATCTTTAAAAAAATTAAAATAATTGGTAGGCGTTATGATGTTCAACGTTCTTGAAATGATAGAGTTAAAAATCTTTAAGAGGTTTGAAAATGGTTGTATGTTGGATTACTTCATCTTTTCTGGACGCATTATCAAGTGTTGAAACTTGCATTATAAATAGTCAAAGATGTAAACTGCTTACAAAGTTGTCTTGGTATGCAGTTGTCAGCGGGCCAAATAAGTTGTTAGATATTATGTGCATATTTCTCACATGCTAACTTGCACAACAAATAATTGAAACACATGTGATATTTCTTTTTGGGTTTTTATATTTAAAGCAAAACTCTAAATGTCTCTACATCACTTAAAACATATCAAAAATAAAAAATTATGTTTTTTAATTCTTTGATGTGTTTTTAGTGATATAGAGACCCCTATTCATTGATGACCAACAATGGATTTCATACAAACTTTATTTTTAGGTTTGTACACTTAATTGTAATTGACTAATTTAGTAATGGAAATATTTGCAAATACTAGGCTAGGTCAGTTCTATTCTATGGTGTGGCTCAACCTGATCTCATAATTTTTTTATTTCAGGTAGACAACAAGCTGCTAAGAATACATCGAGATCACAAACTTTGGGAGGTCCTTTGCCAAACATACGTGATCATGAAGCATTACAGAGATTCTTTTTGCAACAGGTATATCTTTCATAGATAGAAATCTTTGATAGTTTAAATTAAGTTCATTTAATTTTATATTACACTTGGAAGACAATATAAAAAATACATTATATATTGTCAGGAATCTTACTGTTGTCTCCTAGTGCCTTTGTAATAATGTTTATAGATAAAGTATATAAAGATTATAAAAAAAAGATATTGAAAAGAAATGTTGGCAAACAAATAACAGTTTTTTTTGGTTAACATAAAATAAGGATTTACTATTGCTGAATATTGATTATTATGGCTGTTTATTAAAGTTAGGAAATAAATGTCTGTACCAGATTCAACTCGGTGAAGAGTTGCTGGCGGCAGGAGACCTGGAAACAGGTGTGGAGCACATTGGACAGGCTGTTGCTGTTTGTGGGCAGACACAACAGTTGCTCAGTGTAAGTTGACTTTTTTGTATTTAAAGGATTATTATATTTACAATTATTTATAGTTTCATTTATCTCATTGCTGTTTTGATAGATTTCGGGTATTGCTTAATAGGCTTAATAGCAAGTTGAGGTGGCACTGGGCTGGAAACAAGGCCATTTCCGTTCTAATTCAATTCCATTACAACCACTCTGGACAGGCTTGGTGGCAATCGCAGAGCGTAGCTTCGCGAAGGGGATGCAGCAGCCCATTCTCGCCGCTGTTTTCCGAAAGTTATAAAATCATTTTTATTAACTCTTAATTCATAATTAGGTTAAAGAAAATGTGCGAATTTCTGCCGCAGGTTCTCCAACAAACTATGCCAGCACATGTTTTCCACCTCTTGCTGAAGAAGTTACCTGAAGTGACGGACCGTCTCCGTGTCTCCATGAAAGTTAGCGGCAACTATCTCCAAGAGGAAGATGTTGAGTAACTTGCAACTCAGATGTAGTTCCATTAAATAATAAAACTCAATACAATAATATTTAACCTTGTCTATTTCACATCTGTTGTATGATCAGCTGATTTGTCTCTTTATTGTCAGACACTGTTGTAATATTTTTCGAACTTATAACTTTAACATAATCTTGCGCGTTGTTTCAAGAATTGACTGTTGAAACTATAAGTCCATACTTTTTACTTTTACGATTGAAACTATTATTTATTAGCTGTATATTCAATTAAATATCGTTTTTAGATTGGCAGAAATTTGGAGTAGAATGCATCGGCTGTGATTGAAAGCTTAATTAAAATAATGATCAAGTTCTGAAACCTTTGCGCATGGTTAGGAATAGGAGTTCAATATTGTAGGTAATTTGTTAGTGTTATTTTTAGGTTTTGTTTTGTGTTCACAACTTGTGAGAATGCTTTTGAGTTTTGTATAATAAAGTATTGTACAAATTGATGTTCTTTATTCATGAACTAATTTCCTGCCTGCGTAGACTCCACGATGTTTCGCGTCCTTTTGTAGGGCCTAACTTATAACTATATAATTTTTAGAGCGCACGCGCCGACAATCTGGCTTTTTGGTTTTACCCAAGATACGAACTAATTACGGCAAGCAAATGTTAAATTATAAGGGAGCAGAGATGTTAAACAACCTCCTGTCACCTATACAAAGCATTGATTCAAATGTATTTACAAAACTTGCACAATATATTGTGGAATTTGCTGAATGATCCTCAATAATAAAAATATACTTACCTAACTATTCGAGTAAGCACTTTATTGAATTTTTTAAGTTACGGATGGATATACTGCTATCTGTCGATTCTGGTACCTCATTGGCCTCTTAAGGCATTTGGTACAGGGGGGAAGTACTATTCTACTCTGCCGGTA
Source organism: Heortia vitessoides (assembly GCA_020976665.1). NCBI lineage: Eukaryota > Metazoa > Arthropoda > Insecta > Lepidoptera > Crambidae > Heortia > Heortia vitessoides. The sequence goes on from JACJUM010002842.1 coordinate 4,332,759, forward strand.
CTTATATATACCTTTTTTTTCTGCCAGTCGAAACACAATTTAAACTAATGCTCTTAATATAATTAATCGGTACGAACGAATCTAATTACACAGGTCTACAGCAAAAATGGCTGTCTGGATATTTCCAACTGATTTCTATGTATTTAGGTGTTCTGAAAACAAAAAAAATACTCAAAAAAATCCAGAACAAGATTTTTTTACAAAACGCAAAATTTTATTCCAAAAAATGGATTTTTTGGGCTTAAAAGGGATTATCTTGAAATATAAATGATAGGTATAATTATATTTTGATTACTGTTTTAAAATGTTTACAGGACATAACTATCATTAATTTCTCAATAAGGAACACCCTGTTTCACCTACATTATCAAGTATTAACATGTTGTAACCTGAACGTGCGCGCTCCGATAGTGTAGAAGTGGCGCGGGACAATTACGTGTTCACTCGTCATTTTTTTATAGATCTTAGTTCTATTCAGTGCAATGTCGTCTGTGTGGAAGTGTGTGAACTCTTCGGACAGTTTCTGTTACAATTGTGGCGAATATATGATATTAAAGCAACAAGTTAATATTACGGACTTTGTAAAAAAGTAAGTACTTCGCGTATTTCGGCTTCAAACTTGGAGATCAGGATAAAGTATGGGCACCTCATAAAGTCTGCAAACGATGTGTTGAAGACCTTCGAAATTGGTTTAAAGGCAAGAAAAAAGCTTTCCGGTTTGCGATTCCTATGGTATGGCGCGAGCAAAAGAACCATAGTGATGATTGTTACTTTTGTTCGTGTAATGTGAAAGGGTACAATTCAAAACGGAAGCAGTCAATTTCATACCCCAATCTGCAATCAGCTATTCATCCGATCCCTCATGAGACCGAAATACCAGTGCCCAAGGTCCCTGGTACCTTGGAAGAGGTTCCAAGTTCTGACGAAGATGTTGCTGTACCTATACCCGATGACCAGTCAACTTTTAAATTTGAAGATGACAGAAGTCCTAAATTGTTTTCCCAAGGCGAGCTAAATGATTTGGTAAGAGACTTGAATCTTCCCAAAAACGCTACTGAGTTGCTTGGATCAAGGCTCAAAAGCAAGAACTTACTTATGCCGGGAGTATCTTCCACCTGGTTTAGATACCGTGAAAAGCAGTTTACTTAAAATTTAAGTAAAATTTAGGAGACGAGTGAAGAGCAAGGTGAACGATTTCACCAAGATATTAAGGAGATGGAAAAAAGATACCAGGGAAGATGGGGTGTCTCAATGATGGCAGACTACTGTTAGACGCTTCAAAGAGATCTTCCAGATGCTTTCCACAAGCGAAAATGTACCAAAAGGAGTCTCACTGGGAAAAAGAAATGCTCACTAATTAATGTATTTAAGATGAGAAAATAAGTTTTTGAAATGCAATAAAAATTACTTGATTTAAAAATATATATATGTTCATTTTAAGATAATAACTTGTTTCGCATAGATACCTACATTGCCAGAAAACGTGACGTGCTAGGACAAAATAAAAGTTATTTTCAAATTCAGCACACCCAAAAACATAAGAATTATAAAAAAAAACCAAGACAGCTCTCAACTTTTTTTTTTGCAGACTTGTGTTATCAATTAACGAATTTGTAGACTGTTCTCATGTAAGCGATAATTGTATTTTAGTTGAGAAACAAAGAATTTTAAATCTAAGGGGTACAAGCATTCTACTTTGCTTTTTAGTCATGAACGACAAACAGAAAGATTGACACATTTTCGTATATGTAAAATACATTAATAGTTGTGGTTACTCAATGTGTCAGAAAGAATAAAAAAAATTGGTTGTGTTGTTTTTAGTTTATTCATTCCAAAAAATCGATAAATACTATGCTGATTATAATATTAGTTTTGATTATGGATCATCCAGTTGAACAACTTTTCGAACTTTTAATTGCGGTCCATTTACTATAGCGGTTTACCCCCACATACACACATACGCATTACCTACAGAACAAAAATCTTTCATAATCGATCTTTCCTTGAAAACCATAAAAGGCCAAGGTTGCTGTATGGACATTATTACTTCCTTTTTTCTTCGGAGAACCTAATGCTATTACTCAGACGTCAATCTTATTAATGAGCGACTCAGTGCCCGATTTTACCTTCGTCCCCGCGGTAGCGTCCGCACGTTTAGCTACGGTCACCCCCGCGGCTTCAATGGCGATCACTCACACTCTGAGGCTCAACCTAGGCTCGGGCGGCCGTCAATAAGTTTTGCTAAAGAGAACTGAGTAAGCCCGGCCGGTTATCGCTCAAGGCGGCAGGGACTGCATGCGTTCACCGGCGAACACGGTGTACTGTATACGATAGAAGGGTATTTGTTTGTGGAGTGCCAGTGAGAGGGCGACGGAGGGAGGCTTTCATAGAAATTATGCTATCGGGCGATACACTAGTACTTGTCCGATAGCATCACTTCTAAAACTGCCTCCGTGAGCGGCCCTCTCACTACCACTAAACACATTCTATTTGTAGATTACCATACCACACCTCGGCGAGTGCGTCCCTGCTCGCTGAGCGCAAGTCGACTACACTGGTGCAGCTATGCGTAGTCCGACCTTCTCTAACAACGGCTGCTCGAGTTCTGACCCGGTGTTTTGGCGTCAATCTTCTCAATTACCGATGTCTTCTAATCCTGAAGAAAGAAATAGGGCGCTTGTTTGAAGGGATAGCATCCACATTCGCTGGATTAGACGTGAGAATAAGCGTATATAGAGGGGGAGGCGGGTGGGGGTGCGCAATCCATGATGTGGGCTACTGACTTGAAAAGTTGTACATGAGGCCTCCTCTGAAAATTAACGTAGTTACGCCAATTCGCGTAAATAAGCAACGGTATCGTTGAAATCTTCATCTATAAAAACTATGTCAGTTTTTGTCCGGGATGAAGTTCTAAGCTACTCTTTTTTTCACCAATTTTTTTATTAATATTTTTTTCTGTTTTTAGTTCATTCCGACTTGAGAGATAGGATAGTTCATATCTCAATTTATAGTCGCAATATTTTTTTTATGATAATCATAGTTAAGACGTCCACATTTATCGAGTAAGCTAGTGTATCGTATGTTTGAAAATTATCTATGCAAATAATTATATCCATTTAGAGACTAATATAATGTTCCATTAATGATGCCCTTGTGATAGTGTAAAATTATAGTCTTTAGTCAGATCATTTTGCAAAGTGCATTTTTTACGAGTTTGACAGTACCTTTTACAGTTTGATGACACATTAAATACGGCTTATGTCAATCGAAAAACATTAAGTAATTCGACTAGCAATAAAAGAGCCGTGGGGTGTCATAAGAGGCGATCGGGTTATCGAAATAGCACAGCACAAACAAAACAAGGCGACAGCATCCCCATCGCGTAGCTATGCTTTGCGGTTGGGGCCCGACGGTGCAGATGGTGGCCCAGGACAAATATTTATATAATGATATTTGTGTTTGTATCGCGTCAGGGCATTGAATATATGTATGTGAGTTTATCTTTGTAATTCTTCTGTTGTCTGATGTCCGTAATACAAATGCGACGACCAATGAGATGTGTAAATTACCCAGCGCGGCAACTAAGAGCAAATATCCCCGTTGGGGGCACCATGTTCCAATAGCTTTTATGATGATGATAGGGTTTAAATAAAACAAACATGTCCCAATCAGTCACCAATATAATCAATGTATAAATTCTGTTAAATTCAACAACTGAATTGCTACCATGATAAGTACATATATAATAACAAGTAATGATATAATTATTTTGTAAACACCTGAATACATGAAATAAAAATATTAACAATCAAATAACTGTATAACATCTAGTGTCCGATTGAAGTTTCTGCCAAAAAACCTCTTAACCGAAACTTCGCCCCTAAGATCGGATGCAGCCGAAGAGAAGCTTCGCTGATGATTCTCAGCAAACGTCGAAATTAAAAATTTTTATAACTAAGTTTATTTAAAAAAAAAATCTTGTAAGTAAGTATGTAAACATGCAAGAGCTCGTTCCCACTTGTCGGGTGTCGGATCCGTATATTGATCAGATATACGGGATCAGATGTCGGCGCCTCTGTTCACACATGATTAATAAATCGGTTGTCAGCCACGGTCGATATCGGTTTTCGATAAGTGTGAATAGCTTTATATACAACGCTCTGCCTCTGCAACCTCTGATATACGGATCCGACACCCGACAAGTGGGAACGAGCTCTTACTAAAATTAGTTGTGGCTTGTAGTCAATTCGAGCCGAAATATCAGCCTCAGCTTCACACAAAAATCGCGCTTCGCTCGGACACTGACAACATTACACTAACATAAAATTAAACAACTATCATGGCTTTGTGGCAGTGGAACTTCTTATAAAGTCTTGAGTCACTTTCATGACTTCTAAAGCACCTTTAGATATGAGGCATTCCGCTAGTTCTCTGCCTAAGCTATCACATTTCACTATCACCTCCATCGGCATATCTAGGTTATGGGCGAGACCACAGAATATTTCCAGCCCGTTCTTCTGCGCTTCGATTTCTTCCAACGTCCTCGAGTCCTCACAGTTGGCGTTGTCTTCTCTTCCTGTTATTCTTCTATTTTGTTCTCCTATCGAGTTGTCTGCTTCGTCGTCATTCCCGTTGTCCGTTTTGATCTTCTTCGTGGTACACTCTTCTGTGGGGCTAAGTTTGTGTTTCACGGTTTTCTTGATTTGGACGAAGGTTTGTGCGAGCGTGTGGTCTATCCTGGTCTGGCCATCAAGGCTCCACACGGCGCCGGTGATGGTCAACTGGAAATGAGCGTCGATGGGCTTCAGCCTAGTGGACACGCCAACTGGCGCGCTGCATCCGCCGCCTGGAATTATTTCACTTAGTTTAATAGATATTAGATAAAATACTAATAATAATTATTCAATACATTCGGCTCTTCCTGACTTCGTCCAGTTATTATGCTGTTGATCCCTTGACGCTCGAGTATTGTTTAGTTTAGATTTTTAGTAGAAACTGGCAGACTTCGTGCAGCTTCAATCGATAAATAAAAAACCTAAACTTTAGTATAAATTAATTTTAAAATAAACAAAACGAAAATCAGTATTTTATAGAAACAACATTTTTGGAAAGAAGTATGAAGTTTTTATTATTATTTTCGACACATCATGTTGCTTACTTACAAAACAGAGTTTTCATATAATATGTATAATTTCATAAGCTATTTATAAGGTTTTAATTTGATATTGACAAACAGACACTGTTATGATACAGTTTATTAATCAATTAAGGCTTGTTATGTGATGCATAAATGAACTAAATAAATAAATTGTCCATGCGCGAAACACAGAAACTCCATGTTGATTCCGCAAACTTCTAACGACTTTCCTTGCGATTTATTTATGATCATCAAGTCCAGACGTACTGGAAATTGTGAGCGTTTAAAATCAAACGGTTAATCAGTTAAAATCATCTAGTAATAATATTCTTGACAGCACTAGCGTCTATAGGCTATGGTCACGTTTACCATCAAGCGGACTGTATTTGCTTATTTCAGAATATAAAAAAACAGTTAATTCAGTTATATCAAGTTACCCAGGGTCTTGAGGAAGCTTCGCTCAGCCAGCACCCGGCAGTATGTCTCCGGATGGCTGAAGGGAGCCAGCATGGTGAGGATGGCAACATTGTCTGCGCGACACTCCACCGCCAGCGCTCCCTGTCCTACGGCGTACTTCATCTCCGCGCATGGCAACACCTGAGAGCAGTAAGTAAATAAATTAAAAAAAAATAAAACAAATTCTTATTCCTTTATTGACCTTTGAATATTGAAGGGACCGTTGGCGCATTCGTACGCCAAGGCCGTGGGTTCGATCCCCACCCAAGACAAATATTTATGTAATTTATATTTGTGTTTATTTTAACCGAATTTAAAAAAGGTGGAGGTGGGTGTTTAAGTTATACGTAGATGGTTTCTCCGATGTCTAATATCCGTAAGACAAGAACTTTAATCTTTTCACCGTCCAGTTAAACTAAAAATAATATCCCGCTATATGCCATTGTATAGATAACGTATATCTGTACAGATTTTATAGTACGAAAGCAAGGATGGCGGTATCATCATATCGATAAAAAAAACTGAATGAGTAAATTCAAGTCAGGGCTTAAATTTAGAAATATAAATAAAAACGGACACATAAATATGACTGTTTCATTTTATTGATTTTATTTTATTATATATAGTAGGCCCATCACTATTTGTTCTATGACGTAGTCCGTTGACTACGTATCAAGTCTTTGGCACGGGTTGTCTATGCTATTTCTCTTCTCCAGCCATTGGAAGGCCACTGCTGGACATAGACCTCCACAAGAGGGAATTTTGCACATAAGTGCCGCGCTGGGCAAGCATGTTGGCAATCGCAGAGCGCAACTTTCGCGGCAGGGATGCAGCTGCCCATCCTCAGCCTGTGCATTTAAGCTAATCTTTAGTAAACAAACATATTTTCAATTAAATGATCTGTATGTACCTTAATTTTTAATGTATTGATTGTTTGAATGTGGTGATACGCTATTTACTGATTAAATGTATTGTGGGTCATAGGTTATTAAAATTTTCAATGAAGCAAAAATAAGTAAATATATTATAGGATTGTATTGAATATAACTTATACGTCACTTCACTGGCCTACTAGTTATGAAGTCGTTGGCGTGCAGGCCAAACAATTTTAGTGCCATTTTTGATCTTATCTATTTTTAGAGCACTAAATAGCGCATTTTGCTGGAAAATTAATACGGCTTAGTAGGTATATTAAAAAAAACTTATATAGAGGACGTGGCGTATACGGCACAAAACTCTAGGACGTCTATAGATGTTGTAGGCGAAGAGAAGCTTAAGCGACCTATCTCGGAGTGAGGTCAAGGTATGAATGTATTTATTATCCTACACTTTATCTTTACATGTAAACAAAACAAGAGTGCCTGTTTGTAATATTAAAATAACCGCTTTCTACTACATACATAATTATGAATGTATATACTGTACACACACCAAAATATATTTACGTACAATTTTTGAATGTCTGTTTGTTGCGGCTAATTTCTGAAACGGCTGAACCGATTTCGACGGGACTTTCACTGGCGGATAGTTTAACGTAAAAGTAGTAACTTAGGCTATACTGCATCACACTACGCCCGAAAGGAGCGGAGCATTGATTAGAAATGTGGCAAAACGGGCGAAAAATTTACGTTCGTTGCGTGCGCTGCGTAGAAGTTTGTAATTCGAAAGAAATATGCTGCCCAAAGTCACAATTCCTTGCGAACAAAGTCGCGGGCAGAGCTAGTATAACATTAAAAAGATTACTGATACCCCAGTGCCCTTGTATAGCATTTAATAGGATGAGGATATCCTAAGGCCTTTGGTAGGCTCGAGTGTGTCGAGGTTTGTTAAGACATCCGTAGGAAATAGTAGACCTCAAAGGTCGTCTGCATTGCTACCTCACTCTCAACTATTTCTATTTACCAAATAGCAGTGTTCGCATTGTACTGTTCCGGTTTGAAGGGTGAGAGAGGCAGTGAAATTGTGACTATGTCTTCTCTGTGACAATGTCTTCTGTGTGACAATGTCTTCTCTATGACAATGTCTTCTCTGTGACAATGTTTTCTTTGTGACAATGTCTTCTCTGTGACAATGTCTTCTCTGTGACAATGTCTTCTCTGTGACAATGTCTTCTCTGTGGCAATGTATTCTCTGATTCAATGCTCAGATCCCGCGAACCCATAGCTATACGCGCGGTCGCCGCCACGGGAAGGCAGGTGAAATCAGGCACACGGTCGCTTATTAATAAGCAACCTCGCCCACTCTAAAAACTAAAACTACTAACGACTAAAATATTTTTGTATTGATAAATGTTTTGTATCTGGGTGTAAAATATATGTATTTAAGTAGCATATTCGAGATTCCTCTGTTGTCTGTAACACAACTGCATTAAGCAAATTACCACTGAGTGTACGTGACTGTATGAGATGTTGTGAAAAAATATTATTAAACAGTTTGTGCGAGAAAGAAATTTAATTTACACTTGGTCGATTTTCGTTGGCCTATGACCAGTTTTATTTATTTACTAGCTGTGCCCGCGACTTTTTAGACAGCATTTTTTTCAAACTGCAAATTCCAACGCAGCGCACGCAACGAACGTAAATATTTCGCCCGCCTGCTACATTTTTAATTAATGTTCCGCAAATTTCAGACGCAGCGTGATGTAATATAGCCTAAGTTACTACTTATTACATAAACCATCTGCCAGTGAAAGTCCCGTCCAAATCGGTCCAGCCGTTCTAGAGATTGCCGGAACAAACAGACAGACAAAAATTGCAAAAAATATATTTTGGTATATGTGTGCCGTATTCATACGCATGTAGTATAAAGCGGTTATTTTAATATTACAAAGAGACACTTTAATTTTTTTTATATGTATAGATTTGACGAGCCCGACGGCACATTCGATAGTCCCTATCTTTTTTCGCCCAAGGTAGTGGATTCGATCTCTACAAAGGACAAATATTTATGTTGTGAATATTTGTATTTTTTCTGTAGGTATTATATTTATATTAATTAGTTGTCTGATGACCGTACATTTGTTTTAAGCGACTTACCGCAGTGTCAAGTCAATGTATGCGTATAACTTCACCATAATATAGCTTGTGCATCAGAATAACACAAAGGCTATATAAAAAATCCCTACTAATATTATAAATGCGAAAGTAACTCTGTCTGTCAGTCTGTTACGCTTTCCCGCTTAAACCTCTCAGCGGATTTTGATGAAATTTGGCACAGACAATCTTTAAACCCTGAGAAAGGACATTGTGGACGTTGTGGTTTAGTTGCAGACCAAAACGAATTGTTTTCACATGTACATACATAAGAACAAAGTTAAAGTGTCTGATCCTGTCGGACCAGTCCATCCTCTGCGACCCGGCGCTCGTATTACCCTCCAGGGGTATCAAACCGCGTGCCGCGTGAGTTATACCTTATATATCATGTCGGACCAGCCTACTTGCGACCCGGCGCTCGTATTACCCTTCAGGGATATCAAACCGCGGGCCGCGTGTGTTATACCTTATATATCCTGTCGGACCAGCCTACCTGCGACCTGGCGCTCGTATTACCCTCCAGGGGTATCAAATGGCACGCCGTGTGTGTTATACCTTAGATATTATGTCGAACCAGCCCACCTGCGACCCGGCGCACGAATTACACTCCAGGGGTATCAAACGGCGGGCCGCGTGTATTATACCTTATATATCCAGTCGGACCAGTCCACCTGCGACCCGGCGCTCGTATTACCCACCAGGGGTAACAAACCGCGGGCCGCGTGTGTTATACCTTATATATCCTGTCGGACCAGTCCACCTGCGACCCGGCGCTCGTATTACCTTCCAGGGGTAATAAACTCGCGGGTCGCGTGTGTTATACCTTAGATATCATGTCGGACCAGTCCACCTGCGACCCGGCGCTTGTATTACCCTCCAGGGGTATCAAACCGCGGGCCACGTGTGTTATAACTTAGATATCATGTCGAACCAGCCCATCTGTGACCCGGCTCTCGTATTACTCTCCAGGGGTAATCAACCCGCGAGCCACGTATGTTATACCTTAGATATTCTGTCGGACCAGCCCATCCTCTGCAGCCCGGCGCTCGCTAGCAACAAGGCCGCATACTGCCCCTCAGGATCGTCCAACTTGCGAAGTCGCGTGTTCAGATTGCCACGAACGTCGACCACTGAGAGGTGAGGGTGCGACCCGCGGAGCTGCGCGGTCCGGCGTAGAGATGATGTTCCTTTATTAATACATTTTCTTATTTAAGAAAGAGCAGTATGTTGTTGTCCCCTCAGGATTATACCAATGTAGGTTTTTATTTATTATTTATTTAGAAATTTTATATTATTTTAAATTATTTATTTATATATTTATTTAGAAATAGCAGTGCCCCGCGGTTTGACCCGTGTAGTTCCCGTTACTGTGAGCATTTTATTGATTTGAGAAAGTCTTATTTAAATCGGTCTAGTAGTCTTAAGTACTAAAATACAAATATATATAATATACATATATTTGTATTATTATTATTGTTTTCTAAGATAATAATAATAATATCGCCAAGTCAGTTTCCTTATTACAATCAAAAATTAAAAAATATATTTTTGTGTAAATACACCTTCATACGAATTTGGTTTAAGCTGTTAGTTTGGAATTACAAACAGACACTTCATTTTCATTTATACGTATAGATAATGCTACATTTGCCGTGAGGTACCGGCAGAATAGCAAGGCATAATAAAATAGCAGAATAAAATAGGCAGAATACCTCCCCCTGTACCAGGTATTGTAGAGGCTACTAAGGTAACAGAACTGACAGATGGCGCTATATCCATCCGGAGCCGTTTAGCTCAATTGCATAGGGCGGAGATGGGCTAGAGGGATAGAGGTAGACCTCTTTTAAAGGTCGTCTGCATTGGCACCTCACTCTCATCTATTTCTACCGCCAAATAGCAGTGTTCCGGCTTGAAAAGAGAAAGGCAGTGAAATTATGTAAATGTGACATTCTATCTTCATTTCACAAGGTTGGCGAAATGGTAGTAATATCGTAATGATGGCAAGAGTGTCTATAGGCTGCGGTCATGTTTATTATTGATTGTTTTAAAAAAAATCATACTATAGCATGAGATACAGCATTAGCAACAGCAATCAATTAAATCCCAAGAAGGATAACAGCCTTGACTCTAAATAAATTCAAGAGATGATATTGTTAAAAATAGATGTATGTCCAAAGCTTACTATTGCGATAAAGATTCTGTCCACTATAAGATTGAATTGCTTTAACCACTAGCTTAATGACAATGGTTTGTTAACGCCGACGCCAGTAGGGGTTTTATTGACGTCAACAGCTACGTATGCTAGTTGATGTTGGTGAAACCTTTATCCCTACCGGTTTTTTTGCAGGTTCCTATCTGGTGGGTCGCTTAATGAACCTGCAGTAAACATAGTGTAAGACTTGTCTGGTGCCGGCAGACAAGTTTACGGGGCCTAATTAAATTATCTATGTCTCAGATGACTTTTATGACCTTGGGTCATCAGGGTCGTCTGATCATCATACAGACGTATTACCTTATTTTTTATTACTTATTTTTATTTCTTATGATTATATTATTGACTATTTAAATGTGTTTGAATAAAGTTTATTTGACTTTGAAAATACATATACAGTCGCGCCCGATGGCGCATTCGGGAGTGTTCATATCTTGTGCGCTAAAGGTAGTGGGTTCGATTCTCGGACCAGGACAAATATTTATATGATGAACATTTGTGATTGTTCTGTTGTCTGATGTCCGAAACACATATGCTTTAAGCGACTTATCTCTCGACTTGTCAGGTTAATGTATGACATGATGTGTGAATTTATTTACTAGTAGGTCTATTCTAAAGGATATAACTTAGTATGCTCTCCGGGTAGTGTTTGACGTTGTCCTTTTGAATAGCTCATTTTAAATCGGATTGGATGTCTTGGACAAAGCGTTGCTAAATACTTTGGCTTTTAGACTGCATTTTATGAAAAAGGATTAATGCCTTAGCATTCGATCACATGTCCGATTTACTTCTTCTTACATACACCGACCTGGTAGAAAAACGAATTGAAAGATGTTCGAAGCGTGTTTGAGGTTAAGCTATTAAAATATATAACCCCAATAATATACTTTTTATAATTCAACTCCATAAATTACAAAAATGTTAACGTTTTCAAAAATATTCTGTAGGCATACGATCACACAACATCTTGTTCAGTCAACCATTTTTATAAATATAGTAGAATCCACTTATAATGATATCGAAAGGAAGTGATAAACACGTCATGTTAAGCGGTGGTCATCGAAGCAAAGACTTAAAACATACGTTGCTTACATGTTGCGTACTTAGTATTTTGGTTCGTAATTAACTTAGCAACTTTGTTGCACATTACAAAGCGTAACTGTATAATTAAAAATAAATCGGCAGCATAAACGCATCCTCGGAACGTAATCTTTTTTTTTATTAAAACACGTCGACAAAGAAGTATACAGTCCGCGTGATAGTAAGTGTCAGTGCAGGGAAAACAAAACGTCACATCACAAGCATATCACTAACGCGTTGTCAACCTTGTGACTTAAGGATATTAAGCCTCAGTAAATTGATAAATTCACTGCCTCTCTCACCCTTCAGACAGGAACATAGCAATGCGAACACTGGTATTTGCGGCAAAAATAGATGAGAGTGAAGTACCAATGGAGACGCCCTTTTGTATGAGGTCTACCTCATGTCGCAAGAAAAGAGGCTGGGTATGATCACGAGAATTAAGTCAGTCATTACAACCGGACATTATTTCTTAAAATATTAAAATAGGTCTCAATACGCGACATGTCACTATATCCAGCACAAGTGAAGTCATTTTATCCGACCAAATATGGCTATCATTTTGTATAAAAACAAAACTTATATAATACTTTATTCTAAGCGGGATAATTATAGACGATTCGTTTTCGTTCGCAAATGATATTGATATATAAATAATATATCAATATCATTTGCGAACAATATGTGAAAGTGAAAAATACAACGAGCAAGTTCAACGAAGCGATAAATCAGCAAGCAAAAGTTTAGACACCAAATAAGACCATTCACAAGCACAGACTATCGAAAAATTTTGTCGAGTATCAAGACGCAGGAAGCCTTTATGTATACCTACTGTAAAAAATAGTAACAAAACAGACATGCAATTGAATAATTCCGTTTTTTACGCAATAATCACGTAAATATATTTTTTTTACTTAACTTACTATATTTTCTGCTTATTAATTATATAGTAAACATCGAACTGCCTCATCCCATTTTATTGTTTTATATTCATCCAAAGATTGAATGAAAGAGCTCTGAGCGATAAGGCTGCAAATTGCACTAAAAGTTTTTTTCATTGCAATTTATTGTCTTTTCTTTCTTTTTTAAAGTATTTGTAGATTGATGTATAACTGCTCTTTTAGACCATAATAATACTATTTTTTTAAAGACTTAGAAAAAAGTAACACCTTACTTAAGTTTCACTTTTTATAAAGATGCTATAATGCCGTCAGCTATATTAGTTTAAAGATTTGTGCTGGACGTCATACGGCTTCTAAACAATAATTTGTCACTTAAAAATAGTCACGGTTGCAAAAAACGCTAAGTTTTTTAAAAACCATGACTTTTTAATGTCTGCGATAAGTAAGTCTATTGACAAGTCTTTGTTAACGATTGCAGCATTCGAAATCAAAAATTAAAAAAATAATAATTGCTCCCTGAAATTCAGCAAACATCTTGGACTTCAATTATCTTATTTTAGTTTTGTACAGTTAGATGACAAAACAGCAAAATCGAAACTCAACAAACGTTCAGTTACAAGACAAGCAAAGATGTACATGTAGTATTCAGTAAAAACATCAAAGGATTTTACACCCAATGAAGGACTTAGTGTAGATGTAGTTAGTAATACTGGAGAATCAAAAACAGGAACACACCGTTACTGTCATCATAAAAACACAGATTCAATGGGGGAATCTATAGAGGAATCTGTACTTAAATCTGAAACTTCAGACCAGAAAAATTCCTGTGACTCAGAGTCGGATTATCTGAATGAAGAAGATGGGAATAATCAACCTGTAGTAAGCGGAGAGTAGCAATAAACAGAGAACACTTCAGACAGATAGGAGATAATCGATTTACCATCTGTTGATGTGGAACTGAAACGCCATATGAGAAAGCCTGAGCATTATGGATTTGCCAATATGTGCCACAGTCATCTTAAGACCAGTAGTTGCAGGCAATAGCAGAGGAGCTACAGCCATTTCAGACAACGAAGTATAGGAAGTCGTTGGTCCAGATAACGTCAGTGTATTGCAGTGAAAATTCATATCAATCATACCGTTTGATGTAAACCTTAATTATACATCTTGAATGTACACACAGCAACAGATCAACCTACACGAATTCGTCAAAACTTCGCAATCGATATTAATCTATAATAGTGAGACATTGAGTTTAAAATGGACTGGATACATTTGACAGATTTGGGTAGGTTTATCTATTGCCCACCGTACACTTAGTATTTTTAATCTGTCAAATGAAAACCTCACTTGGTCAACCAACATTCTGAAGTTTTAATATATGCTTCATAAATCATAACACCGTGGCCTTATCTCAGAGTGATCTCTTCCAAGCAACCTTGTGATGGACATAAATAATAAATTCTCACAACATCTCATACATTGACCTGACTCCGTGGTACGTCGCTTAAAGCACTTGTGTTACGGACGCCAGCCAACAGAGAAATCACAGATATACTACTTAAATACACATATTTATCACCCAGACACAGAACAAACAGAAATATCATCATATACATGTTTGCTCTGGGTGGGAATCGAACCCACGACCTTTGGCGCACAAGATAGGATCCGCGCCATCGGGGCCGTCAAATACTGCAGGAAATACTTATTTGTTGAATCTAAGTTTATTTATTATAGTTTTATAGCTAACGCGACAAACGTTTGTTATTCCTGAAGAATATGTACAATCCTATCTTATCCCCTTAAGTTAGATCAAACTATACATAGTAAACAAAAATATATTCAAATCAATACAGTAATTAAAGAGTTCATCCCGGACAAACACAGTGTATAGTATATATAGTATTCGACTAATATGATCATATACTGATCTGAGCTACAAAATAAACTTATTCAAATAGGTCAATTATTATCAGTAAAATGTTCACTTTATATCCATCGAATCATGATGGACCCGATGGCGAAGAAGAAGTTATCCTATCTTGTGCGCCAAAGTTCGTGGGTTCGATCCCCATCCAGTATTTAAGTATTATATTTGTAATTCCTATTTTTTCTAATGTCCGTAACACAAGTGCTTTAGGTGCTAGGTGCTTAGGCTTAAATGGATATGTGAATTTAGCTGTAGAGGGTTAGCCAAATTAATATTTAAGTATCTTAAAAAAGTTCATTTATTATAAGGGCGTCAGTTTTTTAAATATATTCCTTAGTCTGAGTCTTATTAGCGAAGTCCAAAATGGTAATGGTATGGTCTAAAACGCCAGTTTGTTGATTCTAATATCAACCAATTAAATTGAAATAAGCAAAATTACTGCATGGAAAAAATGTAGTACAAATGAGGTCATGGGATGTTTGCAATTGTATTACTAGATACTGACCAATTACGGAGCCGGCGGGAAGTGTTGCCAAAGTGTGGCCCTTGAATTCTCCTTTTAAAACTAATGCATCTCTTGGATCTTCCCTACAAGGAAATTTTTTATGAAATTAGCATTTATAATTAGAAAAGTAGTTAATGAATTTATTATTGCATAGAAATTCTGCCAATGAATGAATTAAATAAATATATTTAGAAGAAGGTTATTATAAACCGTACTGATTGTTGCATACAGCATTTCTTAAATTTGGTAATCTCTGGTCTTTGTAACTACTTTTTTGAAAGCAGAGGCTTGGTACCAACACAAATATTTATTTTATTAAGAGGCATTTTTCTAAACAGTTGTTTTTTAATTTCAGTTGGAACCTAATGTATCTAAAGTGAGCTCTTTGCCACAACCAAAACTAAAATATTATTTCAAAATGTATTAATAAAGTATAAATTGTTTTTATTTAATTATCATATCAGCCAGAGGTTTACTATAGAATATGGTGTAAAACAAATGAAGTATTGGTACAAATGTTTTAATTTTAATTATAAACAGCTGCACTAAATAACTTATGATAAATAACAGAAAAATGTGTAATACTATGTTCTTGAATAATAATTGAAAGTTGGAACACACTTGCCTATTAAGAACAGGGGGAGATATCAAAGCTAATTTATAATATATTAAAACCTTTTTTGTCTATCATTCTACTGTTCTATGATCTGTCTTCTTGCTGGGAAATGAAATATTAGATCTGTCATGACATATATTGGCATGTTCAGTTTTAAGCATGTCTTGAGGTATTTAACTGTAAGATTTCTTTTTTCAAATGAAATAACTATTGAAAATATAGACTTTTAGGCAAGCAATATATGGGTATGGCCCATTTTTGACAACTTAATATGTAAGTGGGCTGCATTTTTGAAAACAACAGTGGTTTCTGCTTAGATAGTAAATAAGCATGACTTTAAGTACATACTAATCAACAATTTAATTCTTTAATGAGTTAGGCTTTGTGACCATAGGTTTGTTTCTGGGTAAGGACATGCTAAGAAACTAGTGCTGTAGAGTACTAGTGGAGTACAAATGTCTTATACCAGGTGCCGTAAGAGGCTACTCAGGTTCCCTAATCGACAGATGGTGGTATATCCACCTGAAAAAGCACAACTTAAATGCTGCAGAGTGGGAGTGGGCAGCATCCTCATTGTGAAGTTGCGCTCTGGAATTGCCACTATTGCCCAGCACAGAAATTATGGGCAAAGTACCCTTGTCTAAGATGGATAAATCCAACAGTGGACTTTAGATGGCTGATATGATGATATAAAAAAACATGTGTAGAAATTTCTTTCTCAATATTTATATATTCTAAATATATATTAAAAAAAACCATGGCTTTATTAATATTTTCCATTGTCATGTTACTAACTACTTTAAAGTAGTTAGTAACTTTTATATACACTGAAATACTAATTACATTTTTTGATCATTGAAAAATGCTATAGGTAGTTAATCTTAATGAAAATTCAACTTGTCTTACGTGAGACTACAGGCCTGGGACAGAACCTGTACTCATACCTAGATAGATAGATCCTAAAGTGGAACAAAATGCAGTTGACTCCTGTATGCAGTCACTATTACATTTTACTAGAAGAAAAGGTAATCTTACACATTGATATAATTAAAAATATCTACTGAAAAACCTGAAGAAGAAGTCATAAACTTCATAAATCAGTTAATTGACAAGATAATTGTGTAAGTTTAAGAAACATAACTTACCTTTCAAAAACAGCACCAATAGCAAGTCCATCAGGCAGTGTAGTTGGCAGATCTTTTAGAGAGTGGACCACAAAGTCTACACTGTTGTTATGTAAGGCATCCTCCAAGTCTTTTGTAAATAGTGACTTTTCACCAATTTTAGGCAGTGACACATTCAATATTCTATCGCCAAGGGTGGTCATAGTAACTAAAACAAATTGAATAGTATAAATACTAGAAAAAAATATTATTTATAAAATTTAAAAAAATATTATAAATACATTAAACATGGTTTAATTTACTAATCTATAAAATAAAAAATAGGAATTATTATATATGTGACCAAATAATTGTTTCTCTAATAAGACAATTCATCTTGATTTAGCTTACCAATAGTAAATTCCTTATCAGGATGTAATTTCTTTAGGGAATCTATGACAAAGTTGGTCTGTATCAGAGCTAGCTGAAAAGGTAAAAATATAAATTCAGAAATTTGTTCAATAAATGTTATAAGCAAGTTGGCAAAACTTTTATCCAACTTAAGAAGTTTTTATATAAAAATCTTATTCGGACAAATAAGCTCATTAGTAAGCAATACGTAAACCGGAAATATTTTGATAATCGTTCATAGTTTCTTTAAAGTGGACAAAAATTAAATTTAACGAGAAATCAAACTTTATTGGTCGGCAAAATAAAAGTTGATTATATATTACTTCACTCTTCCTCGATCCAACTCTTATAATGCTCTTTTCCTTGTTCTCCATGGTAATGCAAGAAACTGAACTTATTTATATTTGTTCCAAGTTAAAGGTTATGTCATATAATAAATACTACTGCGAGATAGTTTTGATTGGTAAAGGCCAAGATTTGTCACTAACACTGTAGTGGACAACTTTTGACAAGGAATTTAATTTAATTAATTAATGTTTATTGAACATCGAATCTACACGTTATTTCCCACATCATAGCGTAATCAGTTTGTAATTGAAAATTTGACAGAACTAAACATTTAAATGTCAGTGTCAATGCCACATTGACTTTAACATAAATGAGGCGTTCAGAATTAATAAATATATATATAAACATTACGTTTTAAAATGTTATTATGTAATAACAAGAGTACAGCAACATATCAACCTATTCATATATATTGAAATCCTGCCCCACATATTGGTCTTCAATAGTGAGATATTGAATTCAAATTAGCAGTGAAACTTTGAAATGTGTATTGTACATATAAGCAGCAAGCCACTTTGTTTTAAAATATGTAGCGAAGAGATACGTCTACAATAACTCTTGACTTGATGTTTTTAATAGCTTTTTCTACTACTAACGCGTTTTAAAAGAAGCTTTATTAGATAAAACAGCATCAAACAAAATTATACATTATAAACAAACCAATGCTACATATAACTTTAAATAAAGAAAATATATACCTACATCTAAGAAGGGAACATTAAGATTGTTCCTGGAATAAAAATAAAATAGTCAAATAGTTTTAACAAAATCACTTTTATTCATCTACTAGAAATACAAAATGGAACATCAAATATTGATGGAAATAAGCTTGAGGCAAACTACCATCAATTCACTAAATGCAAATTATTTAATTATCGCCTATCTCTGCCTAAAATGGCGAAAATAGATGTGATGTTAATCATATTAATCTAGAACGACGCAAAATTTATAAACATCCACAAAGATAAATTTCCAAATCACAGCTTGATTGTCCCATTTGATTCATCAACTTGAGATTAAATAAAAAATGGTGGGTTAATTCATTGTAATTTTCACTTCACTTGAAAAGTTACAACCTAAATATCAATAAAAATGAGACAGTATTCTTGAGTTGGAACATAAAGTATGTAATATTATAAAGTATTGTCCGATCAGAAATGTAAATCATTCCAATGAAGTAAAACACATTTTTACTTAAATTAATTTCAGAACAACTATGATGGAAAGTTACAAAGAAAAAAGGAACACAAACATCATTTAGGCTTGCGTCTGCTGCTGCGGAGGCGCCTCCGATTGTTAGGTGTTACTGTAGTCCCTCTGGTCTTCGATTCTGAAATGCGGTTACGGATCAAATTCTAATATTGTATGTTCTATTTATTTAATTTATAAAATTGAAAAATCAATTCATATTTCACATTACATCACTATCAATTCATGAAGCTCACAATAATCTAAGATAACAAAATTTAATTTAATGCAAAAGAAAATTTAAAAATATTAAATTTAGTGATTTTTCACAATGTATTTAAGAACTAACTATTTGTAAAATCTAAATCTGAACTTAATTAATTTATTACATTAGTGCACTAATTGTTAGTTTCTTACTTGGTTTTGCCTGTGGTTTTCCCTTTTCTGCAGTTTTATCATTTTTCTTGTGTGGAGACTTAGTAGTCCTAGGCTTTGCTTGCTCTTTATCTGTTGTTTTGTTTTTAATTTCTTCTTCAGATTTATCACTTTCACTAGAGGCTTTTTTTCTAGTCACTCTAAGTTCTGGTTTTACTTTCTGTGCAACCTTCTTTATTGTTGATCTGGTACACCTTGGTTGAACAAGAGCAACTTCTTTCTTTGCCGAGCTCTGTTGTTTTAGCGCATCCAATCTCTCTTTTGCCTCCCGTTTTTCTTTAATTCTGTAAATCTTAATCATTGCTGGTGTATATCCTTCAAGCCCCTCTATTTGCTCCTCAGGTTCTTTTATATATTTCCCAGACATCTTTTTCTTAAAACAAGCTAAAACTTCTTTCATGGCATAAGTAGGATTCAAAGACTGCATGTAGTCTTTCTGCAGGAGAGGTGACTGGTTTTGATCTACATTACTTTCGGATGATGCATTTGACAGTTTTCTAATTCTGTACTTGCAGGTGGAATCGTCATCGTGATCATTTTCTCCACTTGATGCTGCATTTCGCTCTTTCCTAATAATGTCTTCAGGATTACCTGCTAAAATTTCGGCCCAAGTGAATTGTCTAGCTGAACCCATGAAGTTTCCAAACTTACCAATGCTACTTCTGTGCCTTTTAACACCCTTTCTCTTCTGTATTGTTTTCTTTTTTGATCGCAAATTCTTCGGAGATAATTTTTTACCAAATATGTCATGTGGCATCAGTGATTTCTTCAATCTTGCTACAAGATCAGCATCTGAGATGAAAAAATTTCTCGATGTGCAAGGTTTTCGCATGCCATCACTTGATGAGTTCAAGGTCTGCTTTAATAGTTCCAGTTTTAGGTCATTTTCTAAAGAATAAACATTCTCTCTTTCATAAGCTTTTTTAATTCCATTTCTTGCAATAAAATCACGTGGAGTATTCTTTTTACCAAATCTCTTAGAATAGGACATCTTATTACGACTCATCGGCAACATGGGAGCTTCAGCAAAGTTTAATGTTGAATCTTTATCATGACCATTTTTCAACAATTCACTTTTGAATAAGCTTCTACAATAGTCATAGTCAGGTTTTTCTGCAAAATCCAAACTGGTCACATACTGAAGATATCTTTCCATGAACTGAGGATGAAACTCTGTTTTAAAGCATGTTTTTAGCAATAACTTTATGTCACCCATGAAATTTTTCTTCAGTACATGTACAAGATCAGGTTCAGCTAGAACTTCTGCTGTCTTCCAAGGAAGGGTGCCAGTCAGCCAATCAAGGAGATTATATCCAAGAGTTTCCAAATCTGATCTTCGTGAATGTGCCCCAATGTGAGAATCTCGTGAACTGTACTCTAATGTACCATCATGAGCTTTTCTGGCATCCATTCCAAATTCTTTATGTTTACCAGAGGAGTCCAAAAATTTTGAAGCTAAACCATAATCCAACAAATACATCTGTCCATTAGATTGGGACAAAATGGCTTCTTTGTATGTTTCATTTATTTCAGACTGTATTTCCTCTTTTGTTTCCAAATTAGTTTTTTCTATAATGTCTTCTGATGTTCGCAAAAAGTTGTTTCCAAAATCATCTAAAAGTTTTTGGTATGATTGGTCTGAGCAAACTGAACTATTCAAGTCTTCATAGTTAACATAATTTGACAATTGTCTCAGATTAAAGGCATGATGCCTGTGCAAGGTTCGACTGTCTCTGTCTGTAAGAATTTTCCTCAATTTCTTTTTGACACTAGCAAGTCTTTTGTCATTCTCAGCTATAAGTTCATGGCTAGGGCTTTTGTAGTCTCTAGCTATGTAATCTTCATCATCATAGTAATTTGAGGACCTGGGTTTGCCACTTTTAGACTTTCTATGTCTTCCAGACAGCACACAAACTTCTTTTGTTTCTTTTTGGAATGAAGGAGTGAGCTTTACATTAGGACCTTTACCTAATTTTGTACCATCAAACCCAAGCATGAGATTAGAACTCTTTAGATCAGAATGAGTGTAGCCCTGACTGTGTAGATACTCTAGGACATCAAGTATTTGAATAGCAAGTACAAGAACATTTTTCAAATCTAAAACCTTGGTTCTTGCAATGACCTTCTGCAAATCTATATCATAGCGTGGTAGTACAAGAAATCTATATTTTGTTCCTGTATTTTCATCTGTAAATGAGCCACTGGCAATATAGATAGGCATACCTAAGGATTTTTGTTTATTTTGTTGACGCCAGGATTTTACTGCAAATTGTATAATGAATAATGTTTGGATTAAGAAAATATATGTATGAATAATTACATATAAAGTCAAATTGTATTAATTCTTACCTTTATTTGCTTGTGCAGATCTGATCAAGCAGTATATTTCAACAAATAATGGCCCATTGGTATATGGTTCAATCTTCACAACATATCTGGCATTCAATTTAGACACATCTTTTTCAACTTCATCAGAGGCAAGGTAAATTCGACCAAAACTGCCTCTTCCTGCAATCAGACAATTTTATTGAATATATCAATACATGATAGTGTATAGACAAATTTGTTGTATTAGATACAAACTTTCACTTTTCTGTCTGTTGTACCATTAAATCATCTTACATTAGTTTTTTGTTATAATACGTAAATATTTTGTTTTGGTACTTGCCTATAGGTTTTCCAATACGCCAATTTTTTTGTTGAACATCAGAAAACACGATTCCAGGGGGCAAAGCCTCATCATCGTATAAACTAAAATCCAGGCATGGCGGCTCCTCCAGAGTCTTTGTTTTCTTTTTGGGAGGCATACTCAGCTGTACAACTTCAGTACCACGCCGTGGCATTATTAAATCATCTAGCTATCCACCCCAGAGTTCAACGATCTCATAAAATGGCTAGTCTAGAACTCCACCTGCTTACCAGGGTAATGCCTGAAAATAAATGCAATACTTCACTCTGGCATTGGAAATCTGTTTAACTAATCGAATTATGAGTAGCGTGCTGGGAAATGTGACTATAAATAACAATAATCCCATGAAATGTTATACAATAAAATACGTACCATAAATCACACTACAGGAACTCTATTCAATGATAGCAAATGTATTTTATCCATCAAAATGATTGGCGGTCAAAAGATTTAACAGATTTCGATATTAATACAGCTGATATGAGCGTAAATCAAGTATAAAATGCATATAAATTAAACGACATATAACAACTGATTGCTAGTGCGCCATGTTGTTAGAATCAAACCGTTCAATGTTCATGACTGAAGCGTCGCTATTATGCCGACGTTAAAATAGTATGAACCAATGTCGTTATAATTTTGTAAATTCTAGCTTAGAATAAAGATGAACTAAAAAAAACTTATTATTTATTATTTTATCCTCGGATATATTTAGATTACACTTTTATTTTCCAATATTAATTTATGAAGAGGTGAACGTTGTGTGAAATGGAACGTTAAAAAAAGCTGGTAGATTGATGACAGATCTCAGCAGCCAAATAAAAAGTAGATTTAATCTTATCACCTCTGACAGACAAAACAAAATATACGTTACAAACGTTCGTAATTTTTAAATAATAACGAATTATTCATCCTGCTACTAATCTTACTCTACTATTATGAAAAGAAGCGGAAGTTTGTGAGGATGTACTTAGGACCTAAGACGTTTTTGTGTGAAGTTGTACTATACCTAAGTCTTAGGTATGTTACAAATTTACAAAAACGATTATATCGATTATACTAAACGACTAAAACAACTCATTTATTTTAATATAACAAAACAAGGGTAACTTGGTGATAAATGGGTGGGGATGGCCCCGTCATATAAGCTGCGCTCTACGATTGTCAACACGCTTGCCCAGTAAAGGCAAAATTCCTCCTTTTTTGGGGAGGCCTATGTCCAGCAGTGGACTTCCAATGGCTGTAATGATGATGATGATGATGATGATGAAACAAAGATTATAACAATCTCATAAGAATTCAACTTAGGTTAATTTATAAGAATATTAGCAGACATGCGGCCAACATGCAGTATAACTTTTAATTAATATTAAAAAAAATAATGCATTTGCGGAGCTACCTAGAACTTACTATCAAAAATATGTAGCAAAGTAAAGATTTAGACATTTTAATATACTTATAATATTATTAGATACATACTAATAAGAAACAAGGAATTATTAATCGTTTTGAAATAAATATTCTTACAATCTTAAATATACCTATTACCTAGTTACATTTGTTTTTTCAAACTAATGTTCTAAGGCTACGATCCAAGTTTGCTTGAATTTAGGTAACCAACAACAGTGGCACTTAGTCCGAGATTTGAAGTAGGTACTCCTTCAATGACGTACGATAATGACATAGTTGCAATATTTGATTTTGTTCGATTGTGTTCTTTTTCTGTCATATTTATGTACTTATATATAACAATGTCATAGGTTATTAAGTCCTTTTTTACCGTATAAAATTCTAAATGGAAATTATACAAAAAGATCGATGCCATAAAGATCAAATTCGAAAAGGTTAGGCCTTATTTCATGTACTTGGTTTCCGTTGCTGTTACTGAACTAAAATTCTTATCGCGATGGAAATTATAAATTTACACGATTACAAAAGGAAAGTGTCTCATATATCAGAGGAGGAAGAGGTAACATTTTAAATATTTTCTGTGTGAAACCTCTATATGCAACCTTGAAATTGATTGACTTTGTTCTGAACTAATAAAATTGTCATAGTATTCCTATCGTTACGCGGATCCATCCATTACAGTTAACACTAGCCCTGAATCTTCATAAATATAGAACTAGTTTAACGCCGTGTCTGTGTACCGTTATTAATCTTATTAAATGCGCTTATCACAAGTCCTACTGCTGTTGGGACTCCATGATTCGAGTGCAAGCGAGTGCAGGGGCTTCGGAGGGCGAGAGGACGCGGTGTGCGGAGGTTTGCGGAGGCCAAAACTTTTTCATTCACCAGTTAGTTGCCAAGAGGGACGCCGCGCGCTTGTCCGTTGCGGCACATTTTAAAATACGCGAGTCTTTTGTTTGTCAACAAATATGTAATCGGCCGATATGTAAACTTGTGTTTGGTGATATAAAAAATAACGACATTTTATGGTTTTGTTTAATTGTTTTTACTCGGATATGTCAAGTTAGCTAACTTTGAATAGTGAGCCACGATGGACGGGGCAAATGCAGACTCGGATCATTCTATGACTTGGGAGGACTTTTTCGGTTTGTACTTTTGCTTATTTACAACTGTTTTAATATTTAACTTTTAGCGGCTAATTATTGTTTTTTTTATAAAGCAATGTTTAAAGGCAGTCATATTTTTTAAAATAGTTTTTTGCTGTTCTGTACTGTTATTATCGATGATGTTACTCATTGTAACTTAACCAAACAGATGACAATGGTTGGCTTTTACATTTACTTTAAGAAAATTATGCTTAGATAAACCTTAAAGGAGTTTTTTTTAATGAATAACAATATTTAATTGGTTGCATGGTCGTGAATTTCCCGAGGCGAACGTAGGGAAAAAGACAGGTTGGTGCAGTATAGCCCCTTATGGCAAGCGATTCGTGTGCGTTCACTGCACCTCTCGGTTGCGAGTTGCGCCAGTGATTGGTTTGACCGCCCGTTTATTATACGTGATCAATCATTTCATGCTTGAGAATTACACGTAGGTATGCTTCATTTTTTCATGATAACAGACCAATTCAAGAAATGTTTCGACCTGGTTTATTATTGTTGTGGAGTAATTCACTTTTGTAATTCAATCTGGAAAATTGCAATAGGCTATTTTCATCTATCAACAAAAAAATATAACATTATGTTACTTGAATAAATAATAACGTGAGGAATTGAAAAAAAATGTCGTTATTCCATAAAAACCTAAGATTAATTTTATATTTCAAAATTAAAATCCGAGTTTTATTATCTGTAAGTCACGTGACCGAAAACACCGTCCACCATGTTTTTTTCCAGAATGACGTCACAAGCACTAAAATATCTAAATGTAAACAACTGACTGTGTTCCTTAATTTTTTACTTTTTTTGTGTATAATTCCTTTTATTTTAGAGATTTTGTATTTTATTACGCTACTTTTGCATAATTAAACATGGACGTCGGATTTGTAAAAGCCGAAAGTACTAATTTACCGAAGATAGATGCGGTAATGATTACAAACTTCTTTGCGTGTAATACAGATTTCTTTTCTGCCGAATGCAGAAATATAAAAACAGCTATGTAAGTAAATCTTTCTATTACTTTATCACAACAATATCATTTGTGTGATTCATAGGTGTAATTCAATGAAATTTTCTTATTTTGAGGTTAACAACATCGTTCGGAATAGTAATAAATAACTTTTCTGGAGTCTTCAATGTCGAATTCTTACAATTTAACGCAACACACCAACGATACGGGTTATAGAAACTCATCTTTTAATATAAATAAAAACAACTCAACAAAGCCGACAAACTCAATATCGTGTCAATGACAAATGTCAATTTGAGGTTACAATATTTTAGTACTATTGACGTCACCAAAATGGCGGATGGTATTTTGGCGCGTATATTTTACGACAAATTTTTAATATTTTTTTTTCGGCATAAATCGGTCATATTTTGCTGAAATAAAAATTATAATGAATTATCAGATATATACGAACATTTAAAAAAAAAATGAAGAAATTGGAGAATAGCCTATTAGCATATATTTTTTTTGGATCAGTTCTTATTTATGACTCCATATTTTTTTTCCATTGTATGACTGGGAATTTAAGGGACTAGCGTTCCGTGGTTACATTCCGGTTACAAACACGTAGTTGAGGTCTCCGTAAGGATAAGTGGAGAAATTATTTTGTTACTTGGTATTATATGAATAATTTTGGAAATCGGTGTTGTAGTTTTTGAATTTTATCGTTACATACGTACAAATCCTCTTAACATTATTACATTTTAGGCATTAATCTTTGTTAAAAATAAAATATAGCCTATTTATTTTGGCAAAGATGTTTGGACTTTCTAATAATGCCAATTTTTAAAGTATGTCTACTAGTTAGAGAATTCTTGTAAGTAAACGAAAAATCTAATCGTTCTTATTAGTTTGGATTGTGGTAAAGATTTGCTACATTTAATTTCAAATATTTTTTAAAATATAAATATTACTCATATTTTGGCAAATACTCATCTAATTACGAATAACAGTCTACGATCAAGTGCAATTTAGACAGGCGTGGAGCGTACGAGCGAAATTTATCGTTGATAATCTGTTGATAATTAAAGCCGTATTTTAAAGATTTATATTTTCCTGTTGACAAAAATAAAGCAAAGTCGCCTGCAAATGATTTGATTCATTTTTTGTATAAGGGATATTGAATTAGAATCGTTGCACAAAAACAGTCTAAAAATCTATGGGATCTTGGCAACCTTAGACTCCACAAAGATCTATGCAAAGCATGATAATCTTAATTTAAAAACTCTAAACATTTTATATTATATGTTATTTTATATATCTAATTTCCAGTAATAAAACGACGAGAAATATATGAAAAAAATCTTTGTTGATTTGCAAGTAATATTTGCCTCTGCCTACATATTCTCAAAACAACGTGTGTAAGTGAATGATAGATGGTAATGTACACTAATAAATAGGCATTAGTTGGAGCTAAGAAGGTCACAAGTCATGAGTCAGCACACCGTTGCGTTGGCTCTTCACTTTGACTGTTATTCATATAAAAAGTCGTACATTTGTTTATGTTCTTTAACAGATATTAAAACTTCTTGTTACGTTTTATGTTATCTATCGAATTTGTTTTAGTTAAACTCAACTAGTTGTTAAAAAGCTATTTGTACCTACTTGTATTTTAATAATCTAATTTTACACGATGTTAGAAATAATGTAGACATATAAATGTTTATTGTTTATGCAAATTTATCAATAATTAATTCTATTTAGGCAAATTTATCAAAATATAGCGTCTGCAAAAGGAAATTATTTTTTAATTACGTCCCGTCCCGTACATTTAAGAAAAATACGATATTACCTGCGAAAAAAGGGCTGACGTGAATTTTTTTAATTAAATCAGAAGAGAAGCCATCCATTTAAAAGTGGCGGGAACGGTACTGAGTGTTGCCATTGTTTTAAAGAGTACGGCAAAGGAATTAATGAAGTGTGCTTCCTACGAATACATATTTGGCCGGATACGAGCTTTTTTTTCTTTAATTTAACATCAATTTAAATATGAAAGCACGTTATTTCCTGCTAATATCTCTATAATATCCGGTTTCTTTAAACAAATCTAACTCTTGAATGCCTGTAATCTATTAAAAACCATATTAGTATCAGCGTCGACAGCGAAGACGTAGGCCTCCTCCTGTACCAGGTGTCGTAAGACGCAACTAAGGTACCAGCACCGGCAGATGGATTCCCGTCGTGGAGCTACGTTGTACGATTGCCAACACGCTAGCTCAGCGCGGCAATTATGGGCAAAATTCCCACTTTCTTGGGGAGGCCCATGTCCAACAACAAATTTAAAGGGTATATACATAATTCACGTTTATTGATGAGTACCTGTGCCTATCTAATCAAAGTGGGCTATTACATACTATATCATCTTTATTGCATCTGTTAAAAACAAAACATCAGTGTTGCCCGTGTGTGATGTAGTTGTCATCACAAAACATTAAATATGTTGTCAGAAGGGCTTTATATATTAACGCCGTTTCGCAGTTTGTTTTATAACAACCATTCCACGGGCCATTTGTATATTCATTTTACAAATTATTTGTTAGTCAGAACGGTTATTACTAATAGGTTTACTTGATTGCTTCCTGATCGTATGGTTGCGATAGCAACGTGTGCTTCACTTAACATGGCTATTTGTGGATTTTAGTGCCACTTGAAGCAAGGACGTAAGCGAGTCCAGTCCAGATGTATATTTTATTCGGGGATTTCGTAACTTTTTCAATATTTCTTAATGTAAAATTTGAAAAAGAGACGTAAATATGGATATAGTTTCCCGTGTTACACTTATGGTTAATACCTACAACAATTTCTAACTGAATTGGTACATTCTCATCAATCAATATAATTATCATGTATAAAAAATACGTAAACAACCCGTGTATCTATATACATATATATTTATATATATATATATCATATATATTTCACCTATTTAAAAAAACAAATGTAAAAACAGCCCTCTTGATTTTTCGTAATGTTCATTTCCGCGTTAACGAAGTCGCAGTCAAGAGCAGTTCATTATAATATATCAAATGAATATACCATTTCATGATCGTAAAGTTCAAATTCTACCTGATATCTGAGTGAAAATAAGGAGTGGGTAATATGACTACGGTTCTACAAATAGTTAAGCTAAAAATGAGTCCTAACTAAAATTGCCAATGCCCGTGCTCCTTCGTTTACAGCCCGCGTGCATGTTATTATGTCTATGTTTTATTTTGTAGTTACCAAAGAGGTTTCCTAGTATTTTAATGTTATGCATAGAAAGTTAACTTCAATTAGCAATACGCCGTAAATTTAATATTTTAATGCTTCGGATTCTCGTAAATGTTTCGTGTTAATAGATAGGTACTTCTTGATTTTCATCATCTCGTTATTCAAAACTATCATCACAATTGTAGATTGTTCTCTAATATTAACATTTTGGGGATTATATAATTACTTGACAGACGTGATGGCAATCATAGAACATGCCTTTGGGATTAAGACGGTTTGCGGCTTTACCACCGTCCGTTAATTTCGGTACTAGTATCTTACAATAGCTGGTACCTTTGTACTTTTATTCTACTCTATAGATACCACGCAATTTTGTTATTACTACTTACTCGCGAGTATTAGTCATGCATTTTGTTAAAACCGCGTGACGAAACGCTATTGTCTTTCCGATGACAAAGTATGTGCTTATTTCGATGATGTTCCAAATATTGAAAATAAAAAAATATTCAGATTTCGCTGTAAAGGAAATGGACGAAATATTTACAAAGTTGCGTGCTTGAACTTCGTTAAAAATAGGTACATACAACAACAGATCAAACTACCCAAATTTGTCTAAACTTCAAAATCGATATTATAATCTACAAAGATCGATATGAATATAAAAGCGAGCCATACAGTTTTTTAGTCATTTCAGAAATTGACTAAGAATTTGACAGATTTGGGTAGGCTTTTCTGTTGCTTACAGTAGAAGCCTTAAAGTAGATAAGTACCTTCCTTTGTATCAAGCGTAAGAGGCGGTAGAGTTACCGGAACCAACAGAACTTAGATACAGCAGTATCGATATACCAACCCCAAACAGCGTAGCTCAATTCCAACAGAGCAGGGGCATAAGCGTCGTTGTCGTGAAATACTCTCCGCGATTGCTATCAGCGAGGGAAAAATAACCAAACGCCGGAAAGACCTACGCGAACGTCTCAAAGAGCAAACGAGAGGTGTTCAGCTAAAGGTCTGCTTCTCCAGTGGCGTTTGATTCGATAAAAAAATATATATCTATGGTAATAATATATGATTTTGATTTACTAGTAAGATCTGAGTAAAAATGTGTTAATTTATTGAGTAGCTTTTCAGGAAAGCTACTTTACGATCTTGTAGACTTTGTGGCGCTGAACTCGCATTTAGTTTGGATTAATTTGAGAAGTGTCTAATAATACTTTATTTTTATTAGTATAAAGTTTGGTTATGAAGAAACGTATACACACAGTACACTTATCTCCGATTTTCGTGTTTCCACTTGTTAATTTGCGGTATATTAGTACCAGTGCTACATAAATTAACAGAGATAAGGCTAACATTGGCCTACTAATTTGTAACGTGGCCACGATCGGAACTGCTTAAATGAGTATGTAGGTAAGGTATCTATGCCGCCAAGACTTCTGGCGCCGCGTCCTTCGCGCGCGCATTATACGCTGGAACAATAGCGAACTGGCAGTGACAAGTTGCCGGTATTATAGCGTGAGTTATCGCTACATAATAAAGTATAAATAGAAGAAAGTTGAGTTTTAAAATGAGGAGAAAAAGGTTGACTTTCAATAATGAATAAAAAAATATATATTTTATGTGAAAACGTCTTTGATATTTCTACAATATTGAGAGACAATAAAAATATATCTATCATAAAATATCATTTATGCCGTGAGGTACTCTGACAGAGTAGAATAGTACCTCCCCCTGTACCAGGTGTCGTAAGAAGCGACTAAGGTTCCAGAACCGACAAATGGCGACCACCCGACACAGTGTAGTTCAAATACACGGTAGGAATGGGTAGCAGCATCCCCGTCGATAGATAAATGATTAAAGAATCACATGAAACCGTAGCCATGTTCATTACGGGGTTTTTTTATCAGGACGGCAATGGTGATAAGCATCACTGTTGTCGAGACACTCGTGCTAGTTTTATAAGGATATCACTAGCGTATCTTCAATCTGCGCTCTGAGGATGCTTTCTTTAGAAAGGATTCTTCAAACACGAAACAGAAATATAAGTTCCGCTGATCGACGGAAAAAATAGTTAAGAGTGAGATCCTCAACCAACTTTTTACCTCTTTATTATTTATTTATATATCCATAATGCTCTGCAGCTATCGTTATAGGCTAAACCAAATATGACAGTGTGGTATTAAAAATATATATAAAAGAAAGCATATAGAGACCTTATATACAAAATTGAATTAACTTACATAACTTTTATATACGTACAACAGTGAACGTCTTATGAAGTAATTTATATTTTGGTAAAAACTACAGTTCCCTGTGTATAGATTTTTATTACAAAGGCATTTTTTGCATAGATATCCATAAAGGCTACTTCTAATCCTAGGAAAGCTAGAAGTAGCATAAGAAGCGATATGGGGATATAGGAAAGGGGGATATTTGTCAATAAGTTGCCGCGCTGGGGATGCTGCTGCCCATCCCAACCTTTTTTTACGACACCTAGTTTAGGCGGGAGATTTATTTTTATTACCTAGTCAATAAAGTATACGGTCCTCGTGATAGTAAGCGTCACCGCAGTCTGTAGACGCTTGTATTAACACAACGATATCACTAACGTGTCATCAACCCTACGTCTTAAAGATATTATGTCACCCAGTATTTTCACACCCTTCAAACCCGAACACAGCAATGCAAACATTGCTGTTTGGGGGTAAAAAAAAGGAATAAGGGAGAGTGCAGGTGACCTTTGTCTAAAGGCTAATAAAAGAACTATTCTCCTCCGTTTTTACTCCGCAAACACGACATAAGCTTCTCAATAAGTATAAAAATGTGTTGAAATGCCAATGATTAAAAGGATATGCCTTTAATGGACACAAAGCATATGTAATTACAATTCACCGCGTGTAAGCCGATGCTTGCTGTTGCAACCGCAGCCACGAATGCGCCAGCGCACCGTGTGTCGTAGTTAATGCATACATAGTCACCTCTGCGAGGTGTATAACATTATTTCACGCGTGTTAACATGTATGAGTTTTGTTATTTTATCAATTTACATTAAAATTAAAAATACTAAAAATTATTTTTTAAAATACATTAAACTAAGTAGCACACAGTATTTTTTGTTCATCATTACTGACACTTTGTTATAAAAAATATTTTTTCTTTTTGGTGTGATGTATTTTATGAGCTTGTTTTTAACTATATTTTATTTTTTCATTTTAGTTCTATTTACTGTTAAATAATATTAACTAGATGAGTATTTAAGCTGGAAATTAAGTAGACAGCACGCATGCGCAGGTTGCGTCATATGACTTGCTCTTGACGAATACAGGCGAATTTCTTTCATCCTGATCAGGATAATGAGATCATCTTATCGAAATATTGTATTGGCACCGATTCTTGATACATATGTATACAAAGTTTCAATTAAATCTGTCCGACTAAAGTGGCTCAAAATCGACTTCGAATGAGTCGTTTACAAACATACACACATACAAACATACCAACATACATACAACTGAAGCTAATATAAAGCGAGTAAAAAACAGGGAATCATTTTCTTTATAATTCCTTTTATATTTTTCTATATTGTAATATCGTGGGGTACCGGCAGAGTAGAATACCAACCCTGTAACCAAGTGTCGTAAGAGGCGAGTGAGGTATCGGAGCCGACAGAGGGCGGTATATCTACCCAAACAGCATCGCTGTTCGCATTCATGTTATAAAGCTACACTCTGGTATTGGTACCACGCCTAGCGCGGCAATTATGGCCCTAATGCCCTCTTTCTTGGGGAGACCTATGTCCATCAGTGGACGTTCTACGGCAGCTATTTATCTGTACCCTGACATTACTATCTAGCCGATATCGAATAATGCATAACAAGCATAAGCATTTGTAACATTTGAACGGCTTAACTAGTGAACTGCTTCGTTATAATTTGTCTGAATCCTGAATCCTTGAATAGACCTACAGGACGGGGGGCCTAGGCTAATGACGTTTGGCATAACCATGACACGTCATAATTTTTGCATCGCACACCTTTTAAGCATCATACCATTAAAAAAGCATAAAATTTAATACGGTTCGTAAAACTTCTAATAACATGTGATAAAATATAATAAATCCTAATTGTTTTGTATAATATTGGGATTTAAAAAAATATGCCACACAATATTATGGCTCGAGACAATTAGGATATATGATATTATGACAACAAATATTATGGTTAGTGAGCCAAAGGATGCGGTATTAATAGAAGTCCATGCAGGAAAGCCAGCTCCACCTAAAAGCCACTCACGCCGAGACCTTTGCTCTGGTTCGGATCTTGTGAACCCTTATGCTTCTGTGAAGGCAATTCAATCAATCAATCATGTCACAGAAACTGCATCGCGCTTACAAAGTTTTTACGACTTTCCAAATATATATATAAAAAAAATTATGCTATCAAGTCAGTAAATAAGCACACCGTCCGCTTAATGATGAACGTGATCGCAGCCTATATAAACACTCGTGTCATCGCAAAGATGTCGCTAGTGTGTGCCAACCTTGCGAACTGAAGATACAATGTCACATTTACGCAATAATTTCACCTTTCTCACCCTTCAAATCAGAACACAGCACGTCGAACGGTGTGAATTGGCGGTAGAAACAGGTGAGAGTGAGGTACCAATGCGAACGACCTAAGTAAGAGGTATAATACCTCTAAAAATATATAAAACATACTCGACACCTAACTGTCGGGGTTTATACTAGCTAGGCTTAGAGCAGTACAACGCACTCACCGGCTGGTGCGTGATATCCCTCTAAGATACCGCATACCGCACTAGTGCGACTGGGCGCAATCCATCCACATTGAAGAGGTCCGTACCTAAGTGGCGCCCTTAAGTGATCGCCGTCAGTCTCGTTCCGATCCTACAAACGGACTTATGTTATATTAAAAAAGTAATTCATGAGTTTCCGCTCATTAATGAGCGATCTTTTTCTCCCGGTGACGCTGATCGCTGGAACTGACGTCAGACTTAGCCAGCATTAGGCCTGTCAAAAAAGGGCAGCGACCCTGGAGTTAACCACTTGACTCGGAACATCTTTCCTTTTCGCATACTTAGCGACATATGACCATTTGCTAAAGTGTTGTAAAACCTCTAGAGAGTAGCTTTGATTGAATGAACAGCACGGCCTTATTCAACAGTTGATGCTGAAATTGACATCGGAAATTGCTGATTAGCATTAGTCTAGTCATAAAAAAGTAAAGCCAGTCTACCTATAAGTTTACGGCCTAACAGATATTGAACATTTGTGAGCGATTCGACTGTAGGCATATCTTTTAACACAATTAATCTAAACATTCAACTAGTTCAATACAAATGTTATTGGACGCAGTACCTTCTAATCTTGACTGTATTATAAACAATGAGTTTCCACAAAGTAGGGTGCCATTTCCGATCTAGATCTTGGCTTGTTTTTCAAGATCTAATAGAAACAGCCCTATTTGTTGAATGAAATGAAGATAGTTAAATTTAGGTTGAAATGAGAACGTGAATGCTTAAAACTGAGCATTATTAACAATATTATAAGACAATCGAGCCCAAAAATCAAAATAACTTTTTCTCTTTTCGATTTTCTAGTCTTAAACTATGATTCATTCATTAATCTCCAAGATAGGCTCCCGTTTCGTATGGATATACCGCCATCTGTCTATTCTGGTACCTCAGCCTCCCCTTATGACACCTGATAACGGGGTAGATACTATTCTACTCTGCTGGTACCTTACAGTGAAAAATGGAAACTATGATAATGTAATGTAAATGTCAGAAAATGAAAATGGCTTGCTTGATGAATGAAAATTGAACTTGCTCTTAAAGAAGAACATAGGTTACTTCTGGGAAAAAGTAGTCCTGCAGGAACTTGATGGTCAAATTGTCAAATGAGGTCTATATCCAGCAATGGATGTCCGACTGCTGATAAGATGAAAGCTATTAAGAAATGTCTGATGATAATGAGACAACATATTTACTGTGATTAAATTACTAGACAGTATACTAAGAATCAACAAGCCGAGTTTATCGAATGATTAGTCCCAGATGCGATATTACCATTACGAAACTCGCAGCTGTGTCGGTGACCTATGGTAATGGTTGACACGTTGAACCTATACACAATGCGACAAACAAATTGAGAAATTAGGTCGCTACTTCCACTTCAATGGTGACTAAAGGTGATCTTAGACCGCTAACTCTGTTTGGTGCGCGCAAGATAATCAATCATTGTTATATTGTTATAATAGTTGCCAGTGCTATGTTCATTTTGCATGTCGCATGATCTTTGCTGTTAAGTTTTGTAATGTTTCGCTCATTTGTTTGAGATTAATTTAGAATTTTTCAAATTATTTAATGGAAACCTTATTATCTCTTTTATCTAATTTAAATCTGATGGTTAATATTCGACTATAGTTCCTTAAATATATTTTTTTCAATTTCCTACTGAGATTTTCGCGTTTATAACGCGAAATTTGTATGGATGAATGAATAGATGTTTGTTGTTCTTTCACGCCGGAACAAATGTGGACCAAATTTGGCACAGAGATTATTGATAGTCTGATATAACACATAGACAACTGATATCCGGAATACATGTATCCGTCGGACAGATTTGACTTTTTATGTTTCTCCAAAAAGTTCGCAGGGAGGAAGCTTGCCAAGCTTATTTTATTTTTTAATTTATAAATTAAATCAGTTCATAATTAATATTCTATCTAATGACTTTTTAATGGAACTTTGCATTAATAAAGTAAATATAATAAAGTACAAGCCACCCACGACTTTATCGAAGAATAGGCCGTAATTACTAAAGTTAGACGCTTTAACAAAATATTCAATTTGCCGCTCCCACTTTTCCGTTCGTGTAATATACCTTAATGAGGTATATATGTATATATCACAGGTAGCTTACACAAAGGAGTTTTAATGCCAATAAAATAAAAAATAAAGCAAATTTACAGATTTCAATGGTTTTCTATCATTCGATCGATTGTTAAAGAATTACATTTTCGAAATTTGAATTCAAGTGCAATTTGTTTATTGTGTCTCCGTGTGTGAAGTTTGGTTTTCACATAGCATTTCAAGTCTTCTGGTCAATATAAAGACTTCACCTGTGCTGTGTAGATATAGAGACATGTCACTTGACCTATTTAAAAAAATGAGGTACTGGCAGAGTATAATTGTGCCTCCCTCTGTACCAGGTGGCGGACGGACGGATGGCGGTATTTCAATCCCAAACTGTGTAGTTGAAATACACAGGGCAGAGATGAGCAGCAGCGTCCCTGTCGTAAAAGCTGCTCTCTGCGATTTCCAACACATTTGTGTAGTTCCTCTGGTTTTAAATATGTATTTGAGTATGTGTGTGATTCCACTGCTGGTTTATGTACGAAACACAAGTGATTTAATCGACCTATCTCGGAGTCAGATCAATATATATCTTGTGAATTATTTAACACATACACATACATTTTTAGGCGAATATTTGAGTTTTGTTATGTGTTTGGGTGTTAAATATATGTTTATAAGTATTATATTTGTAATTCTATTGTCTGATGTCCATAACACAAGTGATTTAAGTTCCTTGGAATAAGGTCATGGTATGTGAATTACCTATTACTGAGAAAAACTTGCAGGCTCCCCAGGAATGCAAAAGCCCCGTTACTAATGTATTAAAACTTAGTAGTATGAGTGCGCAATATTTCGCAGTTGCATGCCGCATCCCACTAAACAACCTCGCCCAACGGGGGAGACGCGCAAATTTAAGTTGTATATCAGTGCGATAAGTGTTTTATTTAATTGTCTTGTCTTCCGCAAAAAAATTCGATTTGATGTTGCGTATATTATTTGTGGTTAGACGCGTGTTTGGAAAGGTTTGACAGACATAATGTGAAATGTGAGGTTCCGGCAGAGTAGAATAGTACCTCCAAATGCACCAGGTGTCGTAAAAACGACTGAGGTACCAGAACCGGCAGATGGCGGTATATCCATCCAAAACAGTGCATCTTAAATGTGCAGGGCGGGCATGAGCAGCAACATTCCCATCGCGAAAGCTGCACTCTACGCTTGTATATATATATTTCTGGCTGATGGTTTGTTATGTCATTTTCAAATTGACGATTAATTCTCAGATCGTCTAAAGACTTCAAGCCAGTAAAAGTTGACTGACAAAAAAATAAAGCAGCGCTGGCAAACATTGTAGAACTGATATGTAAAGCGAGCATTGTTTGCAAATAGCATAATATCTGCAATATGTTTGTTTAGTTCACGACCGAGCAAACTCTGGTTTACGTCTAAGCCCATCCGCGTGCGAGCGGTCGACCGTGTGATACAGCTTTACGCGATTGGTCGCGGTAAACGGCTTATACACTCACAGTCCTCGTGCAATCCATACTATTAAGATCTTAATCTGTCTGTTTGTCTGCCTTTTAGCAGAAAAAAATTAACACAACATGTCATATATTGACCTGACACCGATATAAGTCGCTTTAAAGCACTTATTAGGACATGAGTCTGCAGAGGATTGACAAATAAAGTGCTTGTATATTTAATAACCAGACACAGGACAAATACAAATATACCTCATTGTTATTTTTAGAAAAGCGATATTCATGCGTCGATCTGACACCAATATAAGTAGCTCAAGCATTTGTGTTAAGGATATCAGAAGGAAATCAGAGAAAATTCAATATGTAAATAACACAGAACAAATACAAATATACATCATATACATTTTATTCTCTACGGGGATCGAACCCACGACCTTTGGCGCATAAGACTACCATCATCATCACTACCATCTGCGCCATCGGTTGATTGGTATACTTTAAGAATGATCTTCTATGAGCTAGTTATCTCGCTGTGATGCAATGATCCTCCCCTATACCCGGTGTCGTGAGAGGCGACTAAGGTACCGGAACCGACAGATGGCAGTATTATACATCTGAAGTGGTGTAGCCCTAATGCAACAGAGCGGGAATGGGCAGCAGCATTCCCGTCGCGAAGTTAAACTCTGCGATTGGCACCACAGTTGCTCGCGCTGCGTTTTGCGGCTGCTTTTTATTTTTTTTTGTGGACGAACCTATTGCTGGAATAAGACGTCAATTCTAGCGCCACCGAATAAAGCTCCGGTTTAGCTCCGCAAGGTTCGCGGGATCTGAGCGGGATCGACGGCGATCACCCGAGAGCGCCTCTAGAGGCTCGACCAAGGCTCGGGCGGTCATCGTTATCAGGGTAGGGGCAGGGACTGCTCGCGTTCGCCGGCGAACGCGGTGTACTGCTCTATAATAAGAATGTCAATGATCGTGTTGTGCCAGTGAGAGGGCGGAGAAGGGCTGCGATTTTCGTGGTAATTTTATCGGACGGGATGCGGGTGCTATGATGATGATGATGTAAGGATACCACGCAAGCGAAGCATAACCGACGAGAGACGGTTCCTCGTATATGGAAAAAGTGACGATCGCTTTTGCGCCGTGCATTGCGTCTTTTTGTCATCGACATCGCACATGCAATGCTCACACGCGATGACGTACACTTCGGATAATTATTTGTCATCGTTATAATTTTAGAGGCTTAATAACTGCTTTGACTCTGAAAAATGGCCACTGAACTTTCACAGTACATTAAACATTGATTGTGTATTATTAAATGTTTGCAGCGTGCCGGGAAAATGGCTTCATTCAATGCGCTTGTTTAATGTGCATAGTGTTAACTTGAAATCGAATTAATAAGCATTCATGTCGACTGAGTGTTCAAGCACAACAGGATGAAGTCGCCGGCAGTCACTAGTATGTATATTGTCATGAACACATGCATTTAAAGTGTACGTATCCAATTGTTACAACACAGTTTTTTAGTTGCATCACACTCTTCTGACTGTGAAATAATTCAATTTTAGGTTATATCAAATGTATATATTAGATGGACCCGATGCCGCAACAAAGTTGCTTTCCCATGTCTGTCGCTATGTATGCTTAGATTTTTAAAACTACACAACGGATGTTGATCGGGTTTTTTAATAGTTAGAGTGATACATGAGAAAAGTTTATATGTATAATACATGTATAATATAGTCAAGAAACACTGATAATTTCAGTGTCTAAGGTGATGTCTTAATCTTTTTTAAACCGCTCAGAGAGATAAAAACAATGAACTACAGTATTGTAGAAGGTCTACAAAAAAGTCCGCGGTGATAAGTGTGCATCTCTTGGGGATAACCTATAATAACATTTTATTCCCTCATTTAATCAAATAGAATGAGGTAAACAGAAATTTCTTGGACTTCATTTTATTTTCTTTTTTATCAGACCAGGTCGACAAACAGCATACAGTCCGCGTGATAGTAAGCGTCACTGCAGCCTATAGACGCTCGTAATATCAGAAGGAAAAAGGAACCTTGTATCTTAAGGGACATATTAGTAAATTCACTGCCTCTCTCGCCCTTCAGAACGGAACACAGCAATGCGAACATTGCTATTAGTAGTAGAAATAGGTGAGAGTGAGGTACCAATGCAGACGACATTTTTGTCTACCTCATGTAAATAAATTCATATTCCTCGGGAACCCTATGTCCTGTGAAAGTGTACGAATAACGAACGGACAGACACTTTCTACTACTGGAGTTACAAACTATGTATGTAGCATAAGTTAAGATAATTACATTTCTACAGCGATCTTATATCCATAAAATGATAGTTATTTTGGTGACTGTAGTTTATGTAATAAAGAAGCCCATTCAATCATATCGTTTGCGCTTACCCAAACAAAAGAGAATCAACAGCACTGTTCAAACAACGCGTTCAAATTTGAACCTTATGTATCATTTATTTCAATATAGCTTCCTTTATTTAGACAAAGAGCTGTTATACGCATGCGTTTGAATGCAGACGTCGTCTAGACAGGGGTGGCTTCGACCGTATATTTGGTGGAACGACCAGCTTGCAAAGACCCTTCCAATATCGAGAGGCATTTGATTGTGGAAGTAGGAAGTTTTTACCGGAGCTCTATATAGACCGGTCGATGTAACCCGAAATTGTTGAAAGTAAAGATTTTGCTAACCTTGGCGGAAGGCCAAGCTGTTAGGATATTAACATTTTATGTAATATCAAGTCTGCTTTTTTAAGGAATCGACGAGTTTTCTTTTCGTCAATTGAATGCAC
This sequence comes from Heortia vitessoides, assembly GCA_020976665.1. NCBI lineage: Eukaryota > Metazoa > Arthropoda > Insecta > Lepidoptera > Crambidae > Heortia > Heortia vitessoides. Next base: position 4,372,775 of record JACJUM010002842.1, read on the forward strand.
TAGATGTAGAGACATAATTAACTTGCATTGTATTTAGTGATTACGTTACAGGAACAGAAATGTGCAAACGATGTCACAAAGAAAGTCATTAATTAACAAGCCTTTCTTTACTAAATAAACAAGTACATTACTTACTGTTTTAATTCCTTATTTTTCATCTCGGACAGAGATTAATAACGTCTCTGCTTAAATATAGGTCATATTTATATTTTCTCACGAATTTATATTTAAATTCATTGCAAAAGCATACACTTTAAAGACTTAAATAATTAATTTATCGTTCAGGCTCCATATTAGGAAATCTTTTGCAAAGCTTAACACATGGTAGTATATAGTTAGTTGACATTGACATTACGATCGCGTGTACGTATATTTCCACGCACATTTTTAAGCGCGTGTCTATGATTTACGCAAACTGCACAGTCTTATTCTTTTACTATATTGGTCCCCTCCATGTGTCGTAACATGCGGGCGGCTGATATGAATTTGCCAGGACACGGGGGTGTGTTTATTACATGGGGTGAAGACAGACGGAATGCAAGGCGCCATTATGTTTACTGGTCTTAATTCAAGTCTGCCATTGGCCGCAAGATAACAAGGTCGTTTTGGTTATCAATAAATATACACAGGATGGAAACTAGCTTTTAGGTTTTAACCTTAAGGTTGTTTAAACTATTATATCTAAACCAACATTATAACGCTCAAGTATCTGACTGCATTGGACTTTTTTCTTCTCTGGAAAAATGATTGCTACTTCTTAGACGTCAATTCCAACGCCATCGAAGGGGTGGGCGGGGCCATTTATCATTCCCTATGCCCAAACGAGCCTATGCCCGATAGTATCCGCACTAGATGTCAGACAGAGACGTCTTTCAGCACATACGTATCCTTGGTGGCTCTATCTCTCAGCGGGTTGGCATGATTCGCTACCCCGAGAACCAACGACAAGACTACTCTTTCACGAGCATTAGATTGGGCAGGTTGATAGCCATAGCAAGCCAGTAGCCGTAGGAAATAAAGCCTTTTTGGCCCCGGTAAAGTTGGGTAAGAAGCGTTTCAAAATTATGTCTACGTTGGCTGAAAGCCCGTGACGTCCATTGTCATTATCATATCCTTCCCAACTGAAGGAAAATACAATCCCCCAAAATGTTAGTAACGTTATAAATGCTTAAGTACACAAAGCAACAGAACACAGATCTGTCAAAATATCAATCAGTCTTGAACTCAATTTGAAATGATTAGCTGTGCCCGCGACTTCGTCCGCTTGAAGTAGTTTTTTTGGGCGCAATACCTTATTACTTTAACTTACATAAACTTTGAATGTCATATTTACTTATACATACAAATCAATAGCCTAAATAATAAATGTTAAGCTTCCAGCTCTAGCAATAGCGATACTTCCATGCAACTTTTCATCCCCCCTTTCGACCCCTTACAACTCGAAATGTCGAATGAAATAGTATCCTGTATCCTTTCTAAGGATTTAGACTATCTTTGTTCCAAATTTCATTTAAATCGGTTCAGTAGTTTAGGCGTGATTGCGTAACAGACAGACAGACAGAGGTAAGTACTTTCGGATTTATAATATTAGTAAGGATAAGGATAAGGATTAATTTTGATTGCAAAATTTTAACAGATTTGTGTAGGATCGTGTGTTGCCTTTTGTATTTGTTTACGAAATTAATACATAATATGTAGTCCTAATTGCTGGTATGATAATAATAGTTTCTTCTTATGTGGCAATTACTCCTAAGGTGGAATTCTTAGCGTTCTTAAGGTACGGTAAGATATAAGCCGGAAGCGAAGCTCTTCTATGCGAATCCTACTTCCGCCACCGCTACCCGCTCTTGACCAGATTTATTTTGAGCCGTATAGATTTTGCATCTTTGCCTGTCGAGTAAAGAGTTTTTTTCAATGCTTTTTTTATTGTTGTCTGTTTGAGTAGAACGCACAGATGGGGGTATTTTTATTATCTGGGGTGTGAATGATATTGCACACCGCTGTACATTGGGTATGGTTTTTTAGTGGAAGCAAGAAGGAAGTCGTTGACATTTGTAAGCAAGAACGTTATGCGCCATATCTTATCATAATGGCGTTTGACAAACGTTTTGCAGAGCAAGGCAATGCTTGGTTACAAATTTAAATTGTCCATATTTTTAAATGTAAGCTATACTTTTTTCATAAAAAATGCGCTGGTAGTTTAGGAAAAACAGTTTCTTTTTCAAATCTAATAAAATTAAATACTTTTATGACAATATTAATGCGTTTGTTTTTATGACTTAAAGACTAACCTATATTTAAAAACTAAATTACCATGCATTTGGGAACTACCAGCTGTTGTAATTGAACATCAGCGCCACCTATGATGTCCCATCCCTACTAATTGTAAAGAGTAATGTTGTGCCCCTCACTACTCTCTCTGCCATATTTTTTCTCTCAAGTGCGATCGGCAAATTATAATATCCTTAAATATCAATAAACTGTTATTTCATAATTAATGTTTCTACCTTTTATTTTAACAACACCAGCAGAGTAGAATAGTACCTCCCTTTGTACCAGGTGTCGTATTACGGCGACTAAGGTCGACCAGAACGAACAGATGGCGGTATATTTATTCGAGACTGTGGAGCTCAAATGCACCGGGTGGGGATGGGCAGCAGCAAAATTTTCCGTATCCTTGGGGAGACCTCTGTGCAACAGTGGATTTCTAATGGCTGTAATGATGATTGAGAGTGGGCAAAATAATTTATGTCCCATATCCAGCGGATTTTATACACTCTTGTTACCCATCTAAATTATAAACTGATTTATTACGAACCAAAAAGTACAACGAATTGATTGCCCTTTGCAAGTAGAGTTATAAATAAAACGACAAGCGGCCTGACAATCAAAGAAAAATCACCGCCAAAATCGTCGAAGTGTCATGTCAAATATTGTAGTCTGCCGAATCAATTAAATACTTCTCATTTTGCCGGAATGAGTGGATCTTTTGGGGTTAACCTAAGGTCGTAAATGCAATGACATTTATTTTTTATAGTGTAATCGTAAACATGACAGTCTGGATGCGTTCTTCGAAAAATGACGTTCCGTTCCAGGCAGTTGGGCGTTTTTTCATTCAAGGGTTATTAAGTTGCCGCCTCCAATAAATGTGAATTATGTGTCGAGACGAATAATTTGTTTTTGTTTCATCGAGTGCGTTCAATGCTTCGAATAAAAGTGGAGACTTGTTTATTAGCTTTATTATCGTGCGCATGGCATTTTTGCAATTACTTGAACTCTTATAGTATTTAATTTACTTTTAAATACTATTTACATGCTATTAAAATGTTTTTATTAGTTGTGTTTTGTTTAAGACTATTTGATACTTATTTTCGTTTTATAACATTCGTATATACACGAAAAATTATGTATATATAGTTTAAAAAAGTATATTAAAATCATATAAGCCTAAATATTTATACATTTATTTCAGCAATTTAGTTAATAAAATACTACGAAGGTATTGCCTTATATCTATAAAAAAATATCGGAAAGTATACATCTATATAATCTGTTCACCAATGTCGTTGAAATTTGACATGTATATGGTTGAACAAGCCTTGGGAATCCGAACCAGTAGGATATTTTCCGGGATCAACACTAGCCCATGTTCTTCCCTAGCTTCAAGCTATCACTAATATTGGAACAATATTATAAAATATGAAAGTAAAAAGAGATAAAAAAATATATTTACTCTGCCTATTACGCCTGCCGTGTCACGGGCAAGCGAGTGTTGTTTGCGTCAGGTCGGATCGATATCCACCCCAGCCAGCTGTTTGAACCTCGTCACGTTGATACCGCGATTTTATCTCGGGTGTGAATGTTAAACCATGTGCTAACATGCCTTGTACAACATTGTGCTCACTTTGGGCAGCATATTTTGGAGTAAAAATAAATTATTTTTTTGTATATAATTTCAATGTACGGTAAGCAACAGATCACCATAACCTACCCAATTCGGCCAATGTTTACAGTCAATAGTGTAATGGCTCGCTTATTTACATTAATATTGATTGCGAAGTTTTGACAGATTTAGCTAGTTTGATCTGTTGCTGCGTGTATGTGTATCTGATGATGATGTCACTGAGCTCCTCCTAAACGGATGGACCGATTTGAATGATATATTTTGTATGCGTTTTGGTGGCACCCTGGATGATTTAGATTCACAAAACAACTAGGCGCTACAGCCTGTATCTTGGCTATTTATCAGAACAACGTCTGTCGGGTCCTAGAATAAAAATCATTCACACCAAAATAACATATTCACTTTTACAAACGATTCAACTAACTGTCTTATGAACATTTGTAATGGTAAAATATTGTTTTAAATGGGCTCAATAGTTTTTTTGTATGTAAAAACTTTCATTTATATAGGTTTCCAGTTCAACGACCTCGTAAATCCATTGTCATATTTGCGCGATGAAAGTTCTGCTATTTTAACTAGTTTTAGTAATTACATAATAACAATTTTATTGCATTCCATATTTAATAATAAAAGGTAGTTAATTTTATACATTACCTATGCGACATTGCTTTGCTCGAAAAAGGTCAGAATTCGCGCTAAAAACATTATACAATTCAGCACTCATTTTTCTTTTGGGCGCACTTATATAAATGGTATATTGTAGGTAAATAATGTTATTGTTAATGGTATATATGAAAAAATCTGTAGGAAGAATGTAGTTTGACGACCTAGCGTAGCAGAACATACCTCCAACTAAGCTACAACCTACCCTAAAGAAATATTGATTAGTTTTGTCCAAAGTTGTATTTTACCAAGCTTACAAAGAACACTCCCTACTAAAGGTTAATGGCAGCGGTCACAAATGAAACGCGCTCCAAATGTATTAGTTTAGCGCCATACAATTGATTTATTGCGAGACACCCCTGCGACTAGGGCTGCATCATATTCCCTAGTTGTTTTTTTAAGCTTATGGTAGTTGTTGGAGATTAGTAAAATGTTTTTTTTATCGTTAAGATGGTGGGAAAGGAAAATATTTTTCTTTGCGTTCTGTTATGGTTGTTTTGAGAGGCATTGAAAGTGGAATGTTAAATGATTCTCAGCTCGTAGTATTACTTGAGGTGATGTTATTTTTGTTAAACAAACTACATGTGTTCTGTGTGGTTTGCGGTCGAAAATATGTACACTTTTGTGGTTGAGCATGATTACTGTGGGTGTTTGCATTTATGAAATTAAGATATGCTGCTAAATATCTTTTACTTACAGTTGTGCCTGTAGAAAGGGCGGATCGACAGTAGAATGACTGCTCAAATATGAAGAGCCATAGAGAATAGAATGAGTTCGTATAAGAAAACCTGCTCAAACATACCTTAACCAAAAGTACTATTGCGTACTAAAGAAAGGCCAGGTTAAAAGTATAAGAATAAACGAGCGTGTATGAATGGCCTAATGCCACTAAAGCAAGTGGAGATTCTTATGATGACAATCCGTGATCTATGTTTTTAATTCTTGTGTATAATTTTAAATGGCAATTGCATCCATATCATCATCATCATCACTATACCAGCTATATATTCTAACTCATTCGTGCAAAGACTTCTGCATACATAATTCTATTCACTGAAGTAGGGGTACAGATTTTAATATATTTACACAGGTGAACTTACACATTAAAAATATTTTTTGAATCAATGTAACAAAACTTTTCTTTTGTTGTATATTTACTTTCGCCACACTAATACTTTTTGTCGAAAATACAGTGCTTTTTTTTGGTGGCAACCCTATTTCACCATATTAGATGGGGGAAACAAAACTTAATTCGCTATTGGAGAAACTACTTGATATTAACAACACGCAGTTAAAGAAATATGTACTTTATTTTGATAATAACACGGCATTTTTTTTATAATTAAAAATTTCAGTATAGAAATTTACTGTTCAAGTAATCAAAACTTTGGGAGAACGGTTTAAAGTGGTTTGTATCAATGCATTTTATTTATGACCAATTTGGTTATGTTCCTGTTTCATGTTAGGTAAATGCAACCTTAAGTCAATGTAGTAAAAGTGAAATTTGCAGTATTACGGCTATTTACGCGATCGTGGGATAGTTTTGGTTGTGTGGGCAGAGCAGTCACCATAGGTCGTTTATATTCTTATTTCAAAAAATATTTCAATAGGTATTAGAATTATTTGTACTAACGTTAATTACTCGTACAATGCCAGGGTAAGTACCTCCCTGCACTAGGAGTCGTAAGAGGCCAACCGGAAGGATGATTGAGTATACCCAAAACAACGTAGCTCAAATGAAACTGGGTATGGAATGGGTAGTAGTATTCACTTCGAGAAGTTACCATTTGCGATTATCATCACAATTCTTCTAATCTTGTTGAAGATTACAATGATTTATTTTGATTTTTGCTATTTTGTGACCGTCATCATCATATCAGCCGCAAATTGTCCACTGCTGTAAAGAGGCCTCTAAGAAAGGGGGAATTTGCTGGACAACAATTATGATCAACAACCAACAACTTGTGCTGGGCAAGCAAAGAGTAGCTTTGCGGGTACCCCACTTCAAATATGTCATAGCAATTACTTTTAACTATTTGTGGGTTCTGGTGGTACTGGGTGTCGTAAGAGGCGTGTGAAATACTGGAACCGACAAATGGTGGTTTATCAATCCAAAATAGCGCAGCTGAAATACTGCAAGGTCCCCACCCTTTAGTATTTAGGGGCAGCAGCATCCTCGTCACGAAGCTGCACTCTGCAGATCCTCTATCTTTGGAAGGGCGATATCTAGTGGACTTTCAATGGCTGATACGACGATGATTTGAAATGTATTTAAGTCCAATTGATTTTTCACATATTGAATTGATTTATTTATCTATGGCGGTATTCTAGCCTAAACTTTTATGACCGTGAGCAATAAATGCATTATATATGAACGTCTAAACACTTCATTTATAGTCGTCATAAAAATGGTCATTGTCGTCAATAGATTCTGGATTACACTCATGTATATTTCAAACTGGCAAGGCCCCGCGGATTACCCGCATAACTACCGTTACCATTCGTTACAGAGATAAAATATAGCTTGTATTAATTAATGACAATTTAACTTGCCATTAGTAAAATCATTTTTTAAATCAATTTGGTAGTTTTTACGTTTATTCGTTACAAACGCACAATAGTATAAATAGTGGCTCGTTACATTTTGTTTCAAATGTTTATAGTATAGTTTTAAGAAATATAATATAGCATATGTTACTCGGTAAAGAAGTAGCACTGTTATGATAAAATAATTATTTGAATTGCTCAAGTAGATATTGAGTTAAGTTATACCAAAAACACAAACAATTAAATCTTTCCTCTTTATAATATTATTATAGATTAAAGGACTGAAGTGTTTCTGGTGAAAGTAAACAATATTCGTTATTCTTTCTTAAATCTTTACTTCCTTATTAATTTCATTTATGCGAAACTTTGTTTTGATGAGTATCTTTATTGCTATTTCACGCCGGAACGGCAGAACAGATCTGGATGTAATTTGGCACAGAGATTATTGATAATCTGTAGTAACATATAGACTACTTTTAATCTCGAAAAAAGGCTCCCATGGGACAGATCTTTCTCGGAATAACAAGAGTTCCCCAGGGATGCGATATAGTCCTCGCAGAGAAAATTGCGGGCGGAATGTTGGTTATTGGATAATGTGACATGTCTTCAAGTTACAAGGTCACGCTACTGATATCATTAATACGTCTATATGTTAGGGCGAAGCTTACAATCGCGCAGTCCTGACTGTTTTCTCGTACTAACATAAGAAAACAAAAACGTCCCTCTAACCGACCGTCCGCGAACCAATCAATACAAAGAGATGAACAAACAGACAAATCCCCTTTCCCCATAGATCTCGGCGCATTGCCGTCCCATACGAAGCATCCGTTCTATTTATTCCCAAGTTCGATGCCCGAGGAAGCGGTTAGTTATTTCTGTTAACCAAACACTAGCTTGCTAATTTACCAGAATGTTTTAGGGATAGGCTGAGTGATATAGCGGTGGCAATTTGCGCCCTAAAAATGGGGTCGGTCGAGTGTAAACTGATTTGGCAGGTGCGAAAATAATAGGTATATTGTGAGATTAAAACAGACATAATAAACTCAATTTCCTAGCAACACCGGTTCTTGTACCGCAGTTCGAGACAACTTATATTTATTTCACGGGTCAAATAGCTATGTCTCATACCAGTCCATCAATAATAATTGTGCCAAATTTCCTCTCATTCTCGTTTTAGCGTGAATGAAATAACAAACTTCGTCGCATTCATACTTACGTCCGGATTTCACAATTCACTGGTGGATTTAGATGTTGGGATGTTGTTTAGGATGTTGTAGATGATAGTGATCCTATCTTGTACGGCCAGGGTCGTGTGTTCGATTCCCACCCAAGGCAATTATTTACATAATGATATTTGTGTTTGTTCTGTGTCTGGGTGTTAAATATGTATTTTAATGGTATAATTTTGATTATTCTGTTGTTTGACGTAACGCAAGTGCTTCTAGCGAATTATCTTAGAGCCAGGTCTGTGTATGAGATGTAATCCAAAATACAGAAATCCAAGATCTGACAATTTTATTTACATTTTCGGCGTTAAAAATGCCTTTAACTCCTTACATTCTTTGAGAACATTATACATTTCTATATAGTTAATGCTCAACTGAAAATAATTTTGAATAACTTATCCTTTGTAAAAGTTTGTCAATTAATATCTGAATAATTCGTGGCATCGAAGTTTTTCTTATATGACTATGCCGAGAAGCAAGCAGTATGCTGTTTTTTTTTTTTTTTTTTCGGACAAACCTAGTGCTTGGTAGTAAGTGTCACCGCAGCCTATAGACGCCCATATCACTAGCGTGCTGCTTAACTAGTGACAAGAAGATGTCATGTCACATTACCCAATAATTTTTCTGTAACTTGCCGTAACACAGCAATGCGAAGTCTGTTATTTGGCGGTAGAAATAGGTGAGAGTGAGGTATTCTTACAGACGACGTCCAGTGAACATATAGTTGCATTTCCTACCTGTAGGTAAACTGGCAGTGATAATTCAAAGGCGACTCTAGGGCACGGTCGCCGGCTCGTTTTGACCGCGCACTAAGTAGAAGGTCAAGCTGAGGCGCCCTCTCGGAAATAAAGAATGGAATCAATAAGCGTTAAACTTGAACTCAGAGGGGCGCTCCCAAACGCTGATTTAGAAAGATGTCGGTGTCGTATTTCGTCGACATTTAAATTCTAGCTTGTAAAGCTCTTAATAAAGATATTGAAACCTATATTTTTATCATAGTTACATTTAAGACATCAGCGCCAACAAATCAAAACTAACAGACACATACACAAAAGGAAAAAAAAATAATGAAACACAACTTCTCAATCTGTACTAATAAAGCTGGAAAGTTTGTATGTTTAAACGCGCTACTCTTAGGAACCGATGGTCCAATTTGATAAATTCTATCAGTGTTGGATAGTCCATTTTTCGAGGATGGCTACCCCCCCCCACTAGTCACTATTCTACGCGGACAAAGTCGAGGGCACTGCTAGTTATTGTATGCATTAGTGCATGAAAGTAAAAAATAATTCGCAGAACATACCCTGCTTAAAATTCATTTAACAGTTTAGGAGTAAATAAATCAAGTCCGAGAAGATACATTATGTATAAAGCTTTGTTGTTCTCGTAACTCGATCTCTCAGTCACACGTCTCCATTATGCAATGGTGTGATATTTATTCCACGACTGTGGTATTTCCTAGTTCGCTACATAGTCAATTAGTTAGGTGTAGGATTTTATGGTGGCTTATAAATGTGAACGTGGGCAGAGCAAGGGCGTGACCTAGTATAGTAAAAAGCTTTGTCCCTCCGCGATCCTTCTTGTTGTTCCGAGAAGAAATCGACGTGCAAAGAGTCATGCTGATTCAATAGAGAAAAAATAAAAGCCATTTTTATTCCACACTCACGATTTCGGAATAAAAATTTGCGTATTATTAATAATTGGTGGTGGCGACCATATAGTTAATAAGTTCGCGTGGATGCAGCTGCCTATCCCCGCCCTGTATCCATTCGGTATAACTAAATGTGACATTCATAGTTGATGTAAATTAAGGTAAAACGCTATGGTACCCTTAGAAATCATTCCACGAGGAGAAAGAAGCGGTTACGGGCACACCTAGTACTAAAATAAAACTGCTGTAACACAATATTTAAATATGTACTGAAAATTATAATATTTATGTATCTTCCAAATAAGTAAATTAGACTGTAAAATATCTACGTTGTATGATCTATTCATATTGTAGCTATAGATAATATTCCTTCACTCTCCTCTTAAATATATGATTAGTAGATATAATATAGATTGATTATAATTTTAATGTTTAATTCAAAAGATTAGGAAAGGCTGTAAAAATAAACATCCTTTGCCTATATCCATAAATCTTTATTGATGATCAGTATTCGATACGTCTACTCGATCTAATGCTTATTTCATACCGTGATATGAATGAAATGCGCGTGTGCGGTACGAACCTAATATAACGGAATGTGGAATAACCTTCTTAGCGGTTGTTTAGATGGAAAATTGTATGGAATTACGCGGCAAACATATTTTTGAGTATGTGTTTATTGTAGTAAGTAACGTTTCCGTAAACGATTCAATGTTTTCGTGTGAAATATGCGTTGAATTGTTATAGAGTATAATTCTATATTTTTAAATCGGGCAACAATTGTATTAGCGACTGCTATCGACTTTGTCTACATTAAAGTCAGTTTTTTCAACACAATTTATTGATTTTAACAATTTTTTGTCGAAACAAGTAGAAATTATTTATTTTGTTTACACACTGACAATTAATAATTTATTTCTTGACGTATGTTGTTTAAAAAAAAATCCAACTCCATTATTAATTATAATATGATACATGGAATGCGGTGTGATATAGCAGACTAATTCTATGAGGAAACAGTTAAAAAATCTTCTATACTATTATTAGAAAGAGGAAAGATTTGTATGTATGTAAGGAGTTAACTCAAAAACTACTAAACGGATTTCAATAATTCTTTCATTATTAAAATACTACATCTTTGCCAAGTAACATAAGCTACATTAAATTACTTTACTTAAAATGAAACTATGTTCTGATCGTTTGTAACAAATAAATTTATAAACAACCGGACAGATTTTAAAAACTCTTAGTTACATACTAAAGTTACATAATAAACAAATAACACAAGTTATGTTATATCCTCACGAAGTAAGCAAGTAAAACCGTTGCGCGTTTTAAGTATAATTCTTCTAATTTAATTCTAACTTCTTATCCAATTGGATTATAATTAAATTAGAAAAGAAATTCTAATTTAATTATATACTATATTTATAATTAAATTAGAAATGAATAGATAGTATATTTGAAATGTTTATGTATTTATTTGGATACCCATTGGGAAATCACTTTTCGAGGGCTATGATTTGTCGTAGATGTCCTCCAGCTGAAATTGCGTTGTTTGCTTTCCGCATAGAGTACATAAACAAATATCGACGATATATGCAGCCTACTTATTATTATTTTTTTTAATTACAGAGGTGATGTATTTTTAATATGTCTACATTTTTTAATAGTCTTTCTTTATTAAAAACTTTCATAATGGATGTTATTAGCATGGGCATTGTACGGATAAAGCCAACGTATCATGATCAAACCAATTAATTTTCCAAGTATATTAGAATTAAACTACTTGTGTCTGTTATGTGTTGTGTGTGTTACTCTTGCATGTAACAAAGTGTATGCAATCATCAAATTATTCATCAGTTTAATTGATACCATTGTTTATTAATGAATCTCCTATTACAGGCATATCGTTGTTAATAAATTCGATTTATAGTCACCAGTACAACAGACTATATGCTCTGGTCGTCTTTGAGGTTTGTAGGAAGGATGCCTCGCTGTTTCTAAACCTTGCCTTGTTTGATGTACAAAAAAATATGTTCGTTGGTTGACAAAATATTTGACTCAAAAACTAATCGACCAATATAAAAATAAATATATCACCATGAGCTTCGCCTTCGCCTTCGCCTTATGACAAATAAATAAAAAAAATGCTGAACCGATTTCATAAATTTTTTTACTATCGCTAAGTAACATAAGATATTTTTTCGTAAACGGTACGACGCAGGTGAAACCGCGGAACGATGCTAGTTTCACATCTAAATGTCATTGAAATTGTTTGGTCAGGAATTAGACTTCTTTTATATCCAATAGGTTTTAAACACATCTGATATAGTTTATACATATATATTACGACAGACTAACTATACGTGAAGTTTCTAAGATGTTAGAAGCATCGGTATTATTCCTGAACTGAAAAACGTAGTCTAATTAGTATAATTCGCCGCAGTAGAGGTTTTCAATGGTATACCAGGTGGCGCCACCTAGAATTTTAACATTGTTTGTATGAGAATGACGTAGGGGTCACTCATTTGAAATAACTTTCGAAATTTGACAGTTTACTTAATCGTAATAAACAATGAAACAATGACGTTCAACTAAAAAAGAAGTCTTATTATATATTCATAGACTAAGGATAGGCGTCACCGGCCATCTTAGATTTATCGCACGTCCAAGAGACATGCAATGCGCATCGTGGTGTCTCATAGCAAACATTCTGGATTTGCTTATCGAATTACTAGGTAAGTACAGTTAAGAAGTTCTGCTTATTCTCACGTAATATTGGATATTGATGTCAAGTATAACTAAACATGAAAATACAAACATCACGCCTCGAAGTTTATCTACACTCAATTACTATGGAGTTAATAAATATAAGTTAAATAGTATTATCTTCTAGCTAGAGATTTGTAATATTATACATTATTATTGCACTTCATAATGTAATATAGATGTAGAATTATAAGAAGAAAATGAAAACAATTTATGAATGCACGGAAAAGTGGTACGGTAGGAGAGAGATCGAAAAATGTTTATCATACATATGTTTGTTCCTACTAACAATCCTATGTGCACTGTCTTTGCCAATATTTAAGAGGAGGGTGAAGGAGTACCGCTATAAGTATTTCGATTCTAGAATGTAATACTTTTACTATAATATCTAGTACCTGTGTGGTACTGTGACATGAGGTAGCACAAAAGGTCGTCTGCATTACCGTACCTCATTACCACCTATTTCTACCTCCAAATAACAGTGTTCGAATTGCTGTGCGCCTTCCTGAGCGGCGAGAGAGTCTGTGAATTTACTGGATAATGTGGCTTAATCTCACATCAATCACAAGTCACTACAAGTCACAAGGTTGGCAACGCGTTAGTGATATCCTTATGACATTACTAGTTGCAGCCTTAAAGTTAGAATGTAAATTTTCGGAGCTTAATACACAATGTGAAGATGTGATAGTGTTGCACTGCGGCGTAAATAAAAAGTATAGCTGCGTAGGTGAGATCGGCCGGTTCTCCCACACTACGGGTGTTGCTTGCGCAGGCGCGGGCTCAGTTCTTATAACATTAATTACTTGGATATGCATTTATGAAATCTTTAGTGTAAAGAGAGAAGCGGACTGACTGACATATTAACACAGAGCCTAAATTATAAGGGTTAGATACTTGAAATTATACACAGGGGTTCCTTTTATAATATAGAAAATCACTAAGAAAGAATTTTTAGGAAAGGGTTACGAAGAAAAGGGTAAATTTGGGGTGCAAAGTTAGTATAAAAGTTTTACAAGATAACGCGGTGAAACTGCGGGCCGCTGCTTATTATATATATAATACTTAAATACGTATTTATAACACCCAGAAAGAGAGCAAACAATAGAAATAGTAGAAAGTTGATTACAGAATACGCAGAATAGGGCTCATACGTTGTTGTTTTTCTAAAAAAAAACAACAAAAGAATGACGCTAAATACCTCCCTGTTCTAATAAACTATAATTGAATTCAATGCACTCGATGAAAAATTAAACAACAATCCATCATGAGCTGCGCGTGGTCGTCACAAATGGTGGCACTTGACTTTGAAGCGGACACCTTCAATATTAGGCATGATTAAAGTACCTTTTTAACGGCTTTAAAACGGGGTTTATATAACTTTTTTAAATTTTTGTTTGACCGTTTCGTTTACCTTTTTTATAAACCAGGTCGACGAACAGGCCTACAGTCTGCGTGATAGTAAGCGTCACTGCAGCCTATAGACGCTCGAGTCAACCAAAAAAAAGTTAAAGCCGTTAAAAAGTAGCTTTACTATGATTAGAGAACGCGTAAATTTAAAAAAGTAAGGATAGGTATATCAAGTCTATATAAATAGTGTGGACTTTAGAGAAATTGATAAAGACAGAATAAATACACGAATAATGAATTCCAATATTGTAAACTTGCTGTGTAGTTTCCATTTTCCGTATAAATATGGAGATAACATCAATCATATACTGACAATGTTACTTTATATTAGTGAAAGAGTTTATGAAATCGGTCTTAACTTTAAAGTTTATTTATTACGAACATACGAAAATATAAATCTTGTCCACATATTTAAGGTAGGAATCTGTCATTTACTTGTAAAAATAATATTATAGGTAGACCTCTAACAAATGTTGTCTGCATTGGTACCTTACTCTCACCTATTTCTACCAAATAACAGTCTTCGCATTACTGTGTTCCGGTTTGAAGGATGAAATAGACAGTGAAATTACTGGGTAAATGTGACATCTTTGTGATGACACGAGCGTCTATAGGCTGCGGTCACGTTTACCATCGAGCGGATCGTATTTATATTTATATATTTGCTGACTTTGTAATATAAAAAATACAGCTTATGTTACACCTGAATAATGTAGCTTTCACTTAGTGAAAGAATTTCTAAAAATAGTTCGATAGTTTTTGAAACTATTGGAACAAATTAAAATACATTTTTTTTATTTATAACTAGCTGTGCTCGCGACCTCTTCCGCGTGGAATAGTTTTTTTGGGTACCATACCTCTTCACCTTAACTTATATAAACTTTGAATGTCATGTTTATTTATATCGAATCAACGGCTTGAAAAATAAGTTTCCAGTTTTTTGCTCCAAAAATAGCGATACTTCGATACACAACCCTTTATTCGAATTAAAAAATAGCCTATGTCCTTTCTCACGGTCCAAAGATTGTCTGTGCCAAATTTAATCAAAATCGGTTTAAAGGTATAGGTGGGTAAGCGTCACAGACAGACAGACAGACAGACAGAGTTACTTTCGCATTTATAATATAAGTAGCAATTAGTAGGTATAGGTGGATGGAGGAAACGGGTTAGTCTATCTGTTCACTTTTCACAGCAAAATAAAGTAATACAAGTATGTATAAACATCAATTGTTTATTATAATTAAACAAACGATAAAAGGTTTTTTAAATTAAATTTATTTGTAAAATGTAATAAATTATCGTCAAAATTCAAAATTTTTTGACTAGTCCCAATCACAAAAAAGATCTCAGAAATCTATTAATATATTTCCATCATTAACTTCCAAGAGCTATAGCCAAATCCACTGATGGATACAGACCTCCCCTAGATTATTTCCCATAATTGCTGCGCTGGGCAAGCGTGTTGGCAATCGCAGAGCTTAGCTTTCGCGACGGGGATACTGCTACCCATGCTGCTGAATCCGATGAATATACCGCCATCTACACAAGGGGTACATGAGGAGGTACTATTGTATCCTGCCGGTACCTAACGGCCTTACGACACCTGGTACAGAAGAAATATATATGTTAATCGTATTTGTTAATGAAATTTTTTAATGTCTTTTGATGTTTTTTTGTAAAAATAAGAATGTTATTTAAGCGAGTCATAATAAATGTACGTTTATTTTGTACATTACTATAAAAGGAGGATATAAATTTACGCGTCTTCCATGCAAGTGGCTGTATGTGAAAATATCTTGTTGGACCAGTCCTTTGAACACGCAAAGGATAATTTCTATACAGCCAACTTGAAGATCTACGCCCATAAAAATAGAGTACTGATTCGAAAATGGATGCCCCATGAGAAAATACGTCGTAAATTGGCAAAAGAAAATTGCCTCAATCATTCTTTTAATGTAAAAATCTTTGGGTACAGAAATAAACTGCTGATAGCTAGCGGTTTGTTGTCTACGTGATTTTGCTTTGGTCAACGAAATTGGACATAGCAAAAGCGAACGTGAATATATAATCTAATAAAATAATTGAAGTGTCTTTTTCTAATTCCAAATTAACAGCTTTTTACTAAGTACACAGTTTCACCCACGTTGAGTTGTAGAACTTTAAAACTAACTTTTGCACCCCCGTTTTATATCTTTACTTAGTGTATTTTTAAAGATAGTTTTTTGGTGCTCCCTTAGGTTATAAACCGAACCCCTGTGCAAAATTTTAAGTTTCTAACCCTTATAGTATAGGCCCTGCGTTGATAGTTCAGTCAGTCACTTCATTTTGTCGGTCTGACTGTATGTTTTGATCCCAGAATGGTTCCCACGGGACACGATGTAACCAAAAATTTACGTGGATACGGGCCTTTAGTTGCTGTATAGATAAATAACATAGATACCGACAGTATCTGTCAAGCTGATATGATAATCTACCATCCAAAAAAAATCATTCAAATTGGTTCTACCGTATTATATATGTAAGATACATATGTAAATATTTGGGTATACATTTTTGTGTTACTTTATCTAGCTTTCAATATGAACGACCAAAGAACCATTCCTTCAATATTTAATTACCAATTGTGAAGACGTGTATACAAACAGACGTGTATACCAACACGTAAAACATATGGCCTCGCGTAGAACCCAGTTGAACCCATTTTTTCAAATGTTAGCTTTTGAATTATTTTGTTTTTTATTAGACTATCAACAGGTTTATGTACAAGTAAAAACAATAGTGTTAAACTAGTTTCACTAGTAAATAGCGCGCGTGTCGTGTATATGTTACAGCCAATATGATTAAATAGCTATTGTACATAGTGATTGGTTATTAGGTAATCATCGTTACAGCCATTCACTTCGGAAGTCCACTGCTGGACATAGGCCTAACCGAAAAGGGGGAATTTTGTCCATAATTGCCGCGCTAGGCAAGCGTGTAGCTGAGTGTAGCTTTGGCGACAGGGATGCTGCTGCCCATCATTACCCTGTGCATTCGTAATAATAATAATAAATTCCCACAACATCACATACATCATAAAGCACTCGTGTTACGGACGCCAGACAACAGAGGAATCACAAATATACTAATTAAATATAAATTTTTACCACCCAGACACAAAACAAACACAAATATCATCATATAAATATTTATCCTGGATGGAGATGGAACCGACGATGGATGGAAACGACCCTTGGCACATTAGATAGGATCACTACCATCTGGGCCATCGGGCCCGTCAATCTATATAAAATCCGGATTTATTACTTTCGCTGTAACATATAAACTATTGTTAATGTAGTTTAGACTATTAACTATAAAGTCATTTACAAGGTGTGTGTAAAAGTGAAACCTGATTAAAAGTTTTTTTACTTACTGGTTGATGCCCGCAATTTCGTCTACGCAGGACTAGTTCTTTTAGTAACTTGTTTCGGTCTCTGAGGTCTGATATCGCGTATTATAACATAAACATTTCCAGTATATATTATATAAGTGTAAAAACTATATGTGTTTTACATATTTATCATGTTTTTTATATTATGTACTCGTATATGTAAAAAACAAACGAATTTTGTAGCGCACGTCCGAATATCTAGTAGATGGCAGATATTTTTCGCACTTACTTGAAAATCATTGATATATTATAGCGTATATGTTACTCTGATGTATGAACTATATATTTGTAAAACCGTAGGGAAAGACATTGGCTAATATTTATAGTACAAAATACAAAAAATAAAATGGTTTTTTGTCTTCATATTCAACGGATGTTGGTATATTCATTTACTTTGTAACAATGAAACATGCATGCAAATAATAATTATGTTAATTATTAATTACATTAAACTCTACATAAGTAGAGTACTAGAAGTAGACCTCTTGCGACGATCGTCTGCATTGGTACTTCACTCTAACCTTCTTCTACCGCCAAAGTGCAGTGTGCTGTGTTCCGGTTTAAAGGACGAGCGGTAGTGAAATTATTGGATAAATATAACACAGTATCTTCAGTTCATAAGGTTGATAAAAGACTAGTGGTATCTATGTGAAAATATGCGTGTGTATATGCTGCGTTCACGTTTATCATCAAGCGGACAATACGCTTGTTTGCTGACTTCATAGCAAAAAAAACAGTATAATATATAGCTAGTATAATCACACAGAATGGTACATCAGCGGCCTTATTGCATTAAACTATTTATTAAAGTTGACAAAATTATAAGATTAAGATTATAATGTCATTAAGTCCTAAGAATAGCACATTTAGTTAAGTTATAGACACTATACGTATTATGCACTATAAAAGTTAAGTTATAGACACTATACGTACTTAGTATATACACGTCAACCATGTTAATGTCTTCCTGCGTGACTGTTTCTTGCCTTAAATTATAAAAAAAAGAGATATATATATATATATATATATATATATGAATATAAAACTACTGAAGCCTAGTAGGTAGGTGCAACAAACCAGTATGGTTATATTGATGAAAAGTAGAGATAGGGGTTTTTTCTAATACGGGTTCTTTCAAACTTAAAAGAATAGTAGTCACTTCTTTTAAATCTCGCAGAACGTAAAAGTAACTGGTGGATTAAAAAACTTATTTCTCGAATTTTCGTTTTTATGTACTCATAATCACATTCGACGCAAATATTTGTTCGCCATATCACTATAAATACATTGTTGAGTGCCATCGATTGCCCGCGTCTTTCATAATCATTGAAGCAGCACAGTGACTATATCTATATAGGTATCTTCGCTTCACGCCCGTTACTGCTGACAAAAGCTTAATGGCTACTCAATGCAACTCAAAGAAACCATATTAGACGAGTCAATTCAACGTTAATTTTATTGTTAACGGCCCATACTTTAACTTTCTCGTGTGATGTAAGATGGAGCCATATTTGAAAATTCGAGCTTTCGTTTCGAAACGCGAGTCGATTTCAAATTGTGCATTCCAATTTTAAATGACGCGCGAGTGCAATGGTTTGACAGATGTTATAACCGGCCAGTGACAGATCGTGGGTTGGGCCTAACAGATAATTAAATAGATGCCCAATGTGTTAGGTGATATTATTTCGATTATTCCACTACGAATAGTTCGACATTACGTAACCATATATGGATTAAGGTATTAAAAACCCTTGTTGAGCTTAAAAGTTCGAACCATAGACTAATAATGCACTAGTTCACCGTAATAGTATCACAAATTTTTTGATGTTCTTGCTGGAAGAGCTTTGCATCTGTTGTTATGGGTAAATAAGGAGCACTATTACTTTACATGCCTTTATTGTGTCAACCATCCGAATACCATCCGTTGCGAAAGTAGCTTAATATTAACGATCGTACAGTGGGCGCGATAATCTCTCTGTCATTCCTCTTATTAGTATTATCTGGTTCAACAGTCTTATATTTATAAATACATAGTATATAAACTTTGTTGAATATTTTCTGCCTACATTATTATAACTGGCAACTGTTCTTTATTATAATTAGCAACACCGACCGTTGAAACGTGCTGTGGGCCTATTAAACTGTTGGCTATATTCGGTATTCCGAGTGTTTTAATTTTACTATCGGAACGGCCTTCCTCCCTTTTTTTATGTTTCATGTTTAAAAATAACTTAGTATCTTGAGCTGATTAATTTTAATAAGCGACAGGCCCGATAGCGATTCTATCTAGTACACCAAGGGCCGTGCGTTCGATCCTCGGTCAAACATTTATATGATTTGTGTTTGTTCTGTATCTGGGTGTTAAATATTTGTATCGTATATGCAATTATTCTGTTGTCTGATGTTCGTAACATAAGCGACTGGTCTCGGAGTCCAGTTAATTATTATTTTTAAATAATGAATTATACATTAAGTCCCACCTACTATCACTACATCCTAAGAATTAATAAATATCAACAGACACGAGCGCAGGTTGAATGTGGACTGCAAATGAGTTTTAGTAAGAATATTTTTACTTTGTATTATGTATGGCCTTGGAAGTCCTTCCAACTACTTTATTTCTGTTATAGCTATACAGTATTTTGAAGGGCCCTTTTCTGCACACTGGTGACATGTACTACCATGGGCATATATAGAGGGGGGAGGCCGGGTGATCCGAGCCCACCTCTGGATGGTCTTGTATCCACCCTAGAATATTAGGCTGTCGACTCGAGAAGTTGTTCAGTGACTGTCGACTGCGCGAATGAGTGCGTCATCGCATCGGCCAATGTATGTCAAGGGACAGGCACCTCCTAAAAATTTACCCTAGATATGCCAATGTATACTACACGAATTTATTATTATACTGTGTTACGCATGCGAATACAAAAAACCAATACATAATTGTCGGGGCAGTGGCTCTGGAGTCGACCACCAGACTTCGCGAAAGATCTTCCCTTTCAAATCTTAGCGACATACACTTAACGACATTTGCTGTTAATGCAGTCAATAAGTATAAGCTTTAAAAGCATGCGAATAATATTAATGAACAAATTAATGAAAGTATGAATGACTAAATGAATGAATGAATGAAGGAGTGAATGAACGAATGAGTTATTATAAAATGGAACACGTTTTACTAATAAGTATGGATTAATGTTTGTTACCCTTGCAGGCTGACACGGTTAAATAGATTTGGAAACCTTACTAAAAACTAATCGTTCGTCGTTCTAGTACTAACGCATAAACTATTTAATTAAATAAAGAAAACATTTCTTTCAAATATTTGTTCCTACCAATTTAAAAATACATTATATACGAAAAGTTTAAAGCGAAATTGTCGTAATCATACATTTCATTACTTTTTTACGGAAGTCGACGACGGCCTCTCAAGCAATCAATCATTTTTATTGGTGCTTTGGAATTTCCTTTATCATTATCGGCACATTTTTTCTCCATTAATAATGATGTTTAGTCTCATTATTGTATACTTATATATAAAATGCCGGCATTCTTAAAATTTAAGTATGTTATAAGTTTTGTATTTTTGAATATACAAGACGATAGCTCAAGCTCAAGAAGAGCTTTACAAAATATTGTCCCCACTTAAACATTTATTTGGTATATATTTGTGTTAGTTCTGTGTCTGGTTGTTAAATATCTATTTAAGTATTATATTTATGATCTGTTGCCTAATATACGAATCACAAGTGCTTTCAGCTCAAGTATTTCTTTTTAAAACATTGCTTTGTGCACTTTCTCCTGAGAAGACAATCTTATAATTGTAGTGTATCTGACACTGACATCGTACGTATTATCAATCGTCTTATATAATCGTCACATCTGCTGGACATAGGCCACCTTAAGTGATCTCCAATAGAACCGATTGTAAGTCGTCTGTGTCCAGTACGATCCTGCGGTTTTATTGAGATCGTCTTTCCATCTTTCAGTCTAGCCCATTTAAGACATCAGAATGGTAATCGTAAATTTTTTATCAACGGACCTCGTAGAGCTTTTGCAGAGGCATTTCTGCGAGTCAATATTATAAACGAATGAACACGTACGCTCATTTTTTTTATTGCCGATTACCGATTGCTAGTGTGGGCTACTGTCCACAGATAACACATAAAAAAATAAGAAGGATGTATCGGTCCAAACCAGTTAGAGCACGTTCACATTGTGTAGTGTATTGGATCCGTTTTTGTCAGATAATTTCGCCTCTGTTCGTACTTGTCGGACGTCGGATTTAATTAAAGAAAAGGGAAAATAATACTTGTCAGAAAATATTAATAGTTGTTTTTTTATTTAATCATAAAGTCAGCAAACAAGCAAACGGTCCGCTTAAAGATAATCGCGACCGTATAGACGCTCGTGTTTTCACAAAGATATCACAAACGTGTAGCCAACCTTGTGAACTATAGATACAATGTCACAAATACCCAGTAATTTCACAAAAACAAAAAAACAACAAATCAAAAAACAATAATGCATAAAACAATAATTCAAAACACAATAATGCATAAAACAATAAGGCAAAAAACATTAATTAATGTTTTTTGCAAAAGACAATTATTTAAAAACACCATGATTCGAAAAGCAATAATTCAAAAAATAATAATTCATGAAATATTATTTCAAGAAACAATAATACAAAAAACAATTATTTAGAAAACAATAATTCAATAAAACAATAATTCAAAAAACAATAATTCATAAAACAATAATTCAAAGCAACAATAATTCAAAAAGCAATAATTCATTAAATAACATCTCATAAAACTATAACTTAAAAAAGCAATAATGCAAAATATGACAATGCGACAAAAAATGATGCCAGATGCCGATTGTGAGTACAGTCTTACTTGCGTTGCTTACAAGTTTAACTCGAGATACCTATAGCCGAGACAGTCCGACATTTTGCCGCATCCGATATCCGACGAATGAGAACGGGCTCACCGTCTCCGTCGGTGGATAGCAGTAAATTAAATCATTATTATCCGTTGGCTGGCTCGTCACTATGGCGCGCAATTGGGTGTCTCTGTGGGGTGACCGCAATATTTGACGCTGTATTTCATCATTGCCTGCATTTGTAATTCACTCTCACCTGTTGCACCACCAAACAGCAGTTCCGATTTGAAAGGTGAGAGAGATAGTGAAATTACTGGGTAATGTTACGTAATATCTTCAAGTCACAAGGCTCGCAACGCACTTGTGATTTAACGAGCGATTATAGGCTGCGGTGACGCTTTCGCGGACTGTTTGCTTGTTAGTTGACTTGATCTAATAAAAAAAATTGGATGTGTGGACTAATGGAAGAAAGCTTGATGCATAACTAGAATTAATGAATGCTGAATATATGACAATGCTCTATGGACATTTCTGTAAGGCGTCGAATTACATTGGTCTGGATAATTTCCGTTTCTGACAGCTAGTGTTGATGATGAGATGCTAATTTTTTCACTATCATCATAGTCATCATATCAGCCGGAAGTCCAAGCTGGACATAGACTACCCCAAGAAAGAGGAATTTCTTACTCGTAAGTACCGCGTTGGGCAAACGTGGTGGTATTCTAGACCTAAGTGTCGAGACAGGAATGCTCCTGCCTGTCCCCACCCTGAGGTATTAGAGTTAAATTTTTCCGGATGGATATACCACCATCTGTCGGTTCCGGTATCTCAATTGCCTAAATAAGCCACGTATAGCTTAAAGCTTTTCAAGCCGTTAAAAAAGTAATTGCAAGCCGTTAAAAGAATACTTGCAAGCCATTAAAATAGTAATGAACGAGTAAAAATTAGAGAGTGAGTTATAAAAAATTGAAGCTGCCGACGCTTGGTCGCCCTATCGCAGATGTTCCGGCTGTTAAGGGGAGGTCGGCATTAATTCAGTTTCTGCCAACGATAGGTGAAAGGTTCCCGAGGGAATGCATTTTGAGAAGCTTTCAGTTGTAGGTGGCTGCACATTGGGGATGTTGAATTTATATGATTTTCTAGGAGAGTACTTGATAGTGATTTTCTTATTTTTGCAGCTTCGTTTTTGGTTTTACGATATTTCAAAAAATGAAATCTGTATCTAGACTATACGTATTGAGTATTCATATTTATATTGTTTTTGTGTTATTACGAATATTAAAAATTAATCAAAAATAAATAACCAATAGTTCCTAAGAAGATTAACTTAATCTTTACTACGTGATATAAAAAAGTCGTACTTATAATTTTGTATAATATTGTATACCTTAAAAAAGTATACAAAATAGTCAGCGATATATATCTCATAGAGATAATTCACAACAACCACTTTTTTACCTAATTGAATCCGTGCAATGCCGGGGCCGATAGCTAGTTATATATATAACAAGCTGACCAGACAGACTTTGTTCTGTCTTAACTATATACATCTGTTAAAAAAAATCTGTAAAAAGAATTGCGACTATAAATTGAGATATAAGCTATCATATCTTTCAAGTTGAATCAAACTATACACATTTATAAATAATAATAGAAACTGTTAAGGAGTTTAGAAATTCACACCGGACAAACAGCATGACGTAATTTTTAGATATAAAGAAGATTTAATCCGTGTTTCCTCTGGTCACAGCACCACGCTTAAAGGGCTGCAACGATTTCTCTGTTTATATGTGTTTGTTAATTATAATAATAATAATAACTTTATTCAACAACAAAAGGTAACTTAAACTAAAATACATTTTGATACTTAGGTACCTAAACTAGGTCTAGCCTGTTCTTATAGGCACCTTTCTATTGTCAGTAGAAGTTTTATTTTACTGCCAGAAAGGTTAGTTATGAAAAAGTAAGTACTCAAGTTAGAAAATAAGAAACCAAGAATATTTATCGAAGTTATAAACTATTCAAATGAATGTATTATGTTGATAGGTCCGCTTTCTGGTAAATATAAACCGGTCAATGTCGCAGATGGATTGCGGATATCTAATATTGATTTCTTCATGTGCTTATCAACAAGACTAAGATATTAAACTATTTTGTTTATTCTACATGATATCATAACTTCTATAAGGGCCTTCCGTCGTTCTCTTGCTGTCAGTCAACAATCTCAAACATTACACATATGTACACATGTTGCGTAGCGGGTAGAATCGAGCCCAATGATGAGGGCGACCCCCACCCCCTGAGAATTAACATTTGTATAGTCCAGCATTTGGTTCTCCGAAAAAAAGATAAAGTTTCATGAGAAGTATTAGCATAACTGGACCTTAACACGACATTAGAATAGCCGTTAAATATTCCAGCGCCAAATGTCAATTAAGATCGCGCGCTCGTGGTGTGTGACAGACATACAAATAAGTTCCGGCGATCGTTTTGTTTCTCACATTAATTGTGACGCGAACCTCTATCTACCGGCCGTTTGACTAGCGAGTTCTTTTTTTATATATTTATTTAGTTAAACTCTATATACCTCTAGAGATTTAGCACATACAAAGGTCGTGCATTACTGACAGGCCCGATGGCGCAGATGGTAGTGATCCTGACTTGTGCACCAGGGGTCGTGGGTTCGATTCCCACCCAGAGCAAATATGTATATGTATATGATGATATTTGTGTTTGTTCTGTGTCTGGGTGTAAAATATATGTATTTGTGTAGTTTATTTGTGATTCCTCTGTTGTCCGGCATTCGTATCATAAGTGCTTTAAGCGAGTTACCACGGAGTCAGGTCAATGTATGAGATGTTGTGGGAATTTATTATTATTTATCATTATTATTATTTATTTATCATTTATCATTAGTATCTCTCTCAGAAATTTCTACCGCTAATCCATGTTGAGATAGGCAGTAAAATCCTGGGTCGCGCTGGTAACGCGCTAGCAATATCCTTGTTGATACGAGCGTCTATAGGCTCAGATGACCGCTTGATTGTTGATTTAGCCTAAAAAAAATAGATATGGTATAATTGTTTATATAGCGTTCTTATGTAAACATAATAAAGTGAGTAAAAGCAAGTAATATCCCAGAACTTCTATTGTAACGCCACATCAAGTTTTGATAATTTGTTATGATAGGAACTATAACATGACAATATGAAAAAACTAACCCTACGGTTTTCGGAATGCGACGCCGTTATTTCTTACACAAACATATATATTTTTCAGTTTTGTGTAATGGTTGACTGGGAGATAATGCCATCTGGCATTAAGTCCGCCATTTGTACATTTTGTAACATTTTGTGCAATAAAGTTAAATAAATAAAAAAAATAAATAAATAACCAAATGTAATACATTATTGTATAGAAACTATACTGTACCGATTGAAGACGTTTTACTTAAAATATTCAGATTCTTAACATCAATATTATAAAAATAGTGTCTGGTATTATTTTGAAAATATATGATATTGTATTATAGTATATAGTACCTCCCCCTGTACCAAGAGTTGTAAGAGGCGACTAAGGTACTACAACCGACAGATGGCGGTATATCCATTTGAAACAGTGTAGTTCAAAACACAAGGCGAGGATGCGCAGCAGTATCCCCTTTGCGAAAGCTGCGATTGCAATGACCCCTTTTTTGGGGAGACCTTTGTCCAGCTGTGGATACCAAATGCTGATTTGATGATAGTGAATTTAGTAAACGTATATCACCTATCTTCCAATGGCTGGTATGATGAGGATGAGATGTATTTAATTATAAAATTTTGTCGATACAAAGCGAAAATGACGTGTATTGTCTTTTTGACTAAAGTATATTTTGCGTTTGAGTTTGTTATGAGTAGAGAAAGAATCAAGCCGTGAGGTACCGGCAGAATAGAAAAGACCCTCCCCCTGTACCAGGTGTCGTAAAAGACGACTAAGGTTCCAGAACCAACAGATGGTGGTATATCAATCTAAAACAATGCATGTCAAATGCATAGGGTGGGGATGGGCAGCAGCATCCACGTTTTTACCTACACGTTTGCCAGCGCGGCAATTATGGGCATAATTCCCCCTTTCTTGGGGAGGTCTATGTCCAGCAGTGGACTTTCAATGGCTGGTATGATGATGATTAGAAAGATAAAAAATCTTTTATAAACCCAATTTATTCATCCGTTTTTTGAATTGGTATTTTGTCAACTCTATATATTCAAACTTAGATCATTATTAACTTCAAAGAAATATAATGTTTTTAAAACAGACTAGTTTTTATCAACCTTAAGCAGTGCAAGAATATATGTTCTGTGTAAACTGCCCCGTTCCAGTTAAGTTTATCTGTGTTTGCGGGTATTTGTCGTGTTTGCTCCCAGATACGAGTAGATGTTGTGAAATGTTTGCACGAAATGAAGACATCTTGGTACAAAGTAATTTAAAATAATATGTAAAAAAAGGCCGGTCGAAAGTTTGAGGATATATATTTGCTAAAATGTTCATTATTTTTCTTTATTTCGTTTCATATTATCATATTTTTTAACTGATATCCTAAATATTATTTTAGTTTGGTACCGCTGGCTGAGTACCGCTTTTTACTAACATAACTGAGGTACAGTATCCGAAAATACGAAACAGCATAGTACATGGATGCACTGCATGAACGGGATATGATACGGGAATGGGCAGAATTAATTGCCACCATGCCTTCCCAGCGCGGCACTTATTGTCAACATTGCCCTTTTCCTTTTCAGCCTTCTATGTGTGCACAATTAGACGTCCAACGGCTATTATGACAATGACAATGAACCTAAATACACATTCTCATTTCTTCAAACACACACTTTAAAACCTTTGAAAGAAAAAGTTGGATTCTTTTAAGTTAGACTATTAGTTGCCAGTCAAAAGGAGATTCACAAATGCTGTGATGTGTAAAATTTAGAAAACTATATCTTTTATTTTTTTACTTAATCGTGCTAGGATGTATCTGGGTAAAGTTTGTTATAGATAATCTATTTATTTATTGGAATACTTGTAGTTGGTTGCCGTGAGGTACCAGCAGAGTAGATCAGTACCTCGATCTGTAAACGATGTCGTAAGAGGCGACTGAGGTACTAGAACCGATGACGGTATATCCATCCGTAACAGTGTAGGTCACTGGGTGGAGATGGGCAGCAACAACCCTGTCGCAAAAGCTGCGCTCTGCGAAACGGTGGCCCAGCGCGGCAATTATGGACAAAATTGTCCGTTTTTTGAAGAGGCATGTGTCTTACGGTGGATTCCAATGGCTGATATGATGATAGTGAATTCGGTAAAAGTATACTTTAAATATCTATGTTACGGCAGAGTTCATGGATCATGGATTTAATCCCTGACCTCACTGATTTATGAGGTAAATATTTGTGCATGTACTGTCTCTGTGTTGAAAAATTAAATATTATACAGCTGTAGAGCTTGTTTGTTTGAACGCGCTAATATTAGGAACCACTGATCCGATTTGGAAAATTCTGCGAGTTTTGGATAGTCCATTTGTCGAGAAAAACTACTATACCCTCCAAAGTTTCTATTCTAAGCGGACAAAGTTGCGGGCATTGCTTGTTGACATATAAACACATAAGTGTTATATTTGTAATTGTTCTGTTGTTTGTTATCCGTAACACAATTGCTTTAAACTACTTATCTCTGAGTAAGGCACGTATGAGATGGCGTTTGAATTTATTTATTTAACTTATATTTAAATGTAATATTTTTTATAGTGTTCAACCTTTTTTATAATCAAATATGTTATTCAAACAAAATCAATTCACCATAGACAAGAACAATGAAATTGAACATTCTAGACTTTTTTGCTTTTCTCCGGTGATAGCATCAATGCCCGAGGCAGAGTCAACAATTAATAATGTGCAGATGTTCCCTGTAGTCTAGACAATACAGAATTGAAGGTAATACGCAATTTAACCACGTGATAATTATTACCTTTCCTAACAATTTAGTCATTTTATAAGACCAAATCGACAAACAAGCATGTCCTCACCCCACAATCTGCACCACCCCAGCATATAGACGCTCGTAATACTACAAGGATATCACTAGCGCATCGCCAACCTTTTGACTTGAAGATACTTTGACATATTACCCAGTAATTACACTGCCACTCTCGCCCTTCAGATGAGGGAGAGGTATCAATATGACCTTTATATGCAGTCTACCTCAGTTGATTACGTCATCATCATTTCAGCTGTAGAATGGCCATTGCTGGATATATACTTTTCTACCTCAAGAGATGTCTGGTGGGTCATTGGATCTGGGTCAGCGACATCTTGCGGCTATAGTTTGGTATTATTTGGTTTGATATATTGGACACAGGCCTGTCCAAGAAATGGGGAATTATACCCGTAATTGCCACGCTGGGCAAAGGTTTTGGCAAACGCAGAGCGCAGCTCTCGCTATGCTGCTATCCATCCTTGCCCAATACATTTGAGCTACTCTGTTTCAGATGGATATACCGCCATCTGTCAGTTTTGGTACCTAAGTATAGAGGGAGATACTATTCTACTCTGCCGGTACCTCCCGGCTAATTGTATTAAAAATATATAAAATTTTGTGGTGTTTTTAGCTATAGCGCATAATTTGTATTTTATAACTAAAACATTTCCATGGCAATTTATTTTTTTAGTAATATGTTCTAATTTTTAATTTTGTAAAATGATCTCCCGTGGCACAGAATTAAACACATTAACTGACGATTTTATATAATTGAAACTTGTATAATGTAACATTGTCTAGACAATTTTTTTGTTATATACAACGACTAGTTATTATGTATAATAGCTATTTAATCCCAATGACCCAAAAAACTTTAAAAAAAATCGTGTAAGTGGAGTACTTAGATATAAAAATAACTTCTTTCTGGTGATCCATCTGTACATAACTATTGGTGGACGACAACAGCTGCAAAAATACAGCCAAGTTCGAATAACAGTATCGATGAATCGACATATAAAGTTCGCTGTGAATTTACACGTGCGATGACGCCGCATTGCTGGCGCCATTGTGTTATGTCCGAATGATCAACTGATTTTGACGGGCCCGAAAGCGCAGTTGGTAATGATCCTATCTTGAGCGCCAAGGGTCGTGGGATGAACTCCCACCTTGAACAAATATTTATATGATATTTGTGTTCATCCTGTGCCTGGGTCTAGAATATATGTATTTCAGTAGTATATTTGTGATTCCTCTGTTGTCTGATGTCCGTAACACAAGTGCTTTAAGCAACTTACCTCGGAGTCTGGTCAATGTATGAGATGTTGTGGGCATTTATTTTTATTATTACTAACTGTCATAGAGAGAATATACGACAAGGTATCTAATTTGACATAGGATTCTAGTGAATGTTATACTATATATAGCGAATAGAGGTTTTTGGGCTACTTTAGGAATCATAATTTGGTTGCTGCATATAGATATATACTAACCGACGACCTAAGTGACCTGCTTTAATTCCTGGTAAGATAGAAGAGGACAGAAGTGCCAAGTATAAACGAGTGTGTATGAAAGGACTAATGCGAGTAAAGAAATGAGTGAGGTATGCCAAAATAGTAGCAAGTGGAGATCCATTATCTCTGCTATCCATGATGGGGCACAGGCGTGATGTATGTATGCACGTGTTAAAGAAAAACCAAAGTAACATTTGATATCTAGCTAATACTGCTTCTTCTTCTTTCTTATAACTATTGCAATTAAAATTGAAATAAAAATGCTATTTTTTGCAGTAACACGTAACAATAACAATATCATATGTAAATGCTATTTTTCGTACAGTGTCTAAATACACTCGAACTTTCACTAGTTTTGAAATTTGTGTCTATCAATAACCATTCATTATATACTGCGGAGATTTTACGTATTTTGTAGACTGTATCCGAACATATTAAAAAATGCAGTAAGATCAAAACAGAATTAAATTAAATATTTTATAACTTAACTTTGATAATAAGATTTTGAAAATACTAATAAATATATAGTGTTTAATCATTTTAACCCTTTATTACTGACATTATGTATAAAGATGGAACGAAATTCAAACAATCGCACTGAACGATTTATTTGAAAATGTTTTCGAGTCGACTTGGCGTTTATACTGCCATTACTCAGATACCGCAGCCAAGGCTTGTAACCATAAGGCTTCGGCGTGGCGCGTTTTTACTGACAGTCCTTTGAGTGTTCGCCGCAAATTTGCATTCAGGGCTGTGGGTAATTTCGCTTGGAATTTGTTGAAAAAAAACTGTTTTTATAATAATATCATTTCACTTACATGTTTCATGGGCTTTTTTAAATAAATAGCAACCCACTAATTGTACAATAAATTACATATACGGCAGAGTAGAATAGTACCTCTTTGTATCAGGTATCGTAAGAGGCGACTGAGGTTCCGGAACCGACAGATGGCGGTATATCCATTCGAAGCAGTGTAGCTTAAATGCACAGGGCGGGGATGGGTAGCAGCATCCCCGTCGCGAAAGCTGCGCTTTATAATTGCCAATACGTTCGCCCAGCGCGGCAAAAATAGGCTAAATTGCCCCTTTAGGCCTTTGCCAAAGGCGTATGTCCAACTGTGGACTCCGGATGATTCCGGACAAATTAGTCGATCATTTAGTGAAAATTGCATGAAAAAGAAATTTATTTAACTCCCACAATATCTCATACACTAAGTTGACTTCAAGATAAGTAGCTTAGAGCACTAATAAAGTTACAGAATAATGGCAAATAAAAATCACATAAATGTGTGTCCAGGGTAGGGGCCGAGCCCACGACCCTCGGCGCGCGACATAGGGACAACACCGAATTAACTAGTTAACCCGACAGATGTTATCCAAACTTTACGTACACTTCAATCATGAAAAAATATTGCGACTATACTTTGAGAAATACACTATCCTATATACACACAGCAAAAGATCAACCTAACCAAATGTGTCAAAACTTTGCAATCGATATTAACATATAACTGTGGGTCATTTTGTTCAAAATTGACTGGAAAAAAAATTAATTTTTGAGTAAGTTAATTTGTCAGCGACCATCTGTTACTCAGTAAGCAAAACTTGATTATAATTAGCACAACATTTTACAAACACAAACACACCGTGAAACGAAATTTTGATACATAAATATCAATAAAATGTAATTACAAAGTTACTGCGTTAGAATTTATATTTTTTGGTGTGTGTATGTATTTCTAATCGTATGTACCTTAATATATTATAATTTAAACGTTATAAAATAATAGAAATAGTCTATTTCTTCTCTTGGGTTCAAATTTTTTCTATCATATATCATCAAAAACGTAAAACTTTACATATAGACATACAGACAGATATACAGGTATTCTTTAGCATTTATTATATACGATTTCCATTTTCACTCGTCACATACCATAAACAAAAGCTGTACAGTTGTTTAAACATTTTTTCATCCTAACAAAAGAAAACCAAGACCATAAATTCTCGAATAAAAAGTTCAGTTTTCACTTTCGCATAACAAAAGTGAATCGATCCCTAGGGAATACACTTGCGATTCGTTCCGGCGCGAAGAATGCGCCATTACCATGCGCACGCGCGCCTTGCATATTGAGTAGACGTGCAATGCCTCTCATGATTTATAATTAAGTCTCTTATTGCGGAATTGTCATGGGTTGCAATTTTATTTTTGGTTTTTATACATTGCAAATGATATTTTAATATTTTTAAATAGGGCAACAATTTTATTTACTGGTCGCTGTAAAATTATAATAATAATAATAATAATAATAACTTTATTCAACAACAAAAGGTAACTTAAACTAAAATACATTTTGATACTTAGGTACCTAAACTAGGTCTAGCCTGTTCTTATAGGCACCTATGCTCTAGTGTGCATGTAGGTGTGGATTTGTGTCTATATGGTCTAGTGTAATACAAAGCTTGTTAATTCAACACATTATTTACGCACACATTATATAAATACACAGAATATAATGCTAAGCCAGTACATACAGTATACACAAACAATAATAGTAACAATAAACATAGTCCAGTCTAGCATAATATTGTTAGCAATTCCTCTGTCTTGTTGTAGTCTAATGTCAAAGGCCATTCCCTTACTGTTGTTTTGCAAGTGTATTTATTCATGTCATGAATATCTATTTCTTGGTTAATTTTATTATAAATAAATGGTCCTGTAAAATTTAGAAATCGCTGTGCGAACCAATTATGACATTCGACTGTTTGTAGTACGTACAATGTTGAATAGATGACGCTGATTCACAGCAAAAATGTCTACTCACTTGACTAAGTTCTCCGTAGCATAATTGGTAATACGTTCCTCGCAAATATAATACAACTTTTGCTTATAATCTTGACCATATATTTAATATATTTAGGTAGTTATCAAATATTACAAAGTAGTAGTAGTGTGAAAAGTTGATGAAATATGAAGGTAACTGAGTTTAGTTATTTATTTTTTGTTTCTATACATTTAACAATGCCTAATTTTGTTATATATTATACATATGAAGCAAATTTATTAGCAAGTTATAAACTTGTCTCAAGCTTCGAGCGGGACTCGAACCTACACAGTTCCCTTTCCGGTGGAATGCACTACCAATTATGCTATCAAGACGGTAACCTAAGTAGACACGTCGGATTTTTACAGTCAATATTGAACTCAATGGCTCGCAGTTATATATTAAAATCGCTTGGAAAGTTTTGTGAAATTCAGGAAGGTTGATCTGTTTCTGTGTGTACATAAAATATTTTGAATCGCAACGTTTGTCAGGTTTGAAATATGACCGTGAGCTATTCTCGTATCATAACTTGATCCATTTCCTTTTAGTTAGTTAGATAAAGTAGTAATTATTAGTATTTCCTTGGAAACTTTTTGCTTATATTTTTTTCATTTATATCATATCTATATATGTATGTATGTTTGTTTTAAATTTGTACTAAGCACACCTCAGACTTCTAACAGCTTCAACATTATCTCCATCCACGCCTGTAAGAGATTGCATAAGGCCGCCTCTTGTACCTACTATTCCTTGTGATGTTCTTGTGTTGTTTTATTGGTGTGGAATAAAGAGTATATTATTATAACATTTATCCTCAACGATATTAATGTGTGGCATATGACTATTTCTAGTCTGCTAGTGCTAGTAGTTTGTCGATCTGGTATAAAAAAAAACATTACTTGAATACGCAAGTTTACTGTGTAATCATAGACAAAGAATCCGGAAACCTTTAAATGGGAAAAAAATATCAAGCACTCCTTGATAATGTTGTAAAACTTGTACATACGGTTGACTAATTGGCCGCATGTATGTAATTATAAATGCTATAAAATGGACTTAAAAGTACCGCAACATACAAAACAACCCATTAAGGGTTATAAAAAATCCTTATTTATTAGAAAATATTAGGTAATTTATATAGCTATATTTATAATGCGCCTGTTAGTTTGTTATGTCGGTCTGGCCTACACATTCACTGTTAGTATATATATATTTTATTAGCCGTGAGGTACCGGCAGAGTAGAATAGTACTTCCCACTGCAGCAGGTAAGAGGCGACTAAGGTACCAGAACCGACTGATGGCTGAGAGCAGGGATGGCAGCAGCATATCTGTCGCAAAAGCTGCGCTCTGCGATTGTCAACACATTTGCCCAGCGTGGCAATTATGGGAAAAAATCCTCCTTTCTTGGAGAGGCCTATGTCAGGCAGTGGACTTCTAATAGCTGATATGACGAGGTACCGGCATAGTAGAATAGTACCTCTAGACTCATGGTGGTATATGGAGTAGCTTCGCGACGGGATTGCTGTTGCCATCCACGTCCTGTTGAATTTGAGATAAACTGCTTCAGGTGGATATACCGCCATCTGCCGGGTCCAGTATCTTAGTCGCTTCTTACGACACCTGGTACAGGGGGAAGAAGAATAAATTTTATTTTTTTTGTTTGCAGGTAATTCATCTAAGGATAGAATTAAAGAATGCGGTTTGTAAACATGAAGACATCATTTGTTTGACAAGATGGTGGCAGAGACGTTCGCCTCGGATGTTTTTTGCACTTCTTTTCTAGTATATATTTTCCAATCGCGATACCCTTGTTCATATGATTAATACTAGCACGGCCCCGCGGGTTTACTCGTGTATGTTCCTATAACCATCAAAATAAAGGAATAAAATATATCTTTTATTATTTGACGATAATGTAATTCTTTAATAGTAAAATAATTATTGAAATCAGGCTAGTTGTTCTTGATTTTATTTGTTACAAACGCACAATAATAAAGTCTTGCCTTATTATATATCTATTTACGTGCTCATACTTAGATTTTTAAAATATAATTTAGCTCATGTAACTTAGTTAAAATTAAACTTTTTAATCATGACATAATTAAATAAATTATTCAGGTTTATCAATTATCTGAATCTGAATTAAATAAAACATTTCCTCTTTATAAAATCAGTATTAAATAAAACTAGCACACGATACAACTCATGAAACAATTTACATGCAAATTAAATCGTCGAAACACTTTCTGATATTAGACGGTATAAATATACTGGTAAAATTAAAAAAAAATGTGTTTCAGTTAGTCACTTATCTATACATCTATATAAATAAAATTAGGGTGTCTGTTTGTAATATTAAAATAATCGCTTTCTTCTACATGCATATGAATGTACTATACGGTACACATACCAACATATTTTTTTTACAATTCCGTCTATCTGTCTGTCGGTTTGTTCCGGCTAATCTCTGCAATGGCTGGATCTATTTGGACAGGAATTTCACTGGCAGATAAAGTTACATAATAAGTAGTAATATTACATCACGCTACAACCGAAAAGAGCGGAGCATTGATTAAAAATGTGGCAATACGGGCGAAAAATTTACGTTCGTTGCGTGCGCTGCGTGGAAGTTTGTAGTTCGAATGAAAATATGCTGCCCAAAGTCACAGATAATATAAATTAAGTTAATTACTAATAATCAAACTAATTATTAGGAATTATGTAAAAGCTTATTGCGATTTGTCAAACTCATATTGTAGCACCGCATTAATCCATAATACTTTCTAACCTTTCATCATGACTGTCATAGCAGCCATAAAAGGTCTACAGTTGAACATAATTGCCATAGACACGTTGTTGAAATCATTTGCCAATAATTGCCGCGTTAGGCAAGTGTGGTGACAATTGCAGAGCGTAGCTTCGAGACGGGAACGCTGTTGCTCATCCCCATCCTGTAGCATTTTAGTTACACGCTTCGAGTGTATAGCCTAAAAGCCTGGGTTACTCCTTATAATATCAGCTATCTATCAAAAGCCCATCAAAATCGGTCCAACCGTTTTGGAGACTATATATTATATGTACCGTGTTACAACAGATATTTTAATATTACAAACAGACACTTCAATGTTATTTATATGTACATATTGATGTAACATTTCCTAGCAATTAAATCATTACAGACTTGTGCTTTAGTTTTAATTGTAACAACGATCTAAAATGAATTGCCACAAATTATCCAGTACGTTTTTATTACGGAAATAAATGTAATTTTCTTATACAAATTAATCTTTCTTATGTTAATCTCTGAACTTATATAATTATAAGTTCAACGATTAAGCGTTGATAGATGTATTCATTATACGATTATAAAAACAAAATGTAATTGCTCCGTATGCCTATCGCCGTTGGGCATCATCATCATCATATCAGCCATTAAAAGTCTACTGCTGGATATAAACCTCCCTAAGAAAGGGGGAACTTTGCCCATAATTGCTACTCCGGGCAAGTGTGGTGGAAATCGCAAAGCTTAGCTTCGCGAAGGAGTTACTGCTGCCCATCCCGACCCTGTAATAAACCTTGATTAAAAACTCATCAGAATCATTTCATTTCACAATCCTGAAAATATAACTTTAATAGAAACAATAAACTTTATAATAGAACGCCGAACAGGAGGTCTTTTCATCAATGTGATTTCAGGCATTTACTGGCATCTTTAATATTTTTCGGACTACTATACCGATTCAGGGACCCCGGGGTCCCTGGACCACCGGTTGAGATCCACTGTTGTAGTGTGTTCAACCAACCTGCTCTAGAAGATAATTGCTAGGTTTTGAGAACATAGGTGCAAATTAGGTTACAAAGTGTTGGCAAACAAAAAATTGATGATGACTTTGCAACCAGGTAAAGGAATTTTGTTAATCATTCGGCGCTATGGAAGAAATAAAATAAAGATATTAGTAAGAAGAGTTCGTTTGAAGCTGTGAGGTATCGGTAGAAGCCGTGAGGTACCGGCAGAGTAGAATAGTACTTGTACTAGTTGTTGTAAGAGACGACTAATATAGCAGAACCGAAAGATCGCGGTATATCCATCCGCAACAGTGTAGCTCAAATGAACAGGGCGGGGATGGGTAGCAGCATCCCCGTCGCGAAAGCTGTGCTCTGCGATTGCCAACACGCTTGCCCAGCGCGGCAATTACGGGCAAAATTCCCCGATTCTTTGGGGAAGCCTATGGCTATCAGTGGACTCCTAATGGCTGATCTGGCGATGAAGAAGAGTTAGAGGCTGCATAATAGTTAATACTGGTAATAATAAATTCGAACAAAAACTCATTCATCAATCTGACTCTGAGATAACGGACATACAAAAGAGGAATCACAAATATAATCCTTAAATGAAAAAAAAAATTTAACTCACAGACAAAGGGCAAAAACAAAAATTCATCCTATAAATGTTTGTCCTAGGTAGGGATCGAACCCTGCGCCACACATAAACACTTAAATTAACAATATGTACATATAATAATTCAATTACACATCATGAAATGAATCATAGATAGATATAATATTGTCAAACACGTCAAACTACTTATAGTCTATGACACAAGGATAGGCTTAGTTCATACACCAGTCTTTCATAAATAATACACACCTTTGTAACAGTTGTGAAGAGGAAAGTAAAATGCTTATTAAATAAATTCCCATAACATCTCATACATTGACCTAACTCCGAGATAAGCACTTGTGTTACAGGCATCAGACAACAAAGGAATCACAAATATAACACTTAAATACATAGGCATTTAAGACACAAACATTAATAGTTTAAATATTTGTCCTGGGTCGGGGTTGAACCCGCGACCTTTGGCGCACAAGGCAGAAACACGGGCCCGTCAATTACGGTCGCTCTAATGACGTCACAGTCCACGATTAAACGTTTGATCCTAAACGATTCCCTTAAACAAATTATAAAACGATCAACGGCGCTCACAGCGTTAATTCGACACCTCTATATTTTGTCGGCTGCCATAAAATCGCTTCGAACGCACAAACCCATTCAACACGTCACTTTCAACTACAATTTAAGTTGTATAGTGTTGTGTTTAACGTTTTGAAATTGAATCGGGAACTAATATTTTTTTAAAACTGATTCACAAAAAAGTTTGTTATACCCAGGTATTACAAACTTTTTTGTAAATAATGCGGGTTAATTTACGCTTAATCGATTTGACGGGCCCGATGGCGTTAGTAGTGACTCTATCTTATACGTTAAGGATCGTAGGTTCGATCCCACAGGACAAACATATAATGATATTTGTGTTTGTTCTGTTGTCTGATGCCCGTATCACAAGTGTTTTAAGCGACTTGTTTGGAATTAATTCAAATATGAGATGTGAAATATGTCAAATATGATTATTTTACAACATGGACTACTTACTGTAAACACAAATGCTGTAATTACATTCTTATATATAGATACAATTAACATATTAAATACAGGTTTGATGAGTTCCCTGTTATTAAAAAGAAAATATCTTTCTCCAAAGGCCAATGTTACCCGTCAGGGTTAAAGAAATCCGTATTTACAGTATGTACGCTACGTACATATTGCAAACAAACAATCTTTATATGAACTAACAATAGTTCATATAAAGATTATTTGTTAACAATTTGGAGAACGGTGGTATAACCATATTTAGTACGCCTAACTATATTTCATTACAGTGTTTTTATCAATTTTATTTTTATCACTTGGATTTCACCTGGAAAACTATATATGAGTGACTGAAAATAAAGACTAATCAAAATTTCAACATTATTTTCAAACAGATATAGACAGTCTCAGACGTAAAGTTGTCAAAGCACATCACTATATCTGTAATTACCAAAAATACAACGTCTCGCCGCAGTCTCGACCAACGGATCCAGTAATTTTGGTAACAGGCACCCCACCGGCAGCCATCTTTAACTTCGCAGGAATTCCGCTTGACATTTGAGACTGAAAGCGCGCGTTTGTGTTTTGTTTTCTTTTTCGAGAAAGAATTAAGTCGTGCGAAGACCGTCGCTTTGCAAGTTTTGTTATTTGGTAAAGACTAACCCGCTCTTTTTGATAAAAAAACAAAGTTTATTATTCTCATACAATAACGCGTGTTATTAAAAATAATAATTTAATTTTGCCGGATCCAAGTCTTGTGTATTTAATTATTAATAGAAATTCACACAAGTCACAACATCTCATACATTGACCTGACTCCGTCTGTCGTTGTACGAGATGTTGATGTCGCTTAAAACACTTATATTACGGGCATCAATCAGACAACAGAGGAATCACAAATGTATCATAAAAAATACACATATTTAACTCCCTGACACTAACAAACACAAATATAAATGTTTGTCCTGGATGGAACCTGCGGCCCTTGTACGCACAATAGGCTATTTTCATCTATCAACAAAAAAATATAACATTATGTTACTTGAATAAATAATAACGTGAGGAATTGAAAAAAAATGTCGTTATTCCATAAAAACCTAAGATTAATTTTATATTTCAAAATTAAAATCCGAGTTTTATTATCTGTAAGTCACGTGACCGAAAACACCGTCCACCATGTTTTTTTCCAGAATGACGTCACAAGCACTAAAATATCTAAATGTAAACAACTGACTGTGTTCCTTAATTTTTTACTTTTTTTGTGTATAATTCCTTTTATTTTAGAGATTTTGTATTTTATTACGCTACTTTTGCATAATTAAACATGGACGTCGGATTTGTAAAAGCCGAAAGTACTAATTTACCGAAGATAGATGCGGTAATGATTACAAACTTCTTTGCGTGTAATACAGATTTCTTTTCTGCCGAATGCAGAAATATAAAAACAGCTATGTAAGTAAATCTTTCTATTACTTTATCACAACAATATCATTTGTGTGATTCATAGGTGTAATTCAATGAAATTTTCTTATTTTGAGGTTAACAACATCGTTCGGAATAGTAATAAATAACTTTTCTGGAGTCTTCAATGTCGAATTCTTACAATTTAACGCAACACACCAACGATACGGGTTATAGAAACTCATCTTTTTATATAAATAAAAACAACTCAACAAAGCCGACAAACTCAATATCGTGTCAATGACAAATGTCAATTTGAGGTTACAATATTTTAGTACTATTGACGTCACCAAAATGGCGGATGGTATTTTGGCGCGTATATTTTACGACAAATTTTTAATATTTTTTTTTCGGCATAAATCGGTCATATTTTGCTGAAATAAAAATTATAATGAATTATCAGATATATACGAACATTTAAAAAAAAATGAAGAAATTGGAGAATAGCCTATTTCAATAATGGGTATTGATAGGCCCATAATTTTCAATTATGTTAATAATTTATATTTAAAAATATTTGATTATAAGTTTCCCGTATAAACGTTGTGAATAATTAGGATCGTTTCAATGTACTAATACAAAATATATATCAACTAGTTAAAATATGGTAAATAATCTTGAAGCTAACGGCAAAACCACTATAGAGTTAATGTAGCTATTGATGCGATTTTTCGACGGAAAAATAATTATCGACCTCGGATTGCTGGTAGTTCCTATTTTTACTTAAAAGCAGATGTAAACTTTTTACAAAAAGGAAATCCTAAAGAAGTACTTTATTTACGCAGCAAACAAGATCTCAGTGTTTGTTTTGACGCAGTCCGGTTACAGGCGGCGTGTGTGAGCTCGTAACTATTAGTTATGGTGTGCGCTAGTCTATGTTTTATCGATAAACTAGTGAATCATCGGTGTCCAAGATGATTTTATACATGACTCATTCATGTAACATTATATAGGAAGACAATTTTTTTATTTCAGTTATCCATAGGTGATATATCATACAGTACTTAAAATTAAACTTTGATTTAACAATATAAAAAGGTTTGTCGTTGTTAAAACGGTTGCCGTAAAGTAACCCCTACCATTTCAATTTGTATAAGTTATGTAAACCGCATTAGAACCGTCAAGGCGTAATATTCTCATATGTATTATTTTATTTTTAAAGACTGCAAATAGCATATTCATTTCAAGCGCAAAGCGCTGTATGCATTATTTTTGCAATACAGCGCTTTGCGCGACTGTTCAAACACTAAAAGCTGAGTTTTTTTTAATAAATAATATATCTTTTTAATAGCTTAACCAATTGTTTAAAAAAAATTGTTATCCCTTAATTTTTACACAGTTTATGTTAGCTTTTCGAGTTCGACCAGACAGATTTAATTGAAACTTTGTACTCATATTAAGAATCAGTGCCAATACAATATTTCGATAAGATTATCCCATAATCCTGAAAGAAATGCGAACCACCTAACTAATTTCCAGCTTAACTACTTATCTAGTTAACATTATTTAACAATAAATTGAACTTAAAAAAACTTTTTGCAAGCAAACTCATTAAAGAGCCAAACTTAAATAAAACAAATGATATGTCATTTAAAAAAATAACAGAAATGCTATACAGTCTCGAGTGGATAGCATATTTAAAAATAATTTCAAAGCACCGTGTGTTCGCTGCTATTATTGTCCATTCATAATGTAGTTTCGGGAGCCTCTTCAGTGTAATGCAGAGCAAGAAGCATGAAGCGTGGTGCGCAGGCGCCGACACAAAAAGTTAGTACAGAAGATTCCATTGAATATATTTACAAAAAACAAAGAATAACGTTTGCTGTAGTTCTGGGAATAAAGTCTACTAAAGGTTATTAAAGCGCATAGGAGTTATCATAATAATGTTAATTACAAATTTATTATACTGATATAGTTTTATTAGTTAATTTGTTTGAAAATTTCCAATTTTAACTATATATACTAAGGAATAAGTGAAGCTTTTATAGTCCGCAATTCTTTGCGTGTACACAGAACAACTTATCTACCTACACAAATTCATCAAAATTTCACTATCAACATTAATCTTTAAATGCGAACAGTTAGATCAAGTTGGACTGTGAAACTATAACTATAAGTTTTGTGTAGGTTGATCTGTTTATTTGTGTACCGAGCAACAAGAATTAGTTATACGGGCCAAGGCCAGGTCAGGCCTTTCTGGGCTTTAAGAACATTAAATATTAACTTTATGAGTCGTGTGAAACAAAAGAAAGCGAGACGTAGAACTGTTCCCTAGAAAGTAATGTAGTAAACGTTTATCGTATTTATAATTTAATAACTAAAACATAACTTTATAAAGTTATATTTTAGTTATTAAATTATGCTGATTGTACCGGCTACCCTCCCTCTGTACTTAACCGGTGACTGAGGTACCGGTACCGACAGATACTGATATACCACCTGAACCAGCTCAGTCTAAATAAGTTAGAATGGTACCTTTTGCGATTGCCACTATGCCTGCCTAGTACAGCGAATTTACGAACATTGTAGGGCTGCTATATGGCATCATCAAAGCAGCCGGTAAACTGTCTCCATTTTAGATTAATCATATATATTTGCCGTGAGGTACCGACAGTGTAGAGTAGTACCTCCCACAGTACCAGGCGAAAGCTGCGCTCTGCGATTGCCAACACGCTTGCCCAGCGTGGCAATTATGGCCAAAAACCTTCCTTTCTTGCAGAGGCCTATGTTCAGCAGTTTACTTCCAATAGCTGATATCATGATGATATATTCGTATATATAATTAATCTAAAATGAAGATAGTTTACCATCCGTCTACACGGTGGATAGGCTGTCTGTCCAAACCCGCAGCACTTGCGCGTTGCAACCTTGAAACTTGAAGATATTATGCCGCATTATTCAGTAATTTTACTGCACTCTTTAAGCTGAAACAGTAATGCGAACGCTGTTAGGCGGTAGATATAATAGACCAACATAGACGTTAAAAAAATATAATATGTTTGAGGTCTACCTCCAGTGTTCCCGTTAACAATTTTCAATGCATTTATTAAGGGAGTCTTCTGTACTTGTATTATTCCGAGCGTCACACGTGCACAGCGCCACAGGATATTATGACTTGGCTTTATTTTATCAACTCCTTATTTAGTGCGGGGCCATATAATGCTCGAGATACAAATAATGGTTGTTGAGTTTGGTGACCGCAGATATGGTTAGGCTGCATCCTTAATACGTATGTGTTTCTCTTCTGAATTTAAAACATTAGACGGTTATATTAGTGTTTGTTAATCATTCTCATAGTGAATTATATACATATAAGTTTTGTATGTTGCTTATTTATGAAACGGTAGGCTATTAGATATTTTATTATGAGATCTGAAATAAGGCAAAGAAGTTGTAATATTTACTAGAAAAAAGTAACTTTTCTGAGGTGGGACTCTAACCTGCACCTTTCATCTGCCGTGGGACAGAACTATTGAGTTTTATACTGAGTGTAATATTTGCTAATACCTTTAATATATATTTTTCAATGCAATAAACCAATGAAATAAATAGAGTATTCAGCTTCCGATCACATAAAAAATAAGAAAAAGGACGATAGATTTTAAAACCAGTTAGAACAATGTAATTAATTCAATATGTAGGCATCCTGGTTCCTTTATTCCTTGTATTGATAAGCTTAGAAAAAAAAGACAGGCCAGTGTTTTTTTTTTTCACTTTACACAGGTTAACTCATTTGACATGTTAAACAAAACATATATTATAATTCATTGAAACAAACGCATGCAATTTCTTGATTATTTTATGATAAAATAATTCATTACTATTCTTGTACTTA
This sequence comes from Heortia vitessoides, assembly GCA_020976665.1. NCBI lineage: Eukaryota > Metazoa > Arthropoda > Insecta > Lepidoptera > Crambidae > Heortia > Heortia vitessoides. Next base: position 4,416,341 of record JACJUM010002842.1, read on the forward strand.
TTCCAAAAAATACTGAGGTATTTTTCTTTGAGCTCTGGTTAACCAGACATTGTTAAAGAGTTGTAATATATAATGCAACTTCTATAAGCGGTGGTTGTGACGATATTATCTTTTCTTTTAAGAGTACAAGATGTCTTTTTTTGTATAATTAAATGAATCTCCTTCACGTGACCGCATGACTGTAATCATAAACAATAGAATTAGTCAAGGCTCCACAATTAACACGTGGTTATGTTTTGCATAAGATATTATGCCATATACGTAACATTTTATAATAACAATTTAGTTTGATAAATCCTTAGTGAACTAACTCAACTCGATGTTATGCAACGTCTTGCGATACTTAATTTTAGCTATTACGCCACAAGTCAAATGATGAATATGTATAAGTAATTATGCTATATGGTTTTTTCATAATAACTTTTATATATATAATAAATAAATAAATTTCTTTATAATAGAGCATATCTCAAAATGCTTGATATACAAGATTATGTAACTGGGTAAAAGTTTAAAAATTCATATATTGTTTAGAAACTACTATCGAAAATTTCGATTTATGAGAAAAACTAAAATGATATAATAGTCTGAACATTCCAAACAGCCATCATGAAACAATCAAGAAAATGTTTTACAATATTTCGCTTAGTGATAAAGTATAAATTAATATCGTCAAATTATCGACCTCAGCCCAACACTCGCGTGCGATATGACGGCAGCAGTTCAATGCACTCACGCATGCTGTGCGCTTACTGAATGCGTTGCTCGGATGATAAAAAATGGATTTTCAAACTCAAGATCGAGAATGAGGTCAACCATGATTAAATATAGAGTGGCTAAATGCTCAGTTGGCGTTTATTGGTATTCGCAGTGATTCGGTTCGATTCCGATTCAGGGAGCATTTGCCAGACAGCATTTAGGAGCAGCATTTGCCCTCTGGCTCCAATGCGTTATTGAGCTAGGTACGTTCTTGACAAATGATGTATGATGAGATTCCAGACAAGTAGTAATTTCCAACTATATTCTCTATTGGAATTGAGATATATTTTTTTAACTAGAACATCCTTGTGCTGCCTGGTCACAAAAAACAGCCGCCGCCGCTTACCCGCTTCCGTTCATGGGGACGTTGACGGGGACGCAGTCGTTTTAAACTTAAACCGAAATGAGTGGGGATTGTAAATATATAACTCAAAAATATTTGACATAGAAAGAAAGCAACCGACCAAAGTATATAACGGTGTTTCTCTTCTGAACTAATGAAACGATTTTAATCATTTTTTGCTGACTGAGTACAGTTTGATCCAACTTGAGAGATAGGATAGTTTATACCTCCATTTATAATAGCTATATCTTTTATCATACATGCATACATACACACATCACGTCTGTGTCCCATCGAGGTAGGCAGAGACAATGGATCTCCACTTGTTACGGTCTCGGCATACCTCTCTTTCTTTCCTTACTCGTTAGTCCTTTCATACACGTTCATTTATTCTTGGTACTTCAGACCTGATCCTTCTTTAATTCCTCTTCTATCTGGTTAGGATATGTCTGCCTCGGTCGTCCTATACCAAACCTTCTTTTCACTGCCGTTCTATATATTTGTGCAGTCATTGTACTTTTATCCATCTTTTCTACATGTCGAAACCATCTAAACATTCCTTTCTCTATTGTTGTCACAACATCATCTTTTGCACCACATTGATTTCTTATTACAGTATTCTTTAATCTATCTCTCAAAGTCGATAAACATGTATAGTTAAGACAGGACAATGTCTGATGGGTTAACTAGTATTAAATGAAGTAATTATGTAATCTGATACATTAAACTGATTTCGAGATAATCAGAGAAACTAAAAGACTAACAGCTAGGAAATCCCAAATACATAATCAAAGTACTCAAAGTATTATACTTAAATACATATTATAACACCCAGACATTAAACAAATACAAAGGAACACTGAAAGGAAGTTTAGATTGGAAGATAGGAATCGATGAAAAGGGAGGAATCGTTCAATTTAGTTTTTTTTATAAGGCTAAGTCGACAGACAAGCACACGTTACGCGTTTTACTAAAGGCCACCATAGCATATAGACACTTGTATTATGACAAGGATATCACTAGCTATCTTTTTTTACAAGACCAGGTCGAGAAACAAACATACAGTCCATGTGTTAGAATGTGTGTTACTACAGCTTATAGACGCACTTTATATCACAAGGATATCACCAGCGCGTTGCCAACCTTGTGATTTGAAGGTTTTGTCACATTACCCAGTAATTTCACTGCCTCTTTCGCGATGTAAATCGGAACACAGCAATACGAACACTGCTATTTGGCGGTAGAAATAAGTGAGAGTAAGGTACCAATGCCAACGACCTGTCTATGAGGTACCTCTAGTTAAGTCTTTTATTTTTCATTGTTTGTGCTTGTGTAAGGTCGGATTATGATGGGTTTGACATGTCTGATAGATAAAAGCCCTTAAATAAAGAAATAAAAAAAATGGTATGCAGTTATGCAAATAGGGATTAGTTAGGTATTTAAAAGGTCATTAACCCCTGTTGTTGTCTGTGTTTTAACGGTGTCTGCTTTTTAACAGACGAATCATATTTTTATTTGCCATCAACATAAACAAACATATACAACAGCGTGATTGTTTATTAACAGCTGTGCTCCCGAAGGAAATGTATGCTGGAGATCTTTCGTATGTAATTATTATACCTAATAGTATCATAAAAAGTAGTCAAACTAATTCCCTTTATAATGTGCGTTTTGGAGTTTAGCTCATACAGACAGACAAAAAATATTAAAAACTTATTTTGTATACGTGCCGTTCTTACTTTAATATGCTTCTTTTAAAAATTTATTAAAAGCAGTAAATTTTAGATATATGTATAAATGGCGGTATAAAAAAAAGCAGGTGGTCAACTCTAAGCTATTTGCCATGATAGTTATTTTTGACTAACCTAACGCTAGCCGACATCAGTTACATCATCACCAAGATCGCTCTCAGTTTTTTCTCGTTGAACCTAGTGCTGGACTATATAGACGTCAATTCCAGCGACACCGGAGGAGGGAGCGAGGATGCTCATTAATGAGCGACTCTTTGCTCTCTCTGTGGGATCTCAGGTTGATCGACGGCGATCACCTGAAGGCGTGCCTAAAGCCCGCCATAGGCTTGGAGGCAACCGTTGAGGACTGTCAAGTTGTTTGCAAAAAGAGAAGATATATATATAATACCCGTCCCTATATAAGACCCGTCGCATTAGTGCCATTATCGCTTGAGGAGGCAGGGACGCCTCACCGCACGCGTTTGCCGGCGAACACGGTGTACTACGAAAGGCGTGTGTAAAGTGTCAATGTGAAGAGGAAGGCCTTGGAGAAGTTATGCTATCAAGCGGAATAAGAAAATGGTTTAATACCTCTTAGTCTAGTTGATAAGCGTACGAAGAAATTAATATTATATTTAACATTTATTTAATTTGCTATCCGACAGTTATACAAGTACCGAGCGTTGTAAAAATTTGTAAGAACGATGCAGGTTCAGTGATGTATGTAGTTGTCGTAACGTGTTGTTTGTTGACTTACTAAGCGTGGCTTCACAACCGTTTAAACCCTATAAAAGGACATGGGATACTTCTGATCCCGGGTAAATTCTTGCAGGACACAAAATGCCACCCGTGATGATGCAAGAAACGATAATTCGTAGGATATACGCATGGCCTTTACCAAACAACCTCGGTTGGATGTCATCGGATGCCGCAACGGCAATTTAATTGATTACTATACTGAATGATTAAAGGTCAACTACTGAGAATCACCTTTCTATTCAAAATTCAATAACACGATTAGCTTATCTAATTGCTAATAGCTTAACAGCTTAGTGATTAAATGATTGTTGTGTATATAAGTGCAGGGCCTTGAGTACTTCTGGCTTAACTATTCTTTTATTTGACGGGCCCGATGGCGCATTCGGTAGTGTCGACAGAGCAACAGGTGTGTTCGTTCGGTATCTGGGTGTTAGATATATGTATTAAAATATTATATTTGCCGTATTAGTGCCGTGAGGCACCGGCAGAGTAGATTAGTATCTTCCACTGTATCTCCCATGAGTACCCCTCCCTATAGTATCTCCCATCGTAAGAGGCGACAAAGGTACCGGAACCGACAGATGGCGGTATATCCATCCGGAACAGTGCAGCTCAAATGCACAGGGCGGGGATGAGCAACAGATTCCCTCGATCCGATTGCCAACACGCTTGCCCAGCGCGGCAATTACGGGCAAAAAACCTCTTTTCTTGGAGAGGTCTTTGTCCAGCATTGGACTTTCAATGGCTGGTATGATGACGATGATTATATTTGTAATACATCTGTTTTATGATATCTGTAACACTAGTGCTTTAAGCTACTTATCTCGGAGACATGTAAATTTATAAAAAGATGTGTGAATTTTTTTAAATCCAGTACCTAATTATTAATTCTCTGCATTACGGATTATTTTGCCGATGAATCTAATGCTGGTCTACTCAGACCAGCGCCACCGTAATAGATGACCGAACCTATGCCTGGGCATCTCGTAGCCTGCGAGAAGCCCTGTGTGTGGACCTACAGGGCTTCGGATATAGAGATAGAATCGGGGGCGACCGCTCAAGGGAGCCCTTAAGGCACGGACTTAACTCGAGCGGCCGTCGTTGGGATTTGTTGCAAGGAAGGAGAAGGACTGATATGGTTTTTATTGCATAATCTGAATGTACAATTAGTTTTAAGTAATTAAATAGAGACAACAAAACTTATCATTATGTCAGCTGCAAGACCTCCATTGTAAGACTTAATCTCCCGATGTGATTTATAATAATTTTTAGCCTTTGCCTAATAATTTCCGTACTGGGCAGACAAAAGCAGTGCGGTGCTTTATGACCAGGATATTGCCATCCGAACCGGTGGTAATATCTCGCCTTATTACATTTGAGCTACGCTAGTAATGATGGATAGGCTTTACGAGAGCTGATACATAGAGGAGTATATTTTCTACTCTGCCAGTAGCTGAAGGCAATCTAAAAAGAAATTTGTTTCTTGTTAAATCTATAATACCATAATGTACTATTTCAAAGAACTACATAGTATATAATTTATGTACGCTTGACTCGTCTTGCAAAATATTTAAAAAAGATAATGCCATGCAATGAGAACTGAATTGCTGCCGACTTCAAGGAAGAACTATAATCCATCGATAAGACACAATAAGTACACGTTTAAGTACAAAATGAATTAGTTAAAACTAAACCTATTATTGTCGATGCCTTTGTCCAGCCAGTGTCATTGCTACAAATTGTCTATGGCTGACTCACTGTCCACCAGAAGTTATTATTCACGGAATGTCTAAATAACAAAAACAAACACTACCTTCGGCCCAGGTGTTCAATATATACATTATACATAATGCAACAGACTGACAAATGAATTAAATGTACACAACTTGGATCTAATGCTATCAATGCGGTAGTTAACAAACGTTTTGTTCTAACGAGGAAACTGTTTTAATTGCAAATAACTAAATTTAAAATTATGTGCCAGGTACCGGTCATTACTTTTGGTTTTTTAAATTTTATGATTATCTATTAAATTAGTTTCACAAACCAACAGATCCACATACAAAAATATATAAAATTGTACGTTATCTAATAATAAAAAGCAAGTTATCGAGTACAAAATGTTTTGTAATATTAAATGAAGTAATTAAAAACATTTAATGAATAATGCTTCGGTTTATACATAATGGCATATCAATAAAAACAAAAAAAAGGAGGAAAAACCACAATATTTGGTTTGTTGTTTTCGCCCGGACATTTTATTACAATATATGAGTAATGTCAGTATTAAATTTTTTTTACAAAGCGAAGAGGCATTTTGTTTTTTTAGTTTATCTCCGAAAAGAAAGATTAGATTTTGATTGGACTTTTACTGACCAATATTCTTCGCGATGTTGCAATAGAAAAATAAATTCTGTTATAGAGTTTAAAAATGATTAAAAAAACCATATATCATAAGGTATTCGATGCAAATCAATGTTTAAATAAAACTTCTAAGTTCAGGGTACTAGAAAATATTCCAAAGAAAATTAAACATGATTTACGGCTGTGAATCTAGCTTGGATCGGATCTTTTTGCGAGATTTACGGAAATAAATTTTAAGTTCATGATTATCTCAGTGCTATTGTTATTGCGTCTGCATACAGTGAATATAGACATACCGTGGATCATAGACGACTTTCATACATACACTGTTCAGATTAGTTCTTCTTCAAAAATTTGATTGACGCGGTCCAGGCGAGGTTGTGCCTCCATAATTTCCTAAGTAGGTACTTTTATATAATAAACTAACAATTCTTTTTTTTTCTTTATAAAATTGAGCAGCGTAAGTGCTATATTTTTCCGCATGGAAGGAAAAACATTTAATGAAAAAACCAGAATGATTGGTTACGCCGTGGTTAATGAAACATAAATAACTGTTAGGTTATAATTATGATCACCTGATCTATAATCCATAATTATTAGAATGAATACGAAAGTAAGTTCCATCTCCTCTATCTCAACAAAATTACTTCGGTAAATTTTTGTATTCACTTTTATAAAATCACGAGTTTGATTTGCAGGATGTTTAGCCCGTTTTCTTATTGGCTAGGCAGGATAGAAAATTGGAAGAAAAAAGTTTTAAAGCAACAATCCGGACCGATTTTTTAAACAGAGCAATAAGCCCAGCTACTTACTAGCATTTGATTCATTCATAAATACGCAACGTAAAAAAACACGTCATCGCGTTTTTACGCGCTCCCGCGCAGCACTATAAATAAACAACAACCTTATTACAGCTCAGTAAAGTCGCCAATCGGATCAAAATAAATTTCATGGACAAATATATCTACTGTGATAGCTAATTGGCATTATTTTGCCTTGTCCGTGATTCATCGCGTCAGTTGCCTTCCTCTGAGAACGGTTAGCGAACGTCCATTTTGTTTTTAACTTTTTTATTTTCTTGACATGTGCACACAGATCATTCAGCCTAATTCGAGTTTAGAAACACAAGTGTTGGCCGTATGTTGGTGACAGTGTCCGTGTGTTTTTGGTGGAACTGACAGTTTTAAGTGATATTTTAAAAGTTTGTTTAAATAGTTGGATTTAACTGAGGTAAGAATTACTCTTGGCCTTGGCATAATGGTAATTTGTACACAAGTCATAACTTCATTCGTTTTGAATGTACATTTTAGTTTTGTATCGAGCAGATCGTGAAAATCAAATGTCAGGGGCATTATTAGATATGTTTAAATACTTAAATAAAATTAAAACATAATTTATGTTTATTTTAAGAAACATTAGATTATACAGCTATGTTTTGAATTTTATTTTATTTTATTAATATAGAAAAGCATGTTTCGATTTTATTTCTCAATGTTTGTTATTCTGTTAGCCTTAAAATTCAAATCGAATGCAACTATTCGATTTATTTAATAGCTAAATATAAAAAAAAATTATAAATGTAGTCAGTCATAAATTTCGAAGCTGTATCTTTTTGACCGAAATACATAATTAGTAAACACTACCGGTTCAAGTGTGTGTGACCATCTCATCTATGTGAGAATTTAAAATACTTCTTGATGTTCGCATGGCGTCACCACTGTTAAGTCGTTGACATGAACTTGACAAGTATAGGAAGTACATGTGTTATTACTATAACATGGGCAAGGTTTTTTATGTTTATGTACCTACAGTTACAATTGTTTTGTGCTTGATAATTGGTAATATATTTTATGTTCTCTCAAAGATGACAAGGACACGGTTTATTAACTATACTTAATAGATTACTTAATTAAAACTACACATACATGGTGGTACAGGCAGAGTAGAATAGTACCTTCCCCTGTACCAGGAGTCTGAAGAGGCAACCTAGGGACCGGCGGTATATTCACCCGAAGTAGTGTAACTCAAATTCAATTCCGTATTCTCGTCGCGAAGCTGCGCTCTGAGATTGCCACCACGCTTGCCCAGCGCGGCAAATGTGGGCAAATTCCGCCTTCCTTGAGGAGGTCTATGTCTAGCAAGGGACGATTTGCAGCTGCTATGACGATTATTCATTTCTCTGTCTGTAACAAGAGCGTTTCCCTTATAACATTAATGGGACACAGAAATGTTAGTGAATGGGCATAAATAAGGCATAATAAAACTTCTTTTTTAACTACATAACTTTTTTTTGGTAGATGTCTTGGTTACCTTTTGGTAATCGTTTAATAGAGTCACTCTTTTTAGTAATATATTAATAATGAAGATAAGGACAATATTACAATATTGCCCTTATTTTCATTATTATCACACCTGGAAATCATAAACAAATAGGATAAAACCAATTCACAGAGGTAGAGTAATTTATATTTGTTGTGTTGGTACGAGAATCGAACTAGCGACGCTTAGCTTCGCCCTTAATTATTTTGCTAAACGGCTCGAACGTGCTAGTACAACAAGAGTACCTAAATAAAAACATTATTATTGATTATGTCATTTCATTATTCATTTGGCTAAAGTCGTTGAAATAACAATTGGATGGATTTTCAATAATATGACTTCATCGTTTGTGCTAAAAATCTTGTGCTAAAAATTGTATTTATAAAATAAATTTTTTCCATTCAATTCACCGTCATCATTATGACAACCGCAAAAGGTCCACTACAGGACATAACCTTCCCGAAGGGATTCATAATCGGAGTTCCGCCGAATAATTCCCAATTCTTTATATATACAAATTACAATTACAGTTACACGGTGTTTGTCCGGGATGAACTTCTAAACTTATTTAATATCTTCTGCTTACTGTATACAATAGGATCCAACCAGGAATCGCAATATTTTTTCCATAACAAACATATCGCACCCCTAGATCAAGACTGCATCATCTCAAAGTAATGTATTTCCCTAATTTGAAATGTCGAATTCCTTCAGAAATAGGTATTTCAACAGATGATAAGTTCAGAAATGTTTTCTTTCCGAATAGATATGCAAATTGTTGACAATAACGCGATAATCTTCGTTAATTTGTGTATGTACATTAGATAACACAGTCGTCATCTGACAGTGGGAAATATAATTAAGACGGGAAAATAATAATTAAGACAGCTACTATATATATATTAGCTGTCTTAATATATCTATATAATATTATAAATCTATTTGATTACTAATATCGTATTTAAACCTAAATATAAAAGGTTCAAGTCACGATGTTTTATATTGCATGATACACTAAAGCATTACAGGTAATTCAAATATTCCTAATGACCCAATAATTAATAAAAAATATATATAGCGTCTATTCGGTTGACCTATTTAATTTAGCAGTGTTGCAACCAATGATTACTTATGCAACTTGCATTTGAAGATTTTTAGATGTATATAAATAGATAATACGTCTACTAAGTTCGATATTTGAATTTAAATTATATTTACCTATTCGAGTTTCCATCCATGAAGGTGCTAATTGTGTTTTGCGATCTGGCAGCTATTGATGTTGACCTATTTAATCAAATGGTTGATCAAAAAGGAATACATATGGCTTCTCGAATATTAAAAAAAAATATTTTAACTAAGCCTGATGTCGTGTCCGGTAATGTCATTATTTTTTGCGCTGCAAATATTTAAATACTAGATATTATGTTTGTTCTGATTCCCAGTACATACATTGATTTATCTCGGAATCAGGTCAATGCATGAAATATGCGATTAAAAAGAAATATCCAGCAGTAAAATTAGTAATGAAATACAGCAAATTTTCTGACATCCGAACGACAATATGAAATGTATAAAACGTTTAAAAACCAGTGAAGTGGTTTTATTATCCATAGTGAACGCATAAATATAAGACAATATTGCCCTTAGGGACCTCACAAACAGCTGCTTCATAAAACCACTGTTATGTCACTATCTATTGTAAGATTTAATGCTGTTGCAGGTATTCCGCTGTCTAGGTTTAAAAGCGAGTTATATAAGCTATGCTTATAGATTCCTAAACTGATATACATACTTTGTGTTATTATTTTGTTCGGTAAGTGTACTGTCAAGAGTTTTTACAATAGTTTACCAGCATATTCAGTTGTACGTGTTCCGTGGTATATCATCAGTTGTACACTATTGACTTGACCTCAAGAAAGGTGGAAATTTGCTGCTGCTGCCCTACCCTACCATCTGTCGGTTTCAATTATTTGTAAAGGTTGCATATACATTAATTATTCAGATTTTTTTGTAAAGTCATGCTTTAAGTTAACCTTACAGCCACAATGATTAAATCAAATCAAAATATTCTTTATTCAAGTAGACAAGGACTTTTAAATCTTTGAAGAACAAATAATATATGACACAAATTTATTTTAGAAATATGAAGAACTAAATTCTGTTATATCCATAATATTAATGACCTTGATGATATCCACAGGATCATAAAGGTCATCTGACATATAAATGAGGCCTAGCATATATTAGTCTGCCGGCACCAGACGGGTCTTAAAACTTAGTTTAATGCAGGACTATTACACGAGCCACCTGAAATGAACCCACAATAAAAACTGGTGGTGATAATGGTTCCATCAACACTAAATAATTAGTGTTAATGGAAACCCTACCGGCGTCGGCGTTAACAAACCGTTCTTTTAAGATGTGTTACACTAAGGAGGTAGGTAACTGCAGAGTAGAGAAGTACCTCTTTCTGTACTAGGTATCGTAAACGACTGAGGTACCAGAACAGACATGGCGGTATATACACTCGAAACCACTTTGCACAAATGGAACAAAGCGGACAATGACAGCAGTTCCTCGTCGTAAAAGCTATTTCCACCACTCTAGCTTACAAAAATCTCCCTGTGTCTAGCAACAGATAATTTTCGTTTTTAGACCCTAGATCGATAATTATTAGTTATAATTCTGCTAGTTTCTAAGTTATCTTTTATATGAATGTAAGATGATTTTATAAAAATAATAAAAAAAATGTAATTTATCTAGTAAACACAGATAATTAAATCAAACAATAAAGAGTTGTTGCACAACAACACAAGGAAGGACGGGTTGTTCGTGACGGTGGCTGCAATGGGTGACGTAACATGCCCCGAGCACCTGGGTGGCCTATAACTAGACAGCCTTTAGGGCTTTAGGTTATTGCTGTGACCTGTCAACTAAGATCGAGACTTTTTAGAGAAAGAAACAAAATAAGGATGCCTCATTTTTGCAACGGCTGTATACTGTTATACGCCTTTGCCTTTGATGTTAGTATTGTTTTAAAAAACGTTAGCGTCTAATTTAAAATAATTTTGGAACTCATAGCTTATACATATATCGAGTACCGCGCTTAAAAGTTGTTAATTTTCCTGTAGCCAAGCTATCCCTGCACCGAATTTGATCAATCTGTTTACCGGTTGAATACAAACACTCTCGCATTTATAATATGATTTTAGTTAGGTAGATTTAAAAGCTATAAATGAATAAGACTAATCTAGTTTAATTTTGACATTATTAAATATTTATACATCTACAGTGCCGTGAGGTACTGGCAGAATAGAATTGTACCTCAAACTAAACCAGGTGTCGTAAGAGGTGACTAAGGTACTAAAACGGACAGATGGCGGTTTATCCTTCCGGAACAATGCAGCTCAAATGCACAGGGCGAGAATGGGCAGCAGCATCGTCGCTGTGCGATTGCCACCACGCTTGCCCAGCGCAGCAATTATGGGCAAATTCCCCTTTTTTTGAAGAGGCCTACGTCCAGCCGTGGACGTTTACAGCTGCTATGATGATAATGATGAATTTCAACCAGTACGAAGTTGCAGGCGAATCCTAGTTAACAATATAAAGGAAAATGGGACGCATTGTTCAAAGGAAGCAATAAATGTTGTTATAATTTATTGTTAATTTAATTCGTTATCGTTCGATGACATTAAAATCAACGCTTGCAGTCCAATCGGATGTCGTTTGTTATTGCAAAATTGAGCTTTATTGTATATATATTAAAGGTCATTAATGTGTTCTTCTCACAATGTTTACAATGATGTAGAGAGTTATCGTGAAAAAGTAAGCTATCGCTGCGAACCGCCATGCAGTCTGAGGTTTTATGTCGGTGTAGTGTTGTCACTATTAATTTATTAATGATATCTATAAAATAACGTAATATATTTGTCGATACAATTTTCTTTATTAGTTATCAGTCTTTTGGTGATGTTTCCAAGTTTGTTGTAGATTAGCGGACAAGGAGAGAACAAACAAAAGCATTTACCTTAGTCTTAATTTAATAGCAAAACTTTGAAAATTAAAGAATTAAAGTCGTTTTCCTAATAAAATTAACATTACATTTATTTTTCAGTTTAAAACATGCACTAGTGTCGGTCATACGTTTAGGAACCAATTTACAATCGTAAATTTATAATTCGAATTTTAAACATTGGTGAGTTCTGGCGTCGTCATACTTGTATGTAACTAGCTAACCCAATAGATAATGGCTTGTTTTGTTGTGTTTTATCAAGTATACTTTTTATGTTTATGATGAAAAAAATATTGGGACTATAAATCGATATAAACTATCAAGTTGGATCCACAGTACCTTAGTGAAAAAATATTAAAATCGATTAATTAGTTATGAAGTTCATCTCGAACAAACACCGTGACACGAAATTTTTATGTCATACTATGTCTAAGATGGTTAAGATGTTATACTATGTCTAAGAACTTGGTGAAAAATTATCAGCACCTCCAAAAGACGGAAGATTTTTGCCTATAAGTGTCATGCTTAAAAGGCGTGATGGAATTAGTAGAGAATACCTTCGCAGAGATGCTGCAGTCCATTCCTGATCATTGCATTTGAGCTACGTTTAGTCAGACGGATTCTCACAATTTCGGCAACTCAGTCGTCTCGTACGGAGGGAGGGAAATAAATAGATATATTAGTGAACCTGATAGACGTTGTCCTGATAAGTAGCCTAAATCCCGACTGCAGCTCTATTTGTCGGGCTTATTTGTAAAGTTAAATAGTCCAGGTTCCCAGCACTGCGTTCACGAAAATTCATTTAAATCGATCCAGCCGTTTAGTTGCAGTATAGATAAATAACCTAGATACCCCGCTGCAATAGCGTCATCTTACTTCTACTTACCTCTTACAAAGGTCGTCTGCATTGGTACTTCTATCCCACCTATTTCTACCGCCAAATAGTAGTGTTCGCGTTGCTGTGTTTCGTTTTGAAGGGTAAATTTACTGGGTAAATGTAAAATGTATCTTCAGCGGTCATGTTTATCATCAAGCGGACTATTTGCTTATTTGTTGACTTTAAAATAGATACATAAAAAATCATTAAAGTCGGTGCAACCGTTTAGGATGAGTTCAGCGACATACACACGTAGAGTTACATATATAAGGGTATTAGAGAGTTTGATTCTTACTGAAAATAAGGGAGACTCATATACAAGACAACATACCGTAGAGTAGCGGAGTAGAATAGAACTCCCCCTGTACCAGGAGTCGTAAGAGGTGACTAAGGTACCGGAATCAACAGATACAATACGGTGGTGATAGGCAGCAACATCCCCGTCACTAAGTTGCGCTCCGCAATCGCTACTAAGCCTGCCCATCGAGGCATTATGGACAAATTGCCCCTTTCTTGAGGAGGCCTATGTTCAATAGAGGACGAAGGCTGTTATGATGATAATGCTCAATTAAGGGTATGAGACATAATTTGTTAAATGTTCTCGACCACATCTGTATCCAATACCTAAACCGTAGAGAACGTATTATAGTTACGATATCGACGACCCCGATAGCGCAGATGGCAGTGATCTTATCTTGTGCGCTAAAGGTCGTGGGTTCGATCCCCACCCAGGACAAATATTTATATGATGATATTTGTGCTTAGTATAGATAGACCAAGCACAAATATCAGTGTTAAATATCTGTATTAAAGTAGTACATCTGTTGTCTGATGTCTGTAACACAGGTGCTTTAAGCGACTTATCACGAAGTCAGGTCAATATTTGAGATGCTGTTTAAATTTATTATCTACTAGCTGTGCCATGCGGTTTCACCTGCGTTAAGTTGTAGAAACGTTAAACTATCATTTCACCCTTTCACCCACTTTAGACTTGAACTTAGAATGTTATTCGAATAACTTCAAGAACGGTCAAGTTCCATATTTGCTTCCCCAAGATACCTTCTTAGAGAATGAATTTTTAGAAATCATTTCGTAGCTCCTCCCCAATGCTCCTCTACGTTATAGAAGGAACCGTTGTGCAAAATCTCTTTATAGTTTAGGCCCTGCATTGATATGCCAGTCGATTGACTTCATATCAATGCAGCTCAAGTCAGTCAACTTCTCCTTTTATATCCATAGATTAAGATTGTTGGATCAGGCGTATCTGTGAAGACTATAAAACAAAAGTTTTATTGCAGATTGTGACTTCTGATATTCTGCATAAACTTTGGTAACCCATTCGCAGTATTGATTGGACGCGTGTTTCTAAGTCTACCATCTATCGATTTGATTGAATCAGGCCTCTTGTCGATTGTTATTTGTTTTGTAACCTTTTGTAACGTGCGATGTAACTAGCGACCTTTTGGTGTCGCGATGTTTCTCGGCAAACGATTCGATGTCAAATATTAATGCAACATTGAAATGAGCTGACTTGTCCGGAATGTACGAACTATTCAGAATGTGTTTTTAATCGTTGCAGAAATCGATCTTGTCTTTTAGGAGTTGAAGTCTATTTTTTAGTCAAAGCAAATCGTCGATGATACTTCAATACCGCGTATGTAGCTTAAGTTAATAAGGTCCATTTGCAATTTTTTCTAATAGAATTTTCAACTTTAATTGCAACTGCTACTTACGCGGTATTGTACGATCATCGACGAAATATGAAATATTAAAAATACATACATCATACTTTTTTAAAGTCATATAAAAAAAGTATAAGCAACAGATAAATACAAATACAAGGATATCACTAGGCGTCACCTATATTTTTAACTTGAAAATCTCATGTAATTTTACCCAGTAATTTACTGCCTATCTCACCCTTTAAAACGGAATACAACAATACAAATACTGCCTGGCGG
Source organism: Heortia vitessoides (assembly GCA_020976665.1). Classification (NCBI taxonomy): domain Eukaryota; kingdom Metazoa; phylum Arthropoda; class Insecta; order Lepidoptera; family Crambidae; genus Heortia; species Heortia vitessoides. The sequence continues at coordinate 4,431,465 of JACJUM010002842.1, forward strand.
TAGAAGCAGGAGTGCGGGTCCAATGCAGACCACTTTTACGAATCCTACCTTACTTAGTAGAGGTAAGATATTTTAAACAGGTCTGGTTATAGGGCCTTATCCACTTGACTTTCATCCTATTTATTTTGGGGGGTATTTTCCTATCATTGTTACGCTGGGCATCGCGGTTGGTTATCTCAAAGCGTAGATTCTAGTCGGATATTGTTCCTGATTGATACCTATATCGCCATTTGTGGTCCTGGTACCTCAGTCGCCTATTTGCTTTATGCCTGAACACTCCAATTGCACTTCTAAAGCGTGGAACCACCCTTATGGCTGACGAGGTCGTAACGGAGGAAATATTTCTACATTCTCATGGTTTTGACACAGTACCGACCTGTAACCCAATGCATGAACTTTTGCTTCGTTGATATCTCTCCGGAATCGGTTAGCAAACTTGAGATCGTATCGAATGACGGACTATCGATTAGGGCGCATCACTACTCTTTATCTGATCGAGTTGGGTGTACTTGGTTTTGCAACAGACTCGAGTAGGATTTCCTTTGTGTCTTCGACGTTTTCCGTGAAGGAAATTAAGTTAATGCAGCAGATTATGTAATGTCCATTCGATTTGTGTTAGTTTCTTTGTATTTAAACAATATGTTGTGCAACTTCGGCCAGTGTACATGTAATGTAACATCCTAACAGTATTGCAAACGAGAATGTTTTGGAGGATATTTTTAACGGGCCCGATGGCAAATTTGGCAGTGTCCCTGTTTTGTGTGCCAAAGTGATGCACATCTGTATTTGTTCCGTGTCTGGCTGTTAAATATATTATGATATTATTCCAATAATTGGGATAAATTAAATAAAGACGTAATTGTGTTTCTCAGTAATAATGAAATAAATATTTACAAAATGCATTTTATTTACATTTAAACAATTACATGAAGTTCTTATCTTCAATAAAATATTACTTTACCTGTAATAGTGAAAGAAGCAACATTTAAAGGCTTTACTTCAGGTCTTTTTACAATTAAATCCAAATAAATCCTATTGATATGAAACATATCACAATTATACTTTTCCATAGAATGTCACAACCTTCAGTCGTGACATCGAGTGGCCCTGTCAATAAAACGACAAAGACAAACTTAAGAAAAATGATCGTAAATCAAAGAAGTTTTTCTTACATATATATGTGAGAGATTTTGTGTGTATTTATTTATATTTATCACTAGTTCACGGAAAACCCACTTAATAGTATCTGATTCAATTTTACAGTAGTAAAGACCATACATAAGAATTTAATAATTTAAATAAAAGTAAATAAAGGTGTGCTCGCAGATGAATACACGGGTAGTCGCTAGTATTGTATTTCGTTTATTAACATTATTATTAAGTGAAAATAAACCCCTAATATTCATAAGTAAGTACCCCCTCCCCACCTAGTAGATGAATTTTGCTTAAGTTAAGAGCTAAGAATTTTTAAGTATCCGCGGAAAGAGGTTCTGTTCTAAAAGTTAACGGATTTTGGGTGTTTTAAAACCACAACAGTATACTTAAACTTATTGGACGATTACTTTTAACGGCTTCATAATTCGGTTTACTTACATTTGGCTTTTTTATGTATTACATACGTACATACATAACGCCTGTGTCCCTTGTTTACTTGTTACGATCTTAGCATATCCCTCTCGTTTCCCTTACTCGCATAAATCCTTTCATACATGCTCGTTTATTCTTTACCTTTTCTACCTGGTATAGATATGTTCGTCTCGGTCGTCCCAACCAATTTCTCAATACACTTCCGCTCTTTATATCTGTGCAGTCCTTCTATCCGTCACAACATTCCGTTCTCTATTGTGGTATGTATTACATTTTTGAGAAAAAGACAGATTGAGTCATTCGCAATTTTTATTTCACAAACAGTTGTAAACGCGTTAATGAAAGACCTTAATTACAAAGCTTTAGCTTTTAGTTCTTTATTCGGTTGATTAAATAAGGGAATGTCTGTAAGTCGCCTTCCTCTGAGACCGGAGCATTTAGTGTAGAGTACAAAGTTGAGAGTTGCCGGAATCAAACCAGCTTGCGGTGAGACATCGTGGGTGAGCGATGACCACGAATTATGCACCGATGGTCCATTTCTTGTTAGCAAATCACAAAATAACGGCGGATTAGTTCAGAGAATTTCGTATTTGAACATCTGATTGCTAGTTATTGTAATAATTAGTGTAAAGAACATATGCAGTATATTTTGCTGATATATAACTGACTAATCTAGCGGTGAGGTACCGGCTGAGTAGAATAGTCCCCCCCCCCCCCCCCGTACCAGGTGTCCTAAGAGGCCACTAAAGTTCCACAACCGACAGATGGCGGTATATCCATGCAAAAGCTCCATGCTTGAGGTCTTAGCCACAAAACGTGGGCACGATGATGAGATAGTCAAAAATAACCATACTAATTCAATTCAAAGATCATATATGCGGGCCACCTGGACTTACTTGATCAGTGTCCCAACTCAGCATGCACGACTCGTTCTTGAGTACAGTTATATTAATCAGATGCAGGTAACGCGAATACTGAAACGTTGTCAGGCGAAGGGATTCTTAAATAGAAGAAAAAATGGCGACACTCTTTGCACCGACGGTCGAAACTTCTTACAGAAGTCTAATGTGTACCTCTAACCTGTTTCTACCGCCCAACAGTAATGCTAGCATTACTGTGTTCCAGTTTGAAGGGTGTAGGAGGTAATTATGACTAGGTAATGTGATACAATATCTTCAAGTCACAAAATTGATGACGCGTTATATATAGTCTTGCCGAATTATCTTATTTCTAAACTATGTTAGTATTTGTTAAAGTCCACAGATTGCTTTATCACAATCATAGAAGCCGTGGGATATCCACTGGTGGACATTGGACTAGTCAGAAAACGGCAAACGCAGAGCATAGTTCGCCAACGGGAAGCCTGCTGATTAATAGTTTTTTTTTACCTAACATGTCTTCGCTATTTACAATGAAACTACTTTTAACGGTTTTATTTGACGTAAGTGTCACACTTATAATAAGAGAACAGAAACGTCAAATACAGATGATCTAGCTGCAACCAGATCAACGATTATCCCGCTGGTCGCATACAACAGACCCTTTTGGAAATCACTTTAGGAGACCCATCTCCAGCGAAGGACGTTCTACTGCTATTATGATGATGAAGATTGAGAAGTTTATCTTATTTTTTTTTTAAGAACAGGTCTACAAATAGACATACAGTCCGCGTGTTAGAGTAAGTGTTACTACAGCCTATAGACGCTCGTAATATCAAAAGGATATCACCAACGCGTTGCCGACCTTGTGACTCGAAGACATTATGTCTCATTGCCCAGTAATTTTTTTGCTTCGTACTGCCTGCCTGCCTTCAAACCGGAACACAGAAATGCGAACTCTGCTATTTGATGGTTGAAATAGATGGGAGGTACCAATGCATACGACATTTGTAAGTGATTTACCACTGGTTAGATGATGGTGCAAACGGTATCTAGGTTATTTACCTATACTGCAACCAAATGGCTAGATAATTTATATTTACAAATCAGCCCGAAAATTGAGCTGCAGTCTGTCATTTATAGTGAAGCGTAAAATAATTAAAAGAATATTTATTTGATTCCAATCATAATCCGCAGTAAGACCGAGATACTGACCGTTGCTCAAGATTGCTCCAAATGCATAATGGTCGGGTTGCACCACCGCTGGGTGTTGATTGGTGGACCGCGCGCAGCCTTGATTTCTGTTAAACACCCACATCCAACGCTTTGGATATCGTTGAGAATGTTTTCTTTTATTTTTGATAGCATATACACATACACTTTTTTGCATAATTTACTAGCGATTCGCCCCGGATTCGCACGTGTGCAATGAGTATAAAAATTGATTATTGTGGGTTATCTTTAAGAGATGGACATATATCATCGCACACTTTTTTGTAGACCTTTTTAAGGTGTACAAATAGTGCATTATTTTGTTTCATCAGTATCGTAGGGTTCAGCCAGCGTTTTCAATGTAAGCTCAAAAAAATATGTTTGTTTACATCATTACATTGGGAACTTACTCGTACATCGTAAAGCACCAGTGTTCCTCCAGTATATTATGTATGTGTTATACATATAATCCTTCTTCTTGAATTAGTCTATTTATTAAAAAAAAACTGCATCAAAATCCATTGCGTAATTTTTAAGATCTAAGCAAATACAGGGACAGATAGACAGCGGATAGAGACTTAGTATTATATTATTTACCTGCAGTAGTAAACCTAATTTTAAGAATCGTCAGGTGCCGGTAGACACATTTAATGTCGTAGGTCTGCACTGTGGGCTGTACATTTACATACGTTAGATGGCTCTCATGATCTCGTAGGGTTATTAGGGTCATCGGTATATAAATGTAATGGAACCTGATACTTCCTCTTATGGAAATATTATTGTTTTTATTTGATATTATTATTTTGAGTTGTCATCATCTTCATCATTACAACCATTAGAAGTCTCTAAGAAGGGGGAATTTTGTCCTTAATGCCGCGCTGGGCAAGCGTGTTGGCAATCGCATAGCGCAGCTTTTGCGACGAGGATGCTGCTGCCCACCCCCATCCGATGCATTTAAGCTACACTGTCTCGGATGGATATACCGCCATCTGTCGGTTCCGGTACCTCAGTCGCCACTTACGACTCCGAGTACAGGGGGAGGTACTATTCTACTGTGCCAGTACCGCACAGCGAAGTTTTGTGTTATGAATAGTAGTAAATAGTTTCAGTAAAATAACTTAATTTTCAAACATGTCTTTCTAAAATCCATCATCATGGCCCCCACAGGCCTCTAGAAAGGAAGAATTTTCCCTGTAATTGCCACTCGGGAGACACGGTGCCAATCGAAGAGTGTAGCTTCGCGACAGAAATGCTGTCATCCCCGTACTGTTGCATTTATGCTGCACTGGTTAGAATTAGCCGGTTTCGATATCTCTGTCGTCTTTTACAACACCTGGTACAAACAGAGGTAGAACTCCTCTACTCTGCTCGTACTTCACTGAAAAATACACTTAAATATTACTTTATTGGGCAAATTTGTTCGATTTGTTAAACTTATGTTAAGAATATTTGTACTAAAATGACCATAAACTAATAGTAACAGTAAAAACAGGCGACCTATGGCTTGTTCACAGGCTATGCCACGAAGTACGGGAACCGTGTCACACGTTAGATTATTCTAAATTACGATCTTTTAAAGGTCGATTACGCGCGACTAACGTATAAAATTTACATCGCATTACAAACACTGCTGTTCGACAGTAAAAATAAGAGAATGAGACAATGTAACTAGCGACTTTTGTAAGCCTACCTTTAATAAGATATTAATTGAGTTATTACTAGAGAAATCAATCCACTGATCAGTTCGATTACTTCCAACGGTCACCATATTGGTTGGGACGCAGCTGTGTATAATGAGCTAGTTTTTGTCGCCGCGTCAGTCCAGTTTCGCTCGGTACTCGGAAACTAGCATAATCACTGCTTGAGCGCATAAAAACCTAATTATAGGGAAAAGAGCCTTTACCTTTTCAGTCAGGGTTCTGCGGTTTTTGTGATCGTACCGTTATTATTAATGACTTGTTTGTAAAAATAAAATTCGTAATAGTTTGTAATACCCGTGATGCGTTATGCTATAACAACGTGTCTTCTCATAACCCAATCTTCAGAATGTGCCGAGAGTGTAACAAGCTGTGCTCCTGATATAGAAACAGCGCAAAATAAGTGAAAAGTGGCCATCCATACCATTCTTCATAGTTAATTATTGAGTTAGTATTTTGTTTTGTTGTGGCATTTTATCTTTTCATTATAATTTTAATTATCTAATTTAATTTATTTCATTAACTGACTTTATTTTAAAGTAATAATAATATTATAAATGCCCACAACATCTCAAACAACAAAGGAAGAACAAATATACTACTTACTCAGATCTACTACACCCAGACACAGAACAAACATAAATATGACCAAATAAATATTTGCTCTGGGTGGCAATCGAACCCACGACTCTTAGCGCACAAGATAGGATCAATACCATCTGCGCACCCGGGTCAATGTATAGAGTTTTTATACTAAGTGCTTGCTATTTAAGCTTATTATCCTGTGCATACATTGTGGTGTCACAGTTCGCCAAAATCCTATACATTTTTATAGCAAGTTTTATTGTGCTGTAATTCTATTGTGTGACTAACACAATAAATAATTAAATAGCCTTAGAAAATCAAAAAAGCCCAGCAAGCTACGACGATGCAAGTCATCAAGAATGTGATAAATCAATGACTATGCTACCGACATCGCAGCAAATTAGCAAGTTCAAGTGGCACGGTTAGTACACAGAACCGACGGCCGTTGGAGTCATACCTTGGAGACCGCACTGACAAGCGCAGTGTTGCACATCCACTCACAAGGTGGACAGACAAAATGATTAAGACCGCAGGATCGCGTTCAATGATGGCCACATACAATCGGTCTTATCAATGTACGTCCTAGGCGACATGATGACGATAGATAATAAAATCTAATAAGCTGGTAATAAAATCAAATATTAAACAACTATTATAGAGAGAAGATGACGGAATACCAAGTCTCTAACATATTAAATGAGATCAAACCTTATCCTTACTAATATTATAAATGTGAAAGTAAATGCTTTCCCGCTTAAACCGATTAACCGATTTTGATGAAATTTGGTACAGACAATCTTTAGACCCTGAGAAAGGACATAGGTTATTTTTTAATTCTAAATAAGGGTTGTAAAGGGGTCGAAAAAAAGGAAAAGTTGTATGGAAGTATCGCTATTTTTAGAGCTAGAAACTTGAAACTTACCTATTTTTCAGGCCATCATCCATTTATCAAATCAAATATAAATATACATGACATTCAAAGTTTATATAAGTTAAGGTAGGAGGTATGGTACCCAAAAAAACTCGCGTCGAAGTCGCGGGCACAGCTAGTTTTTTTATAAAAATAAGAATTCACACGTCATCTCACCTAACGTTGACCTGACTCCGAAATAACTAGCTTAAAGCACTTGTGTTACGGATATCAGACAACAGAGGAATTATAATTATAATACTTAAATACAAATGAATAAAACCCAGACACAAAACAAATACAAATTTATCATTATAAATATTTGCTCTGGGTGGAGATCGACTATCTGCGCCATCGCAACGTCAATATTATATATGAGTTTTTAAATTAAATGTATTAAAATGCGCGTGCGAATATCAAGCGTGCGCTGTCTGTCACCACTTTGAAGAGAATAGTGAGGGTGCATTTCCTGTCACTGTAACGACTGATCGAACACAAGACTACAGTATTCATAATTTCAATATATATGTGTTTATTTTGTAAAAAAATAACGAACTCTGCTTATCCCTCGATGTTACGCCCAAGTAAATCCTTTTTGACTGTTTATATCTTTTTACGACTTAATTGATTACACTTTTTATAGCACCCGAAAATATACGAACTCGAATATTCGATACATTTATTAGTACTTCGAACCAGGACATCTGCCATTGTAAATTTCCTCACTGCAGGAGCACTGGCCTTGTTATGGCCTGCTGGTGAATATGACTTACCTTTTTAATATCTACGTCGTATTTTTGATGTGCAAAAAGTTTAATTCATCAATATTACTTAACATTATAGACCATGGCTATAGACCATGTTTCATATAGCTGGAATACATTCATAAATCATTATCACAAGAGCCGTATAACGTCTACTGCTAGAACTAGCCCCCCCCCCCTCGTTCCCCACCCAAGAAAAAGAGGAATTTTGCCCATTTCAACATCTAGAGTGTCTTATTATTAGAATAGACGTGCTGTGCCTCGGTAAGAATGCTGATCACAATTAAAAAATATTTAAGTACTAACAGAGCTCTCAGTTTCACTTACGTATTTCTCCTTCCCGTGAAAATATGGTGACACAATATGTTATCTATATCACTTGCTGTTATGTACTTTTCTATATATGAAAGAATTTTTGAAACAGGTTCAGTAATTTATGATTTAGTTTGTGACAAACGCACAAAAGTTCTGAGGTACCAGCAGAGTAGAATAGTCCCATGTACTAGGTGTTTTCAGGCGCAACTAAGAAATTAGAACCGACAGATGGCGGTATATCTATCCGAAACAGAATAGCTCAAATGCATAGGGCGGAGATGGGCAGCAGCATCTCCGTCGCGAAAGCTGCGCTCTGCGATTGCCAATGCGCTTGCCCAGCGCGGTGATTGTAGGCGAAATTCCCCCGTCTTAAGGATGCCTGTGTCCAACATACAATGACTGATATAGTGATGTACAAAAATACAGATTATATTTACATAGTTCCTATGTGCTTATAGAATAAATTACCCTGCGCCATCAGGGCTTTTAAAGAATGTGAATGAATGTATTTGTTTTAAATAACAAAGGTTAACAACACCGACTTCGTTTTCTACTATTCAAAAGTTATAGGTAACACTATTCTTCGTACATTATACCAGTACCAGACTTGTATGGTAGTGATCCTCGGGCGTTTCTAATATCGCTCGGTATGTTCTCACATGGCGACTGGCCGTGCGACGCGCCGGCGCCGTGGCGTAGTGTTGCCAGCTAAATCGAAGGTCACTAATTATACGTAAACATAAACTGCTCAATGTTGCTTTGACGAAATTATGAACATATTCAAAATTTAATGACTGTATGTTATTTTTACCTCATAAAAATATGTGTTTAAAGAAACCTATAAAGCCGATGCAAGGTGAACTTATCTTGAGCAGGTAGAAGAGGTATTAAAAAAGGGTCAGATCAGAAGTACTAAGAATAAACGACTGTATATGAATAGACTAATGCGAGTAAAAGAAAAGAGAGAGGTTTGCCATGATCGTAGCAAGTGAAGATCCATTCAGAGTTTCTGCTTACTTTCTGCCTACTGAATGTAATTTATTAATTAATAACAATATTCGTTTGAATTTTTGTCGACGTCAAAAATTTATTATAGTATAAAATAATAAACGGGTTTCTCTTGACATCTTAATTGAATTAAGACCAGTTGACTGCTGCAATAATAATTTAAATTCTTGCAATAGTAGTCAGTAAAATGGTAACACTGTTGCGCGCGCGTATATTAAGCCTGTAGATCACGCTAACCGCTCTCGAACAAGGATTAGTCGAGTAAATAGGTCTTCGTCTAGATAAAATCGTGCGCTACTAACAAATTAGTCTGTTTATCCACGCTCTGGTGGAAAGATGGAAAATAACGATCCATGTATACTAGTTTAAACCAGTTTTGTATATATTATCGTTATTTCACCGATCCCATGTTTGGCTGTATAGTGCGTGTTCTCTATTCCAGAACCTTAGGGCCTCATCAGCTATCAGTTTTTCTTGTTATGTGCACTGCCTATTGAATCTTCATCTTATTATATATATATAAATAGATCATTTTTGAAGAAGAATTCTTGTCTAAAATTCGAGTTAGCGTATAAGACCTATAAATTGACCATGCAGCTGAAACACATGCCCTGCCCTTTTGAATTGACCTTCACTGTTTCGGGTTAATATACCGCCATCTGTTGGTTCCGGCACCTCAGTCTATTTTACGACACCTGGTACGGGGGGAACAAGTCAATTTCTGACGGTACCTCATAGTTTCAACACATAATAAATAAATTCCCACAACATCTCATACATTGAACTGATTCCGTGATATATATATATATATGATACGAATATATATAGAATACTGAAATACATATTTAACACCTACACATTTCTATGATGTATTTAACACCCATGACAAACACAAATACAAAAATTTGTGCATTTTTCTATGCGTCATCAGGCCCGTCTCTACCGCTCCTACCCACCGTAGTTTCAAACGGTTACTGAACACTCAATAAAATACGCGTAATATATTGGACTTCCTATACAACATCTCTCACAAATCTGATCCCGCATTTCCCCGTATGCACCCGATCTGTCTTGGACAAATGCCACGATGCCCGCCCCCTCATTGTGGTTCCGCTTTCACTCAAGACTGCATGTAATACAGGTGTATATGTGGGATTGTATTGTGCATATATTTAACCTTTACCTGACTCGAGAACTTCGTACGATCTGTTGTATATTTGTCATTGAATAAATCTTCCAAATAGGTGACTGTAAACAGCTTAATTGTTCACTCTAAACATTTTTGATTATTAATTGTGTTAGATGATACTTTTCACGTACCGAGTCCACGTACCGGCAAGCGCAGTGTAGGGCGTCCACCAGGGACAGACGATCTGGCTAGAACCGCAGGACCACGCTGGACACAGGCTGCTTACAACCGGTCCTATAGGAGATTACTTGGGGAGACCTATGTCCAGCAGTGGACGTCTTACCACTGATATGATGATGATGATCTAAGGTATATAAGTAATTAAAACGCCTCTAGTTGTGTGTAGACCATAGATTGGAATTAGTAAATGGTAGTAAAAAAAATAGGAATTATATGTATCTATTTGCGATCCATTATCACCGACACTGTTTTATACGTGTGCTCTCTGACTCTATGCTTTTTCCGTGCCTAGAGGTACCGGCGGAGTAGAATAGTACCGCCCCCAGGTGAGAGGTGACAGATGTTCTGAAACCGAAGGCGGTACATCCTCCGGAAACATCGTTGATCTAAATGCAACAGACAAAATATAGAAAACCTATGTTCAGCAGCGTTCTACGGCTGTCATGTTGATTATTATGATGGTGATGCCTTTTCCATATCTTGGAGGGTTGCATTATTCGGCCTTAGACTTAGACTGAGTGACCGCGTTTTTGCGCCATATGTCAATTTCTTTGAAGACTAGACCCTGTCGGTCGCGATCATCTATTGCAGTGTAAGCTAATTATTGCCAAAGTTTTCCATATCAGCCATTAAAAGTCCTTTGTTGGACATAGGCCTCCCCAAGAAAGGGGGTATGTTGCCCATAATTGCCGCACTGGGCAAAGCGTGTTGGCAATCGCAGAGCGCAGCTTTTGCGACGGGGAAGCTGCTGCCCATCCCCGCCCTGTACGTTTGAGCTGACTTTTTTGCATGTATATACCGCCAACTGTCGGTTCTGGTATCTTAGTCGCCTCTTACAACACCTGGTGCAGTGGGAGGTACTCACGGCTAATATAATAATACCTCACGGTTTTTCATATACTTAGCATGAACACGTCAAATCAATATCGCGTATGTAGTTCTAGTCAATAATTTCACGATTTGTTTTGAACTGTGAATTTTATTAACCACTTCTACTTACCGGGTTTTGAACCATCCCCGATATACGTAATGTAAAAGTACTGTGTAAAACAAGAATATATCAACAAGATTTATAGTCGAATATCGTAGACCGCCCTGTTACGTGTTAGTCGAAAACAAAACAGTTCAAAGGCATAGTTCCCGAGATCCCATATTAGGAGAACCTGGCTGACTCATACGTGACTTCAGTAGGGTTGTCAACGAGGTTGCGATTCCGAAACAGGTTAATCGCCGCAGCCTATAGACGCTTGTATCATCAACAACATAGATATAACTAGCGCGTTATATATATTGTGTCACCTAGTAATTTCACTGCGTCTCTCACCCTTTCAACACAGGAACATAACAATGCGAATTTCATTTAGCAAAATGTTTGGCTTTTCATTTCTTGAAAGCTTCATTAAATTGTATATAAACATATAAATATTATTGTGATGCAGTCGCCAGCCCTATTTGTACAGGAATGCGCGTGCGCACCGGTCAGTGTTTTGTTTTAGTTTCGGAATGCTTGCCCGGTGATGTGATAGGGCTCGCTACCTTATTGGTCTTAGCATTATTTATAGCATTACCGCACACTGGGATATTATTGTTATACTTATTGTCATTATAAGGATATAAGCATGATATAATATTCGAAAATTAATATATATATATATATTTATATCATATGCATTTATTGGGTTTATTTATACAAATATGTATGCCACGTTTATTTATTTTGTATATACTCGTATATTGCCTGCACCACTATATATATATATATATATATTTTAATTTCGTGTAATGGTTGACTGGGAGATAATGCCATCTGGCATTAAGTCCGCCATTTGTACATTTTGTAACATTTTGTGCAATAAAGTTAAATAAATAAAAAATATATATATTTTATAAGCGTGAACGTAACGTTTTCAGTTACGTTTTGACGATTTTATAGCAAAATTTTCTGAACCCAAATTTGATTATAGGCCATTTTTCTTCTGGAAAGATGCATATGTAGTTATCTTACAGAGGCAGATGGTGGTGATCCTATCCAGTGCCCCAAAGATCGTGGGTTCAATCCCCACTCCAGACAAACATTTATGTAATAAATATTTATGTTTTCTGTACTTGCGTGTTAAAATATGTACTAAAGTAGTGTATTTGTGATATTTTATTTTTTTATTATGATGTCAGCAAACAGGCATACAACCCTCTTAGTGGTAAACGTGACCGCAGCCTACAGACAAATATCACCACAAAAACATCATCAGCCTCGACAACCTTGTGAACTGAAGGTTTTATGTCACATTACCCAGTAATTCGCTGCCTCTTTCACCTTTTAATCCGCAACACAGTTGTGCAAACACGCTATTTGTCGGTGGAAATAGGTGAGAGTGAGGTACCAATGCAGATGACCTTTGTGAAAGGTCTACCCCTAATACTACCTCCTCTGCTGCTAATGTCCGTTATACAAGTACTAAACGACTTATCACGGTGACAGTGGAATTGTATTTATTCACTGCGACGTTACATTTCAATCATTTCCTTGTTTGCCATCATAATAATAAAAAAAATAGATAACTGAAATTTCAACAATAAATTACGTACGAGCCATTGACAAACGAGGTTTGTCACGCCACATTACACCTGTCTACGGTGTCTTTCATCATGATTCTCTCTGCTACGGTCGACAGGCGACCGGCCCGAATTTTAACTATGCCCGACAGAAATAAACGCGGAACACTTATTTTCAGTTCTTTCAGCCCATATTTAGGTTATTCATATAAAAGGTAACATATAAGTATATAGGTTGCCTGTAAGAAATTGCATTTAGCGACAAGGCTGCCTCTACCTACTGTTCCATGTTTTTCACCTATTTATTACGCAAAATAGCAGTGTTCGTATTCCGGTTAAGGGTGAGTGCGGCAGTGAAATTACCGGGTAAATGTAACCTTTGTGTTTTAAGTTCACCAGGTTGGCGATACGCTAGTGATATATTTTTGATGACACGAGTTTCTATAGGCTGCGGGCACGATTATCACCAAGCGGACCGCACGCTTGTTTGCTGACATCATCAGAAAAAAAAAAAAAAAAATCGAACCTCATTTCCTTTTTGACGGGCTTGGTGGATGCAACAAGCGGGGATAGGCAGCAGAAATGATATTTAAAAAAATTAAAATCTTTTTTTTTTCTTTGGATTTCTTTTGATCTTTTTATTTTAGCTTTGTATAAAAAAATTTACATTTTTAAGGTTTATTTGGAATATTAACTCTTCGTAGATCTGTGTAATTAGTATGTTAGGCAAACCTCTGATAAATAAATCAATAGTTTTTTGTAACAACGTATTTTTAATTTATGCTTATTATAATATTATTTTGTATTTTTAATATATTTTCTGTTTCGTGTAATAGTTGACTGGGAGATAATGCAAACTGGCATTAAGTCCGCCATTAGTACATTTTGGGCAATAAAGTTCAATAAATAAATACATTATAGTATTAATTTACGTTTTAGGGAATGCTGGTTATATCTATAATAAAAGTAGGCAAATACATTATAACTAAAACTTGTATGATTTATATAATGATTGTCATTGTATTTTTGCTGTAGGCGTACCTTTTTCAATAAATAGATGTACAAATTATCGGTCTCTGACATTATGTTGACCATAAAACCCTGTGCCCCAAAGCCGGTGAGGCCCTCCCTTCTAACTTTGACATTGTTCATAAAAAGTAACTTGAGACCGCAGCGCGCTGCATTCCAAGATCCGATATCTTAGATTGCTTTATATTCTATTCTGTATGGCAAACATGAGGGGCGCGATACGAATTGTCTTTGAAAATATCATTACTTTTCTATTACAGTTAGTTAGGAAGTTACAAAACGTATTGCTGGACTTAGGCTTCCTAAAAAAGTGACAATTGCAAAGCGTAGATACTCAACGGGAATGCTGCTGCCTATCCCCGCCGGGTATATATGTATTTGTGCTACACTGTTTCGGGTGTATATACCGCTATTTGCCGGTTTCTGTACCGCTTTATATAATACCTGGTACAGGAGGAGGTACTATTTTACTCTGACGGTATGCCACGGTGGATGGCTTTACTTAAAATGTTCTACAACTTATGGAAGTTTGGTGTCCGTTTGCGCGATCGAATCAAGAATTAGGAGATCCGAAAAAGCAAAGTTAACAACATAGTCCGGCAGATTAGCAAGTTAAAGTGGCAGTGGGCAGGGTACCTAGTACGCGGAACGGATAGCCTATCGTCATCATATCAGCTTTTAGAAGTCCACTGCTGGACATAGGCCTCCCCAAGAAAGGAGGTCATTGGCCCATAATTGCCGCGCTGGGTAAGCGTGATGGCGCTAGGGATGCTGCTGCCCATTCCAGCCCTGTACATTTGAGCTGCACTGTTTCGGATGAATAAACCACCATCTGTCGATTTTGGTACCTCAGTCGCCTCTTACGACACCTATGGCAGAGTTACCATTATCACAGCAAATAGGAATAGCCTTTGGAGCCGTAAAATTCTGGGATGGAGACCATGCGAAAGCGCAGCGTTGGTCCTCCACCAATAAGGTGGACAGACGGCTGTCGCTATTGCTATTGGAAATCACTAGCCTATTTCCTTCGGCTGACATGATGATGATGATGATATGACATATTCATTTAAATACCGACCTCTAATTTTGGTCTTCTGCAAGGATTTTTTTTTGTCCAAACTGTGTAATTATTACACAAATAAAGTAATTATTGGGATAAAACAACGACTGGATGTTTTTGGCGTTAATTATGGTTAGTTCCTCAATCACTGGCAATTAGTGTTAGCAACGCTAAGAACACACAAAACAGTAAGTTAATGGAAAAGTTCGACTCAGGCGTAAATGATTAACGTATTTTTGTTTAATCGACATCGTATCAACCGTGTGACGTCCACTAATAATATACAAATTCACACAACACCTTACACGTTGACCTGATTTTAATACATATATTTAACACCTAGATACATAACAAACACAAATATCATCATATTAATATTTGTTTTAGAAGGGTATCGAACCCACGACTAATTTATAGGCACATGTATTAATATAAGGAAAAATAAAATAAACTCTTATAAAATAATAGCCTATAGGTTACTTCCATATATAAGCTAAACTATGGCAACAAACATACACACATACATACATACTATTGCGTTTTGGATATTAGTAAGAATTTGAGCTACGCTGCAATAAATATTCCCCTATCTGTCGTTACCAGAACCTTAGTCACCACTTACAGTTAGTACAGAAGTAGGTATTATTCTATTAATTTAATTTTTATAATACAGTCAATCATTTCATCTTGGACTATTCAGAGCTGACAGAGTGCAGGGCGCGATACATCGGATCTCCGAGGTCATTTTAAGAGGCTGCACTTTCTGGGGGAACTGACCTGGCAACAATAGGGCAAACAGTCCACAACACGCAAAATAGGCGCAATGGGAGACGTCGAGTAGCGGAAACTTGCCCAAGAACATCTTTTTACATTTATTTCTTTATTTTATTATTAGCCGTACCCGCGACTTCGTCCACGTAACAGTGTAACTTTGGGGGTATAGTAGCCTTCTACGATAAATGGGCTATCCAACACTAAAAGAAGTTTTCAAATCGGACCAGCGGTTTCTTAGATAAACGCGATAAACAAACAAACTCTTCAACTTCATAGTATTAGCATAGATTTGAGATGACCTCGTGATGAGGTCATCAAGATTATCGAATTAATTTATAATAATCGTGATTGTTTCTTTAAAATGAAACTTAAAATAAAAACATAAGCTGCTTTTGTCCTTGAATGCGTTTTGCGGGACACGATGCAAAGTGATGTTTACTTAAAAGCATCATCATTATCATCATACCAGCCATCAAAGTCCACTGCTGGACATAGGCCTTCCCAAGAAAAGGGGAATGTTGCCCATAATCGCCGCGCTGGGCAATCGTGTTGACAATCGCGGCGGGGATGCTGCTGCCTATTCCCGCCCTGTGATTTGAGCTGCAATGTTTTCGATGGATATACCGCCATATGTCAGTTCTAGTACCTCAGTTTCCTCTTACGATACCTGGTACAGGGGAAGATACTATTCTACTCTGCCGGTACCTCACGGATATACGGCGTCATACGTGTACTTAATTTATCCAACTCTATCTGGTACGACCTTTATTCTATCAATGTCTTACATAAATAATAATGGAAATTTATTATTCATTAAGTTTACTACGGGAAGCAGAAGCTGGATTTGAATAAGCTATTCCCACTTTATTGTCATGTAAATAGCTTTATGCTTGTCTGGGCTATGAAGATTTTTTAGTGCTCTGACGACTAATGTCAAGTTTAAATTGGGCGTTTGTAAAGTTGTGATCGCTGTTGACCATAGCCATGACCAAGTTAAACATGATAGTCACTGCATATAGCAAAAACGGCATGTCTGTATGTTATCATAGTATGATTGGGATGTCAATTGCAGTGTTTGGGAAGATTTCGGCCATACTTGCCTCACTGGGAAAGTGTAGCTGCAAATGAAAGTTGTTGTGTATTGTATTCTGTAATGAAAAATAGCTTATTTAACAATAAACAAAATGGTGTACACTAATAGTTTATGTCTCAACTTATTATCGCCATATTTTTTCCTCATAATCATTTAAGTACCTATAGTTAAGACAGGACAACGTATGTCGGGTTAACTAGTTAATATATATTTATATATAAGTGCTTCCTTACGTATTTAAATGAATCCTAGTGTGCAAAATTGCAAGTTTTTAACTATTATAGTTGAGGCCATGTGTTGATTTGCCAATCAGTCAATTTCTCTTTTTATACATATATAGATAATTAAAGAAGCTATTAGCGTTGTTTAACTAAATGTTGTGAATGCTATTTTTCGGAATACAAAAGATAACAGAAAAAAGGAGTTAACCACAACATTTTAAAAACAGTGATGAGCAAAACGTAGCACTTATCAAAGAGGCTTTTTGATGATAATGCAAAATGTTCGGTTTCCGTCTACCATTGGGGCATGACCAAGCGTTATGCTGACTTGAATAATCGCTTTTAAATTTCCTACGATTACAAAACATTATACTTATGACTATAGAGAAAGCAATGATTATTAGTGTCGTTCGACAAACGTATAAAAAATAAACAATTTTGTACTCAACATCAATAGAAACCAGGATTTAACAATCAACGGAAACAAAATCAAACAATACATCAAATAATTCAACATATTTAAGCTATACATATATAAGTTTAAATATACAATCGATTTTCTACCTAATGCCATTGGGCACGTAGAGTTGACAATCAACTGAAAAGAAATTTTAAATTTGGATACGTTTATTTTGTAGTTGTGTGTTCACAAGGATATACAAGGTGCAAATATTGTGACTTAGGATATATTGTGTCACATTACCTGTTACTGCCTCTCCCAATTTTATACAGCAACGCGAACACTGCTATTTGGTCGTAGAAATAGTTGTGAGTAAGGTAACAATGCAGGCGACTTTTGCATGAGGTCTTCTTCTAATGCGATTAGTTTACTTGAACAAAGTAAATTTCTTAGTTTTTTTTATAAGAACCTCTTTCTGAAAAATATAACAAAAAAAATGTACATCCATGCTAAACAAACAGCGCCATACGGTACTGTATCGAACATCAAAGAGCAATTATAACTTCCAGTTGCGAATCAGTAATTGAGAATTGGAAATCTATAATTTCTACTGGATTGAAGTCTATGGTTTAATAACTTGGTATTATCACGGTTAATGTGCGCTCAGGAAAACGAAACCTTACTCTACATGGACATTTGTGTTGTCCAACGGAGAATGCAGACCCATTAAATTGTTGTTAACCACTAATTGATTGTGAACGTCAGTACTTGAACACAACGCACCATTATATTCTTTAAAGTCGACCAACGAAAGATCATTGTACCTTGATTTATTTTAAGTGACCAAATACTTTGTAAGTAAAAAGACGTGTACTAAAAATGCGTTTTATTTATTACAGGAAGCACAACAGATCTTACACCAACGCTGATTGGCATCTACGATTCGCTATTAGATCCAAAAAATTCAAGGCCCGAAGTCAATCTCGAGACGGCGAAGGATGCGAGGAACGATCCGCCCGTAACAGGAGCCATGACTGAAGAAACAAAAGACGACGCGAAACATACACAAGTCCCGAAATCACCACCGAAAGACCCGTCCAGAATCGCCGGCAGTGTCAAATTACCTATAGCCGAAGTTAACAAAAGTTCATTGTATTCCCTACGAACTAAATGTGATAAGAATGGTGCTAGTGATGATATTGACAAGTGTGACCTCGTATCTAGTGATACAGTTCTTATCAAAGACAGCAGACTGCAAAGGACGTTTAAGGAAACAAAAGTGTGCGATTCCGCGTTTGATAACCTGTCGCCTAATGTGAAGAGGATGATATCAAGTGCGACGGAGACGACATCATTGAAATTCCAGAAGAGAAGCGTTACAACGGGAAGATCTTCAGCGAGGCACCGGTCAAACATTCCACTTGTAGGCGCCACATCTAAGATATCTCAATCTGGTGTCGAAATATTACCTTCGGTCGAGATTTATGACCAACCTTGCAGTATAAAGAATTTTGGTAAACATAGAAGTGATAACGAGTCTCCAATAAAAACAGCTCAAGTTAAACCAGATTTTAAGATAGACGACGTCCAAACAACTTACGACGTCCCGAGTAACAACAGGCCGGCGATTTATGATGTCCCAAATTTGATCAACAAGACTGCCTTTGAATCTTTGTCTCTACCCTATATTGATCAATCTATCGAACTCTCTATAACTTCTAACGATAGAGAATTCGATATTAAGTTATCGTCAAAGGATAACTCTCCTCTTAAACCCGAACCTAAAAGCCCAGGAGCGCCGCCACCTAAATTGGCTAAAACCATCAATGGAACCAACAGCTTGCATAGGAAAGATTTTAAGAACGAGAGTCCATCTAAGCAGCTGTCTAAAACTCCACCTTATCCCGAAGCTATAGGGTCCACAGGAAATCTTAAAAATTGCGCGATACCAGAAAAAGAAGTGATCAGATTAAATCCACCGACAGTGGAAGTATCTCGACCATTGTCTATGAGTTCGATTGCTTCTTCATCTTCTACATCCAGCAGTGGTGTCCAAAATAAAGGAGGAGTGAATTCCGCGTATCTGGCTTCGATCGAAAGTTTGGACGACCACAGCGATGCTGACATGACATCAGCTAATGGTAGCAACAATTTTATGAATAGTGCCGGCATAATGACAACCAGTGTGTCGGAGGAAAGGCAGCCAGCAAATACATCACGTAAGTAATTTAGTATGTAATAAAATCATAAGTTAACGTATAACTTAATATATATTAAAGTGAGGACAGTTTATTCTCAACTACATCAGATCTTCTGTATTTAATATTATTAAAAAAGAAAATCAGCCATTAGAAGTCTACTGCTGAACATAAGCCTCCCCAAATTGCCGCGCTGGGCAGGCGTGTAAGCAATCGCAGATCGCAGCTTTCCCGACGAGCGTGCTGCTGCCTACCCCTGCCCTGTGCACATGAGCTACACTGTATCGGATGGATATATCGTCATCTGTCGGTTCTCGTTCTTTAGTCGCCTCTTGAGACATCTGGCATAAGGGGAGGGATTATTTGTACTACTCTACTGTACATTACGGCCAAGACTCTATTTAACGATTATGAAGAATTAGTTTAAAATAGTTGAAAATAGTTTGGTGTGCGTTTGGAATCGTCTGATGGTTTACGTGAAATATGTAATTTTTCAACTCATATCACAATATGAGTTGAAACCATAGCCTATATTTTTAGTTTCAATTTAAATTCGAACTCTTCTTTCTCTCAATGTTCAGCTGGTGTAAGACAAATTGAAGTAATTTTATTTATTTCTTCAGATCATCAGATACTGGACGAGATGTCTGGTCTGTCTCAGCTGGAGAGGGTGTGTGCGGAGATTGTGCAGACAGAAAATGTGTACGTGGAAGACCTGAGACAGGTGGTCGAGGTAAGGAATTAGTGGAGACTAATATCCTTTAGTTCCTTTTCAGCGGATCCGCAAATGGCAAATTACATAAAAGTCGGTAAATTCTTAAAAAGCAATTGGGGATGTATGTCCTACTTTATTTGTCGGTTCGATATTGAAGATATCTGTTTTTCAAGATCGTATTTATGAGGCTATATAGAATGTATTTCATTGTGTTACAGATCAACGTTATTTTTTTTAAACTTTTGTTATATACACTTACAACTTAAAATAAAGATGTCAAACACAAAATAATTGTACACAAACTTTCACGGCGTACTCGAGAAAATTCTCGCAAAATTAAAGCGTTTAAAATTGCAATTGATGATTATTTTAATGATTGCCAGATACTTCCAATATATGTAACAAAAATAAAAATGGTTTTAGAATTGCTTAACAATTTTAATCAACCGCTCACAAACATAATTAATAATAAACATTGTTATATTTAAACATTGCACTAAACATTTGAAGATCTTAATTAAGCGTGCAATAAATTCTCCTTTCTAGTTCCGTCTTCATTTGTTTTGCTTTCCATTTCCTCGCGCTTTGAAACATCAGCCGGGCCCGGAGACACGTCTCCGTCGTCCATTTTGTTTTTATTTTAACCCTTCAGTTATGTAACTTGCTTTTAACCAGCTAATGCAACGTTAGCTAATAGTTTGATTTTAGCTCTCACAATTTTGTCGGTTTCGTTATGCTAATTACAATTTGTTTTGTCAGTAGTTTATTCTGCGTTTGATTTTCTGTATACATATTTCCAAATGCTCAAATAATCAGGCACCTCGTTGTTGTTTTCTGTAAGATAAATAAAATCTGGACATATTCTATACATTGGGTTGTGAGATTCATTGTTATTACTATATACATTTAAAATTAGTTGTTTTATATTTCGATTCCATTTTACTTTGGTTGTAATGTAATCATTGATTTAAAAATATACAGAATACCTTCTCAATTAAGCTCTACATTTCTATTTTCCGTACAATCTATACAGGTTGACCCGAAAGCCCTACTGACCTATGAATATCAAATGGCTGACCCACATCCCTTATTTATGGTAGTGAATTAAAAATGCTATTGCTGGCAGTTTACCGTGAAGTCTAAGGGAGGTTTATCGCGATTTTTTTTAGTTATAACTAGAGTAAAACCTGCTTAGTCTTTCAATATTCAAGAGTGACAAATGTGTTATGTCCAAGTTCTATAATGACCATCTCGGTTATATAAAGCTGTTAAAAAATGTCTTAGGTGCACGCACCGTCAAAGGTCATCAAACATTATTATCAATAAAGTAGAGCATCGCAAATCTTTTGATATTTTATAGCTTTTTCCCGTTTGCTACTCATAATTATATTATCGATAAGGTAAGCCCATCCAGGTCAATCTGAAAGAACAGATTGACCTGGGAACTATTGACTAGAGAAAGGCATTGATAATTGTCTGTCTTCTTGTTTCCATGCAAGTTTCCATAGCTCCATTTAATTGATAATTTGCTCTAAGAGCATTTATAATATATTAGCGACTGGCCCCGACTTCGCACGAGTTCAATAAAAAAAAAGGTTATTGTAGGTTATTCTTATTATATATCATCGCAGCCTTTATTGTGTACAACACTGTAGTACATTATTTTGATCTTTTATTTTTGCAATGTAGGTAAGCGCAGAAAAAGTTTTATTTTCGACTTCACATTGGAAACCTCTAAAATTGTCTGTGGTAGTGTCTGTGGTCAAAAGTGTTTCTCTACATATTATATGTGTTAAGAATTATGCTTATAAACCATCCCCTTGAATCACTATCTATTAAAAAACAGCATCGAAATCCGTTGCGTAGTTTTAATGATCTAAGCCCAACAGTCAGGCAGACAACGGAAAGCGACTTTGTTTTATTGTAAAATTTATACATATGCATCTTATGCATAACTAAATTATCAAAGAATACCATGACGCGTGGTGATAAGCATAACTGTATGCTTTAATCAATAAAAAAGCTTGGCGGTAAAAAGATATAGGTGAAGCACCAACGTTTTTAGGTTATGGTAAGCGTCACTATAGAACATAGTCGCTCGTGTCACTTGCTCTTTAATGGAACGCGAGAAATACTTTTCAGCGGTAAAAAATAGATAAGGTACTCATTTAGATTACCTTTTAATCTGATCTAATGTAAATAAAGAGGCAAACCTCATACAAACGTCGTCCGCATTGGCACCTCAATTTCGCCTATTTCTACCGCCAAAAAGTATTCGCATTGCTGTGTTCCAGTTTGAAATATGAGAGAGGCAGTAAAATAACTGGGTAATGTGACATAGTATCTTCAGATCACAAGGTTGGGGACACGCTAGTGATATCTTTGTGATGACACGAGCGTCTATAGGATGCGGCTATGTTTACCATCAAGCAGATCGTATGTTGTGTGCTGAAAGTTTATAATATTAAAAAGAAGAAATCTACTTCTAGTCAAAAAAAACTAGAACACGTCTAGATGATCTAATTCCCAGTCGTTTAAAAGACATCCTTCCATGAAAAGATATCTCCCAGATTAACACCGAACCAAAAAATTTACTTTATAATATAAATAAATAAAAATAAGTTCCCACAACATATTATACATTGGCCTGACTCCGTGGTAAGTCGCTTAAAGCATTTGTGTTACAGACGCCAGACAATAGATATACTGCTTAAATATATATATATATATATATATAACACCCAGGCACAGATCAAACACAAATATCATCATATAAATATTTGCTCAGGGTGGGAATCGACCCCTGGCGTACAAGATAGGATCACAACCATCTGTGCCATCAGGCATATTTAATATTACTGCAGCGTTTTGTAATGTTATAAATAAAACGTAAATTCCGTACGATCTTGTAAGCCGTGACAACATTACTCGTTGCCGGTGCAGCTTTACAGGTAGCGTGCGACCCGGCGACCTAGATTCGATGCCTGCATCGGACATGCAACGCCACCCGTTATGTCATCTAACTATTGCATTAAGCCAGTGTTTTAACTGCTTATTCATTTATTCGAACACGATGCTAGTGAATTGGAATCAGGTAATTAAATAGTGGATTGGTGATATGAGGTAGACCTCTTACACATGAGGCAGACATTTTACAAAAATCGTTTGCATTGGTACCTCACTCTCACGTGTTTCTATCGCTAAATAGCAGTGTTCGCGTTGCTGTGTTTTGGTTTGAAGGGTGAGAGGGGTAGTTAAATTACCTTGTGATGATGTGATGACCCTTTTGATGATACGAGCGTTATAGGCTAAATTCAGGTTTACCATCAAGCGATACGTTCCGCTTGTTTGCTTGAAATGATTGTTTAAGCATATACCGGTCAAAAGAAGATATGTCAATGCGAAAGACAACAGCTGTTCTTTTTATTTATAAAAGAGAATTTAACCGGTCATTATATTTAACTATTTAGGCCGATCCCTCAGACATTGTCCTGTCTTTTTGCAACGGGGTCCCCGCAAAGTGGAATAGTACCTCCCTTTGTACCAGGTGTCGTCAGGGGCGACTATGGTATCGGAACCGACAGATGGCGGTATTTCTATTTGAAGCAGCGTAGATTAAATGCAACTGGGAGAGGATTGGCATGTGGACTTCCAATAGCTGACATGATAATAATGATGACATAATGATTGCAGCGGGCATTCTGTCAAACAACTGACAGCTATATCAAGCGCTGAGTTATATTGGATAAAATCGGATGGTCGTTAAGATTTTTAAATCTCCGCGCAGTTTTCTTACTATTCTTCTTATATCCTATATAATTAATAATAAAAACCTTCTCCTAATAACAAGAATTTTAATAAAATAAAAAACTCATTCTAGCATGTTGCCGTGACCAAAGAAAAATGGGTTCATTCAATATACCCATATATAGATGTGAAACATCTAAACAAGTAAGAGAAACTATTTTATGAAATCTGATAACACGACATTTGTATAAGAAACGTAAACAAACGACACCATAAAAGATCACTATCAATTCCGGATTAACGACAAAAAAGTCACGATACGAAGCCCATGAATAAATTATATTAATTGACCCCATACCATATCGCGCGCCTGTGTCAAATAAGAGTACGTTGCCACCGAATTTCTCTCCAAGCATGGCGGTTGAAATGGCGCGACACAGGAAACAGAACTGTCAAACGTGACAGCTGTCAATGCGAACTGTCACCGCTAATTAGTGAAGCTAAGAATGCCTACCCACTATAATTTAGGCGAAGAAAAAGTGTTATGGAATGCCTACAGAAGCTGTTAATCGTTTTTATTAATAAATATCGAGAATTACAGCGTGATTTATTGCACGAAATAAAACTTGAGATTTAGATATTAGAACAAAATTTAATTAACTTTAAAATAGGGAACGTTTTATATTTCGATGTTATGTATCTATTCTTTGTTTTTTGGACGTTCACAACAAAGATAGAGTATTATCTTAATAGGTATCATCTTGAATGTTATTCAGCATTTCCTATGCATAAATCCTATTTAAGTAATTAATATTATTATAACTATTTAATATTTAATTATTACTTCTTTATCGATTGCTATAAACTTGTTGATATTTGAAATTTGAGTGTTTTTTGGTACCTTCCAATTTAAAGAAATGACATCTGTGTCTGTTGATTTGATGCAAACGACGTCACTTTCATATTACTGTCATGTAAAAACCATATTGCGACTACATATCTGGTACATACATACTAAGGTAGAGTAACTCTATCTGAACGTTTTCACATTTAAACCACTGAACCGATCTTAATGAAATTTGGCGCGGAGAAAGCTCAAACCCTAGTAAAGGACTTAAACTACTTTTTGTCATAGACATGCGTACGGTAGTGGAATCTGACACCCTGCAGCTTTCGCCAGCCACTTGTGCATAAATTATAAATATATGCCAAGTCATAATGGTTGAATTTGAAATCCTCAGCACCTTCAGTTGCATCAGTATTGGACGTAATTTACAATATAATTCAGCTTTCGCTTCTTTTTAATGCAACTTTCTATAAGACTAGTTTTAATTAAAAAGTAGAATGTGAACATAGTAAGAACATGGCCGTGAAGAATCGTTACCTATGCGTCTTGTTTCTTGTAGGTGATTGCGTCTTTGACGTACTTAAAAGAAATCTGCAAGTCTATCGTAGTTAAATAAGAACTATTTGTTTTTTTTTAATTTTCCACAGATAGGCTTAAATTTTGACACGATATACAGCCAGCTTTAGACCAAAGATTATTATTAATTGACGAGTCCAATGGTGCAGATGGTGTTGATCCTTTCTTGGGCGCCAAACGTCGTAGGTCCGGTCTCCACACAGGAAAAATATTTAGATGATATTTATGTTTGATCTGTGTCTGAGTATTAATATGTGTATGTAAGTAGTATATTTGTGATTTCTTTGTTGTCTGATGTCCGTAACACAAGTTCTTTAAGCTACTTATCTCGCAATCAGGTCAATATATGAGATGTTGTGGGAATTTATATATTTTTTGAATCAATAACATACCTGCAACTCAATTAAATAGCTTTTTGAATGTTCATTATTACCAACAGATTGCTGTATACCGTAATGTTAATTTTTTTTAACAAAAAGAATAAAGGTCGATGATATGACGATGAACTTTTATTGAAAAATATTTGATTATTCTTTACGTGTGCTTAGATCTTTCTTCATTTATCGTTTATATGTATGCACAAAACGTGGTATGTAATACTATTTCTGGTTGGATGTATGTTACTAACGCAAGAAATATATCAAAACAATATTTGTAGTTGGTAGTATTTATGTTGACAAAATCGGAGCTCTTATATTACAGAACCTTTTAAGTTTTCTAAGCGTAGACATACCAACAGAACATTTTTATATAAACTAGTCACTAGCGGTTGAAATTCGACTATAATTATATCATTACATTTTGTAAGGTCTTTTTCATCATTAGCTTGACATTGAATAGACAATTAGTGTATACGTTATTTGAGTATGTTGTGTGTCATTCAAACAAATTTTGTTTATTTTAATTATTTTAATATATTTCTTGTGTATATTGAATGAATGAATGTTAGTTGTGTGAAATTTATTTAGAAAGGAGTATTACATCTTGGTATAGATAAGATATATAACAACAATATATAAAACTATTGCAGTCTGTCACAAACATAAAGATGACGTTATTTAGCCTATTTCGAGGAACATTAACTCAATACTCCAGTTTCTACTTAAAACAGATAGCCTTAGCTATCGATCTTATTTTTAACCATCCAATTTAATCAGGACCCCCAAACCATATACAGCAGTTTATAATAAACCTTTTAATCAAGTGTCAACATATACTGGACCTACCATGCTCAGGGTAGTAGATTATGTTACGCGATTGTGAACCTTATGCTATGGGTATACGCGTGACAAAATCTGGAGTACAAGACGTAGTGTGGGACATTCTGGTAACGGGACAACTCTATATGGGGTAGACCAGGGTGACCATGTTAGTGCCGATCAGCTAGCTGATATTTCTCTAGTATTAAGGTGTTCAAAATTTCCCTGGAAGAAATATCCATAGTCAGCCATAGGGTACTGGCAGAGTAGAATACTGTACCAGATGTCGTAAGGCGACTAAGGCACCAGAACCGACAGATGGCGGTATATCTATCTAAGACAGTGTAGCCCAAATGCACAGAGCGGCGATGGGCAGCAGCATCCCTACCGCGAAAGCTGCGCTCTGCGATTGCCAACACGCTTGCCTAGCGGGGCATTTATGGGCAAAAAAACCCCCTTTCTTGGAGAGGATTCTAATGGCTGTAATGATAAAATATCTATGGTTAAAAACTAGTTTTCTATAAAAATCAAGTACCTAATTATTACGTTAGAATATAATTCGACCAGTGTGTTGTGGAATACTGGCTGGCTTTGTCAATGTTGCGTTTATTAAAGAAATCGACTAAGAAAAAAGTCAATGCTTACACACTTGTCGAAGCCATATTAAAAACTAGTGTAGAAAATTAATAAAATCAATCATCTCATACATCGAGTTGACTTTAATTTGTGATAAATATATATAATAAGTAATGTAAATATATTTGTGATACCTCTATGATATGATGTCCGTAACACAAGCGCTTTAAGCGACTTATCTCTGAGTCGGGTCAATATGAGAAATTTTGTGTGATTTTATAATTCATCATTCATAAATGATTTTGTCCGTATTGTTTTTTTAACTTTTTGCAACTTTAAGCGTTTACGCAACAGAAGCTCTCGAAACGTATATTTTCCGCTTGTTTGTGCTTTGAATTTTTGATTGACGCTCCGCTTCTATTAGTCGTTGCGCATTGTTATATAGCTTAAGTTACTTGTGCAAGTGAAATTCAGATCAAAAACGTTCCAGCCGTTTCAATAATTATCACAAACAAAAATTTTAATAAATATATGTACCTTGTTTACATCCATAAGTATTTAGTAAAAAACGGCTAATATAATATTACAAACAGATATTTGATTTTTGTTTATATGTTGATAAAGTCTCTCACACCCCAGATCTCAGGGACATCCTATTATAACTGACGTACACCATAGTAAGAGGGCTAGTATCCTGCTAACTCGACTGATTTATATCTCACACTGACCTCACCCAACACAGCTGAGCGCTGTCCGCCATGTTGAATGCTGTGCCTTGTGTTGATTTGGTTTGCAATACCGTCTTAAAATTTAATAATAAATAAACATTTTTTCAAAAATCATGCGTTTACTCTTTATAAAAAATTTATTAATTTATTATAAATTTTTTTTATTAATTTCCCTAAAAGTTTGACTATGAACCATATAGTAATCGAAAAAGCGTCGTGCTTCTGCTTAAACTGAGTGTAAGGCTGGAACCGTGCTGGTCCCGGGTTTATATTTAAACATTTTTTATAATAAATAAAAAGCGGTATATTTGACATTCTTTTCACTTTTTGTTTGACTTTTAACTGTAAATGTAAACCGAATCGAATCGTTAAATACTTTTTAGTTAAAACGGTAAATAATCTGAAAATTTACTTGTACTAATTATATAATATAGACTCATGTCTATGGTACACACAGCACCAGACCAACCTACCCAAATCATCTGTCAAAACTTCACAATCGATATTAAACTATAAAAGCGAGCTATTAACTTAAAAATTTGTCTGATTTGGGTAGGATAATCTGTTGCGTCAAAAGCAATGGTATTTAATAAAGTAAATTTAAATTTAATAAATACACATACACATATAAAAAAAACTGAATTGTCGGGAATTCGTCGTAACGGCAAATGCAGCGTTGGGCGTCCACCCGCAAGATGGACAGACGATCTCACTAAAACGTCACTTACACAGGCCGCATGCAACCAGTCCTTTTGAAAATTGTTGGGGAGGCCTATGTTCAGCAGTGGACGTCTTATGGCTGATATCATGATGATGATGATTTCTGCTTGTAATTCGAAATCAACAGCTTTCTATGAAATGTGTATGTAAGGTTATACATTTTTTGTCTGTCTGTTTGTTTTGGCTAACAACTGGAACGAGCTGAAAATAAATAAGGGAAAGCTTAGTGTACTTTTAATATTTATTATTTTTACGGAAACTACGCTTATGATATAAGAAATTATATTTAACTTTAATGGCTTAAACTTATGTTTCCTTTCATCATATTAGCTATTGGAAGTCCACTACTGGACATAGGCCTCTCCAATAATTTTCAAAAGGACTGGTTGCACGTTGGACAAACGTGTTGGCAATCGTACAGTGCAGCTTTCGCGATGGGGATGCTGCTGCTCATGCCCGTCCGATTCGGATGGATATACCGCCATCTGCCGGTTCTGGTACCTCAGTCGCCTCTTACGACTCCTGGTGTATTGGGAGGTACTATTCTACTATGCCGGTACCTGACGGAGGTTATTTTCTTTAATATTTGTCAAAACCCGTCTCGCGCCATCCAACTTCTCTTTTCACCCTCTTTTTTTACTCACGCGCGTTCCTTTCCACGCACTTGACAAAAACAAATCATGTATGATTTTCTTAATTCCCCCGTGTAGCCACTCACAGACTTCCCACAGACTATCGAGTCCATAAATATTATCTAAAAGTTCACGGAACACGACACATCGTTAACAAAAAGATCTTATATCTATTTTTATAAAGTCGAGCCGCGTTCACTTATTCATAATTTATAATAAACCTTGGCGTGGGCATAACGAAAATAGGTTTGACAGAATACACGTGCTTCTTTATTGTGCACTGTATTTTATCGCACTTTCACATATTTTTTTGGGTGAAAGCTCGTGCTTCTGGTTGAACGGAGTGAACGTCTGGACGCGTGCAGGTCCCGGGTTCGGTTCCTAATATATGTATTTCTTTTTATTATTTGACGTTAGGAATGGTTATTAAAATAAAGCTTGCGTTTAAAAAGTTTTTTGCAATAATATTATAATTACATATAATAATACTTTTGGGTTATAATTTTAGTCTCCCGAGTTTTTGTTAAATATTAAATAATAAGTTCGAGTTAGTCATTCTTTCAGGTAATGTATGATTTAACTTTGTACCTATTTAATAGTAATATTTTTTAATTAAATATGAATGCAGCCCAAATCAATATTACTAAAATAATATAAGGACAATTATATTAAATATGACAGGCCCAATGACTGGTTGTGATCCTACCTAACTCTAAAGGTCCAATCCCCACCCAGGAAAATATATATATGAGATAAATATTTTTATTTGTTCTGTTTCCGTGTTAGTTTAAGTTACCTTTTGTTGTTGAATAAAGTTATTATTATTATTGAATATATGTATATGTATTTAAGTTGAACATTTTTGATTTCTCTGTTGTCTGATGTCCGTAACACAAGTGCTTTGTACGTGATGTTGTGGGTATTTATTTATGTATTATCAATTTTTTATACAATGTAACTAAGTAACCGGAACGAAGTCGCGGCAGGCGGCTAGTTCCGTATATAGATTTGATAGTTATTAAATATTTATATGTATTTTACTCTACCGTCCGCTGGTATAGCCAAGTGTGTCGCCAAATGCCCTTCCAATTATATCTGGACCCATTCACGTTTATGTTAATCTAGTAAACGCAGCCGGCGCCTGCAGGCTCGATCTCTTGATACCGTTAAAGCCATTTTTGATTATCACTCCCAAATCTTCAGATATCCAGAAATAAATATGTAGCTTTCTATAAGTGTGGCGCAAGTCACGCGATGCGGCCATTTTGTTAGAATAGATAAATAAACAGAATTTCTGACATTTTGAAGAACCGTTTATTCTTGAGAATTAGTTTAAATATAAGAAGTCATTTGCGCGTGCATTAATGTTAGAAACATAGGCTTATAAAGGGGGGGGGGGGGTGACCATGCCCACAGCAGAATGGTATACTACCCACCTTGAGATATTGGTCTACCCGTTCAAAAATCTCTAATTTATAGTTTCTTTTTAAAAAAACTCTGCGTCATTGAATCGATCATGTCATGTCACGAGCCAGGCCCCCTCAAAACGAATCCTAGACATAACAATTCTTAGGAAATATTAAATTCTTATTTTATCAGCAATAGAAGCTAAATTTACTATTGCAATAACTGGGTATTTTTTTGTACAAATTACTCACTGTTTATCAGTTTCTTTGAACAAAAAATCTAATATTAAGATCTTGAGGCATAGAGCTACCAATCCGCTGTCTCTTAAGACATAGGGTGTACGAATGAGCAGCGGGTTATTTAAATAAGGTGTACGCGACACGCACGTGGGCTGACGTATGGCCGATGCACCGTAGGGCTGTGCCTGTGCCGGTGCGATAATTTAGCTATTATTGACGATTTAATGTAGTTTCATCATATAATCCGTAGAAAGCCACTGATGGAAATGGGCAACGTAAGGTAAATAATAAATAAAAATAAAATTTCTACAATATCTCATACATTGATCTGACTCGGTAATAAATTGCTCAAAGACCTGTGTTACGGACATCAGACAGTAAAGGAATCACAAATGTACTACTTAAATACATATATTTAACACCCACATATATTTAAATATATATTATGATCATCATATCAGGCCGTACGTCCACTGTTGGACCAAGGTCTCTCCAAGTGATTTCCAATAAAATCGCTTGAATGTTCCCTGCGACTCGTGCGCAAAACATAATAAACACGCCAAAAAACGTCTATAACTGTTATTTTGAAGATATTTGGTATTTTATGTACATTAAATATATACATATAATAATAATAATAACTTTATTCAACAACAAAAGGTAACTTAAACTAAAATACATTTTGATACTTAGGTACCTAAACTAGGTCTAGCTTGTTCTTATAGGCCTTATACAATAAGGCAACGAATGTAAATCCTGTGCAAAAGGAGTCTTGATTTATTATGTAGATAATTCAAAGTTTAATTTATAGTTCCATAAATGTAATATTTCGCACTATTAATCAACAGTGTCAGCTTCGACAATCTTAGAATAAATATAATTTATTTAAATAAGCAGTTACTAAAAATATAAAAAAATTTTTTTGAATAACAAACATTAATGCAAATTAACATAAATATCCGATCATCCGTCCGTCTGAATTCTTTCCGTAAATCATTAGAATTAATTCAACCATACTAATAATTGGGTCAATGCCGTATTTAACGGGGAACATCGATATAGCGGTCGATTGTCAGCATAAATATCGATATGTCATCATAAGTATCGATATGTCGACGCGAGTACCTATCGATATGTCGACACAAATGCACGCGTGTCCCAATATGTTAAATAAAAGCTGTGGGCGGGAACAGTTACGGCTTACGACAGTCTAGAGAAAAGTAGTAACTTAAGTTTGAATTGCCGTGTGGTACTGGCAGAGTAAGATAGTATCTCCAGAACCGACAAATGGCGGTATATCCATCCGTAAGAGTGTATCTTAAATGCACAGGGCAGGGATGGCACTCCCGTGACGAAACTACGCTTGCCCTGCGCGGATATTATGGGCAAAATCCTCCCTATCTTGAGGAGGCCTATGCCTGGCTGTGGACTCCAAATGGTTGATATACCTAATAAAAAATGTTAAGCTCTAATAACGAATCAACAAACAAGCATATGATGGGCGTCAATTGGAAGCGTCATGGCAGCCTATGGACGCTTGTAAGAAACAAGCCTAGCCTTGGGGATGCCTATTTTCATCAGTAATAATAATAATAAATTCCTACAACATCTCATACCTAACTTCATAGTATATCGCTTAAAGTACATATGTCACGGACGCCAGACAACAGATATTTAACACCCAGACACTGAATAAACATAAATATCATCATATAAATATTTGCTCTGGGTGGGAATCGAACCCACGACTTCGGCGCACAAGATAGGATCACTATCATCTGCGCCATCGCCACAATGGCCTTTCTATAGCTGATATGATGAACAATGGTATAAATTACGTTAACACCAACCACTATTAATCTAATATTTATCGCCACTAGTTTGTCTTGCAGCTTTTTTTTAGTGGCTCACGCAATGAACCTGCGGTAAACTTAAGTTTAAAACTCATCTGGTGCATGCAGTCTGGTTTGAAGTAGGCCATTACTAATTTTATGAGCCACAATTTGAATTATTATTTAAATAAATTATAACCCTATAATATCTACCCCCTTTATTACCTAACTTTTTATTTCTGTTTCGATTGCGCATAGAGGCTCTGAGCATTACCCTCTATCTATATCTTGTTCCGCTATTTTGAGTTAATATGGAATTTCTTAATGTACAACTAGTATTGCCCCGCGGTTTCACCCGCTTAGTTTCTGTTACCATATTTTTTTTTGATATTATATAGTTTATACTATTTGATGATAGTAAAGCTATCCCTTAGTGAAAGAATCAATGCTCTCAGTCTAGTAGTTTTTGAGTTTATTCGAAACAAACGCATGACAATACAAATGGTGCCTCGACACATTACATTTTAGGTGTTTATTGTTTAATTTTGTGAAATATAATATAGCATATGTTATTCGGTGAAAATATAGCTTTCTGATGATGAAAGAATTATTAAAATTGGTCAAGTAGATTTTGAGTTCCGTACTATCAATCAAACAAACAGTAAACAATCAAATATTTCCTCGTACATTTGTTTAGATACAGAAGACTTCTTTTAAGTCAAACATGAGTTACTCATATCTGCATATCTGTGTCATCCTAGTTGACATCCACGCATAGATGTGAGTGCAGCGACCTTAATCTTTAGTTAAATAATATAATTTGTGTTGACGCAGAAGTTAATAATGACAAATTTGTTTTAATTAGTCGAGAAAATCTTTAAGAGTATTAATTAGTAAGTTGATGAAAATTTCACTTCAATTCACCCTTCAAACTGGCACAGCAATACGAATACTGCTATTTGGCGGTAGAAATAGGTAGAGGTACCAATGCAGACGACCGTTGTAAGAGGTCTGCCTCGTGCAATAGTGATTAATCTTATTTATTTATTAGATAAGTAAATTAATAAAGTTGGATTTATTGCCATTTTAATGGATAGTCCTTAAAATGATACAATACTATTTTGTATCTTCTCTAGGAACTTCTTAGGTTCATTCGCCAAATTTCGTCAAAATCTATTATCCGTCTAATGCGTGGTAGTTTAAGGCTGCCATACACGGTACGGTCTACTGCAAAGGTCTTCCTGTACAGGTATGTTGCGCAAGTAGACCTGAATGCGTGGGAATATTTGTCTGCAATCTTTTAAGCCTGCGCAGGTGACCAGCGCAAGATCGAAAATTAATTGTTTCGAGATACCCATTACGGTGTGAACTGAAGACCGCTCTGTTATACTGGGATGTCTCCACACACGCAACCAACGTTCGGTTGGCATGTGCAGGTATACCTGCATAGATGATCTTTCCGGTAGACCGTTCCGTGTAACTCTTTGTGCCAGAAAATAATCTTGGTTGTTATATTTATTATAGTACCCCACTATAATTATTTGCTCAGATCCCGCGAGTCTTGCGGCCGCGCCCGTAGCTAAACGCGCGGTCGCGGCCGCGGGGCACGCAGGATAACTACGGGCATCGGACTTCTCACCTATAAGAAGCCCCGCCCTCTTTTTCGGTGGCGCTGGAATTGACGTCTGAGTAGTCTAGCAATAGATTTGTCCGAAAAAAAAACTATGATTATTAAATCACATTCGAATCATACTTTAAAAAAGGTTATAGCTTACCTTAAGAAATAGTATTTTTTTCTAGAGATTTTAGATCGGAAATATTCATAATTTGTCCCCAGTATAGCCGTTTACGCTGCGCAGCAAACATATTTAACACCCAGACACAGGACAAACACAAATTATCATGACACAAATGTTTGTCCTAGTAACCTAGCGAATACAGGCCCAATTAATAAACATTTCCAATCTCTCTGCGCTAACACCATTTATATTTGAGATTTATTTATGAATAGTGTAACAGTAGGTAGCTTGATATGTATATTTAAGGTGTGTGTGTCTGTCCGTAGTACCGCGGTGTGACGCGCGACGTTGACAATGACAGTGAGCCGGTCACGGGCAGGCCGGTTGCGCTATTGTTTTATAGTGCCTCGTTTGAACGGACTAGTTGATATCCAGGCTAGAGAACTTACCGGTTTAATAACTGTATGTCTGATACTTTGACATCGGCTATTGTTTATATTATTTTCTTTCTTCTTCATCTCAATATATCTAGTATATGGATATATTGAGGATAGGCCTCCTAAAGTAAGGGGGTTACTATATTCAGTAGTGGTATTTATCAAGTGGTTTTGTAAAATATTTTTTGATGTAATAATAAATTATGTTTAAATATATTTTAAAAGTATTTTGATTGTCACATGTACATAATTTACGTTAAAGTTTAAAGATATTTATTTTATAAAAAATAAAGAAGAGACCAAACAAATTATTTGCAATAGACATATAAAAGGACTTAATAATCTTGTTAATCTGTACATTATGTGACATGCAATAAATAAATGAATGAATGAGTGAATGAATAGGGGAAGATTACCCATAATTGTGACGCTGGACAAGCGTGGTGTCAATCATAGAATGTATTATAGCGACGGAGATACTGGTGCCCATCCCGCCCTGTGCGTTTGAACTGCGCTGTATTGAGTAGATATACCGCTACCTATCGGTCCTGTTGTAGGTCGAAGTATACTATACCCGTCCGGTAAGTCACAGCAAAGTGATTTAAGAAATACGATTTGACAGCAATGCCGACATAACATTTGATTTGCTTGCAGCGCGATCAATGTGTTTCTCTCTTTATTGCTCATCTAACTTTCACTTCGATCACTAGAACTATGTAGAACTCACTGTAATTTGGTGGTTGTAAACCAAGTTTTACAAAATTTGTTGTGAAAGTAATCAGTGCCTTAAGCACTTTACTGTTAGTATGGACTTTAATAAAGGCTTTAAAACGCGGTTCATTTATCATTTGCATTTTTTTCACATTTTCGATTACCATGGCAACTGCAAATAATATACATATATATAAAAATTTGGAAGAGTAATGAACGCATACATATTATTATACAAGCTCTGCGCCCACAACTGTGTCTGCTAGGTCTTCACTTTATATCTCATCCCTGTTAATCCGGGAAACATTGTTTTTGCGGGTAGAGTGAAGAAAAAATCTATGTCGCTCTTATGCTTCGCGCGTAGACTGACTAGTCTAACTTTAAAAAAAATCGTATTGACGATAGTGAAAAAATACTAGCCAGATATATCTCTCAGGAACATGGTTTTCGGGATAGTGTACATCCAGTTAGCTAGCTACTTTCATGACAAATTTTATCAAAATTGGTGACTTTAAAACATGGAAGGGTTACAAATACTTCCCCATATAAAATACTAGAATGCCATATGCAAACGCTACGTGTTATACCAAACTATCAACAATGTCTGTGGCAAATTTCATCCAGATCTGTAAAGAGTAACGAATATATATACAAAATTTAGCATTTATAATTACTAGCATCGCCTCGCGGTTTTTCCCGCGTATTTCCGGTTCCTGTAAGAATAATAAATACAATGAAAGTAATCAGTTATTCCTCATAACAACAGCTCTAAAAATGAAAATCCGATTATTTGAATTCATAAGAGAGGATATCAAAAATAATCATTATTAGGAAGTTCCTAAAAATAAATAGTTTTTGATGAAAAAATATAAAATAACCCAAATATACCATATTATTGAAATAACTTTCAAAATCAGAGAAATTTCATACTAACTTTTCACTTTTCTTTTACCAACATAGGGAGTGATTTATCAAAAATCTTTTCTTGGTGCTGCCCAACGTTGTTATATAAATAAAAAAAAGAAACAAGTTTCTAACCTTTATAGTTTAGACCTTGCGTTGATATATCAGCCAGTTAAATATATAAATAAGTAAAATAGACTTGAAAGGCTTCCAGTGGCTAGCATGCATCCAAACGAGGCATCACCGACTGACCAAACTGCTTGCACAACCTACATATTTTATGTATATTATACGATATCGTATTGCGTTACATTTCAACTTATTACAAATCGATCCATGTCCCAGATAAAGATCCTGTGCACCTAGAACTGATCTACGCAAGGGATTGCAAAGTAGAGTGATAGGAGAGATAGGCAATCTATCTCTACATCTGACTGACATCATGATGATGATGTACCCTATTTCTGCTTATCACATCCGTGAGTACATCCTCTTTGTTTTGATTAAAGGAGAAATGATATATATTAAATAGTCGTGCCCGCGATTCTATGATCACACTATCTCTGACTTTCTAAGCGGCGCACGCTCTTCGTATCAACTAGCATCTACATGAAATTGTTAAGCTCCTTACGCAGTGACAGCCATGCTAATCCAATTAGATTATAGAGTACTTACGAAAAAAAATCAAAACAAAAGGCTGGTTTATAAAAATAAGCTTCTATTTAAATAGCCTAAAATACAAAAATAATACTTTTACTGTGAACTTATAACTAATATAAATTTGAAATGACGTTATTATTAAAAGTTTGTATTTTTTATTTTAGCGTATTTAAATAAAAGATTTGTTACAAAAAAATGTTTTTTACTTTTATTTTATTCTTCACTTTCGAGTCATTCTTAGCAAATCCTTTAATTTGATGATAGGGATAGTCTGGAAACACATAGTCTAGTTATAATTATATATTTATAAAAGGGCACTCTGATAAATAACCAATATTATTATATAATATAATTAAAACCTATTTAATCGTTTTTCAGAGAAATATTGGCAAAAATGCTTTGTTCTTCATTCACTGATTTTAACATACACATGCCTTTGATGTATATACGCATCGTGCCAGCTATGTATATTAAAAATAATGCACAGTCTTATACCATAGCGTGAAATATCATTCGGTGGCCAACTTACTCTACCGCACAAATAAAGTCATACAAGTATACATTTTATGTTTAGCGTTTAATGTGATACCTCATCGATAACCACCGCCACGATCTAGATTTTAGACTAAATATGGAGAAGGTTAAATGTGGAGCGGATGTTTCTCGCCGCTGAAATGGTCAAATGGCCGAGTGGGAGGATATCCCGGTTCTTGAATTACGTAATGGGATCTTTGAAATAGTTTTCGACGTTCTGGATCACGTTTCTTCGTGTCATAAATTGTCAGACACAATTTGGTGTTGAAAATTTAAGCTCGTTTTAGACCAAGCTATCTTTAAAAGCGGCTGGTATTTATACTTCTCAGATGTCCTGTCTTAACTATACTTGAATGTTTATCATGAAAATAATACTGCGACTATAAATTGAGATATTTCTATCTCTCAAGGTTTTTTCATTATTAAGTCAGTGAACAAACACATGGTCCGTTTGATGGTAAACGTGACCGCAGCCTATAAACGCTCGGCTTCATCACAAAGATATCACTAGCGTTTCGCTAACCCTGTGAACTGAAAATAAATTATATATGTCACATTTAGCCAGTAATTTTACTGCTCCTCATCCTTCAAACCGGAACACAGCAATACGAACACTGCTACACGGCTGTAGAAATAGGTGAGAGTGAAAACCTTCTTTCTTGAAAAGGCCTATGCTCGGCAGTGGATTTTCAGGAGCTGGTATGATGATGATGATGATAATGAGGATTTAAAATAAAGCATATCCGCTGTCTGTCTGTTACACGAATGAACTCCAGAACCAATTTTGATTAATTCTGGCATATATAAAGATAGAATTTTTTGTTAGAGAATAAAATAGGTTACTAGAAGTACTAATTATGCGCAGTCGAAGTCGCGGGCATTAACTAGTATCAAATATTAATTTAAATATGTTTATTTGCAGGGCTATCTCCACGTGTGGCGGAAGGACAAGACGTTCTCTGACGAGGAGCTTTCAGAGCTGTTCAACAACATCGAAGGCATCTATGCTTTTAACAGGTATCATAGTCAATATAACGTTGGTACTATATTCAAGTGTCAATAAGGACTAGAATGCCTTGTTTGAATCGTTATTATTACGGTCATTTACAAATAGATCTAAGTAATCATGTGAAACAAAATTCATACATAATGTCATTGTAACATGTAGTTTCGCCGTGTTGTTCTCCTGTGTTATTCTTTTTTATTAAGTTTATTTAGGTACAATATTAATTCGATGAATAGATTAATACGTCGACTTATGTTGCCAAAGAAAAAGAAACATCTTAAAGTAAAAATAACATTTAGTTGCACCTTAGAATCATCGGACTTGGTAATAAATATAGAAAGAATTATTTTATTAAAACCTAGCATTATACTTCCAGATATTAATATTATACTTAAAATATACTGAATGAATTGATTTAAAATTTTTATGAATAAATATAAATTCATAACTATTGCTGCTCTAGTGGATACTAGAATTAGCGGAGATTGGCATTAAAGACGATTCCAATGATGGCGCATTCGCTAGTGATCCAATCTCGCGAAGGTAGTTGTACCCCCACCCAGGTAAACATTTAGAAGTTGAATATTTGTGTTTGTTCTATGTTTGTATTTTGGATGTATTCGCGGAGTCAGGTCAATGTATGAAATGTTGATACTGAACATATAAGGGAATAATGAGATATAAAAACCATTGACAATCCTATAGGAGGGATATATTGTTTAGGACTATTGTATAAAATATGTTATGGTTTTAACTGTCGAACTGATGTTTAAGTCACTGTTTGTTTTCCTGGGCCCGATGGCGCAGATGGTACTGATCTTATCTTGTGCGCCAAGGGTCATCGGTTCGATTCCCATCCAAATCAAATATTTATATGATGATATTTGTGTTTGTTCTGTGTCTGGGTGGGTATTAATAAAGGTTACACATATAAAGCAAATTATAACCTACAGTAAACTTAGTTGCAAGACCCATTCAGTGATGACAGTCTAGTTCTAAGATAGGCTTCCTGCTCGTTAATGGGTCTGTCGGCGCTTCGTTGCATCAGTCAGTATTATTGTTTTTTTAATAATATTCAAAAGTGCCTGTAAAATAACTTACTTTTGATAAAAGAAATGCAATTTTTAAATTCGGGCTAAGAATCATCAAAACCATCTAAAAATACGTTAGATTGACAGCTGTCAAAATCAACCCTTGTGTCAAGGATTACACTTAAATATATTGTTTTTACCAAAATGATTGCCAATATAATGATATAAAATCTCCAATGCAGAATAAATAAATACCTAACCTGTACCTTTGTACGTCGCTAATAACCATCTTTATCCACCCATGAAAGTCGGCTGTCAACGTCACGTCAGTTCAACGATAGGGGAACGATTCCGATCCCGCATCCCTCTTGGGAGGGTGCCGGCGTAAAATAATAGCGAGGGATTGTCGATTTGGGGTGCAGATTGGGGTACCGCGGTACAAGAGTTAAGGTGGATCGAATTGAGGATTCAGGCAGTCTGTTAAAATACTGTTAAAATACAGCAATTTTAGGATACGAGTGTTAAATATTATAAACAAAAATAAAAGTTTTCCAAAATGCGCGCTGTTAAATCTTACAATGCCATGATGAAAAATATCATCACGTTATCAGCCATAAGACGTCCTCTGCTAGACATAGGCCTCCCCGTGTAATATCCAATAGGACCGGTTGTATGCGGCCTGTGACCAGCGCGAATCTGCGGTTTTAGTCAGATCGTCTGTTCATTTTGCAGGTAGACGTCGATATTTGTGAAAAATATCGATGCAATAAACGATTTTAAACGTATGTTAACAACTCTAATAATACCACAAAATGTTTATATATTTATTTAAACACATGAACTTAAACAATCAAGGACAACAAACTTTAAAAAAAGACAAACTAAAACCGTTAATCAAACTGATAGTATTATGTTGAATGACTAGTTTTATTCCACAAGCCTTTTTTTCGCAGGGCCTTCATGTCCTGCCTGACCTTTCCTAATATCACAAATATAATCCTTAGGGTTTAAATTACCCCCAATCCAACAAAATCAAATAAGCTATATTAGTGAAAGCAAGACCCACTTTCCCTAGAAAATGTTAATATACATAACGATCCAATAAATAAACGAAAGATAATAAACTGCAAGCCAATCCTAAACTATCCAACAATCAAACGTCATTCCTTTAGTCGAAATGTCAAATATAGTTTATATCTTTTCTATATTCACTGCGGCGGCGCCACCGGCTATGGAGAAATCAAAAACTCGAACTGAGATATTTGAAAATACTTAGAATTCGTGCGCTGTTTGAAAATGCCTGACCTTTTCTTGTGATAAATATCCCCTTATAAGATTATCATAATTAGAAAAAGTTTTTTTTTAAATCAAGTAACATTGAATAAATGAAATTGATATCTGATAACTTATTTTGTCAGCTGATATAATTTTTAAAACATTTTAACTAACT
Organism: Heortia vitessoides; assembly: GCA_020976665.1. Classification (NCBI taxonomy): domain Eukaryota; kingdom Metazoa; phylum Arthropoda; class Insecta; order Lepidoptera; family Crambidae; genus Heortia; species Heortia vitessoides. Next base: position 4,472,807 of record JACJUM010002842.1, read on the forward strand.
AAACCAGTCTTTATTTATAAAAATCTTGGTCCCGGTGTTTCTTCGAGATGAACATCTATTACCGAACTGATTTTAATATGTTTCTGTTTCTGTGTACAGTTGGATCCAACTTGTTTATACGTCATTTTATAGTCGCAATATTTCTTTCAAGATAAATAAAATAATATGTTGGACAGGACGTCTGTCGGTTTAGCTAGTATTATATAATAATAAAAGCTTTTTACTAAATGCATATGACAGTATAAACAGTATATAATTAGATAAAAAGACAGTTTGTCTGTCTGTTGTTACCGGCTAATCTAGGGACTTCGGGGATATTTTTAGTTAGTTCATGTAATAAGTAGTAACTTTAGTTTTATTATTTAAGAGCAGCGCCGGTTTCACCCGCTTTTGCTTGTAGGACTTTCATACTTTGCGTCCCCATTTTACCCCTTTAGAAAAATCCCTTCTTAGTGCTTCTTAGTGCAACGCAGGGGGCGTTGTAAAGAGAACCCCTGTACACAACTTCAAATTGCTAACCCTAATAACCCTAGGCGTGAGGTATCGGCAGAGTAGAATAGTTCCTCCCCCTGGAACTGTAACAGGCGACTTAGGTACCAGAATCTACAGATGGCGGTATATCCATCCGAAACATAGTAGCACAAATGTAGGGTGGGGATGGGCAGCAGCACCACCCTCGCGAAAGCTGCGCTCTGCGATTGCCAACACGCTTGCCCAGCTCGGTAGTTATGGGCAAATTTTCTCCTTTCTTGGGGAGGCCTTTTTCCAAATGTGGACTTTCAATGGCTGGTATGATGATGAACCCTTATAGTTTAGGCCCTGTGTTGATATGTCAGTCAGTCAAATAATATATTATCCTTATATATGTTATATAACGAAAACGACGCGGTTAAAATCGCGGGGCCCTGCTAGTGAATAATAGATTACAAAATCTACGGAATCAACCTAAAATAACAACTCCTCAACTCTTTTCAAAAGCTAGACTATAAAGAAACATACACAATGCTACATTTCTTCCTTCATAACTCTGTCAAAATGTCACAATCAATTTTGAACTTATTGCCTCTCGCGTAGAGTTTAATATCGATTCCGGTTTTTTATGAGACTTGCATATTATGATCTGTCGCTTTGCGTATCACATGACTTTGTCTTTAAATGCCCCTCATAAATTTATATCCTTTGAGATTCTACAGTATTGAATTACGGATTTGTTCTCGGACAATATTTCACAGTGGGAGGTCTATTACATTATACAAATTGAATTATAATTTGATTTTGGTTCTTATTTAGTATGAATAAAGCAATTTGTTGATTTTTAACTTCATTTGTATTTCATCATAACAGCCATTGGAAGTCCACTGTTGGACATAAACATAAGAAAGATAGAAATTTGCCTATAATTACCGTGCTGCAAACGTATGCACCGATGGCGGTAAATCTATCTAAATTAGCGTAGCTCAAATGCACAGGGCGGGATAGGCAGCAGCATTCCCATCGCGAGCTTAGTCTCTGCGATTGCCACAACGCTCGCACAGCGTGGCAACTATTGGCAACACTCCCTCTTTCTTGGGGAGGCCTTTGTCCAAAATTGGACGTGTGAGATCGAGACGAGATCCAGGTGAAGGAAAACAAGCAGATAGAATATTTGAAAAATTTACAACCAGAAACGAATGTACTTTCCGACACATTAAACAAACGTTATAATTAGAATCTGAAATTACAGTTTTACATTCTGTAACTACAGTTCAAATTTATATGTATAGATAAATATTTATATAAAGTCTTAATCGGAAATTCCACAGCGAGAATCTAAGAAGCGTTACGAAATACCAAAAGTAAGACACACTGTAATTTAACGATATACGAACGTTAATTAGGTAATGACGAGTAAGATTATAGCGACCTAAATACTGACACACACAGAGTCATCCATCAAACGGCTTCGGACATTAGTGGGCTATTTTTGACATTTAATCTAAATACAACATTTATATTGCAAAACTAGCGATCCGCCCCGGCTTCGCACGAGTGCAATTAGAATAAAAAAATAGTTATTGTTGGCTATTCCTAATTCCCTACCTTTTTTGTAGAGACCTTTTTGTAGTGTACAAAACTGTAGTATAATATTTTGATTTATCTCGTCAAGTATAAGACAGCGTTTGCAATGTAATCGCAAACAAATGATGTTTATTTACGACATCAAATAAGAAACTTTATAAATTATCAGTGTTTCTCGACTTAATCATGCATATATTATACATATCCTAAGCCTTCCTTTTGAATCATTCTATCTAGTAAAAAGTTGCATTAAAATCTGATGCGAAATTAAAACATCTATCATACAGACAGACAGCGAACAGCGACTTTGTTTTATACTATGTGAACAGAATGGCTAAACATAAGCTTTCCCAATAAAGAGGGAATTTTGTCCATAATTGCCGCGCTGGGCAAGCGTATTGGCGATGGAGGTGCTGTTGCCCGTCCTCGCCCTTTACATTTGAGCTACACTAATTTGTATAGATTTACCGCCATCTGTCGGTTCTGGATCCGAAGTCGTCTCTTACGACACACGATACGGAGAGAGGTACTAATCTACTTTGCCGGTAGGCAGGCAGAATACGGCCAAAGGCAGAATTTTGCCCGTATTTGCCACGCGGGCTGACGTAGTGGCGTTCGCAAAGCGTAGCTTCAAGACGAGAATACTGTTGCTTAACTCCGTCCTGTTGTTTTTAAATTACGCTGTTTCTAGCTAGGTCGCTATCTGTCGGTTCCGATATTTCAGTTGCTTTCCGATGCCTGGTATAATCGCTACTATTTTAAGTTGTGTATGAGGAAGCAAAGACAGATTTATAACAATACAACCGAGTTTGTTTGTTATTTAATTTGTTTTCATGACTACACTAACGCCTTCTTGAATGACGATCATGAATTTTCTATCCAAGTGTTATTGCAGCAATTCAGAGTCCTCATTAAGAATTTCTACTATTATCGCGTCATGCTTGCAGATTGAAATGACTGGCACATATTTTTTAAACACGCAATATTAACTGTCGAGTATTGTTTTTTTTTTGACACCAATAGATTTACTTCCATTGTAAAAGACAAATGCTGACTGAAACTGATGATAAATCTGATGATGATTGGGTTTATTTGATGTAGTCACTAAATTAATTAAATTATTCCACTCGATAATAAAGGTCAAAACAATCATACCAAATGCAAACCATTACGAGTTGCGTGAATTAATTCAGGTAAAATACACGGCCCTTACTTAAAGGATAATATACTGCCACATCCACCATATTTATATAAATATTTTTTAAAACCGTCTGACAGACACATCAGTTTCCTATTAAATAGCTGGTACTAGCGTTTAATTTCACACACCGCTATGTTGATATATCATTTTTACTTAGCTCTAAAAAAGAATCAAAGTGATGTTAGCCTTTCTTAAAAATAAAGTGTGTTCAAGGTCATCATTACAGCCATTAGAGATCCACTGCTAGACATAGGCTTTTCCAAGGAGAGAAGGAATTTCGCTTATAATTGGGCTGGGCAAGCGTGTTGCAAATCGCAGAGCGCAGCTTTCGCGACAGGGATGCTGATACCCATCCCCACCCTGTGCATTTGAGTTACGCTGTCTCGGATGGATATACCGCCATCTGTCGGTTCTGGTACCTTAGTCGCCTTTTACGATAGCTGGTACAGGGGGAGGTACTATTCTACTCTGCCTGACGGCGTTTAATTCAATAATAACTATTGAATTCAACTAGCTGTGCCCGCGACTTTGTCTGCGTGCAATTTTCTCTTTGGGCACCATTGTTTTTTTTAATTTAACTTATATAAACTTTGAATGTTATACTTATTTATATTTAGAAAATAATAGCCTAAATAATAAGTTTTAGTTAGCTTGTAGCTCTAACAATAGCGATAGTTTCATACAACTTTTCCTTCCCCTTTTCGACCCCTTACAATTCTTATATCGAATGAAAAAGTAGCCTATATCTTTTCGAAAGCTTTAGACTATCTGTGTACCAACTTTCATTTAAATCGGTTATGTAGTTCATGCGTGATTGCGTAACAGACAGACAGACTTACTTTCAGATTTATAATATTAGTAAGGATTGGCTGTTCCTGGGATTAATGTATTACGCAACTCATACATTTTAATTTTACATTTTTGCTGGTGATTTGGTACCTTAGTATTTAGATCTTGATATTATTCTCAAACGAAAAATATATAACCTAGTGTTTCTATTAATTAAATTGACTTTGATTTTTCTGTATTTATTTATTAAAGCTGTGTTCTTTTGATGTCAGTAATGCAGGATGCCAAGTTACATAAATAAACCAATGCCCATTAGTTATAGATTAAGCTCAATGCATTGCTTCTGTGGGCGCGTTTCCGATCTATATTTAACTTTAGAGTTCGACAAAGTCAGCCACAAGTTTTATATCTTATTACGTGCCCTGTTGAACTCGATACAACAGTGTTAAATCTCTCATATACACGACTGTACGTTGGCATAAAATATTGGTAATTTATTGCTGCCTAATAACCATTACATACAGAGTACTCGAGGGTACTTTATTGGGTCTGCGACTGTTAATGTTTTGTAATCATAAAGTTCACAAAACCGTGGTAAACGAACTAATCGGTTCACATAATCGCTATTTAATTATTAGATACGGATCTTTACTACTAGGATAATATTGTACTAGGATTTAAATAACTATAATCGGAAACCGATCAAGTGTTGTCGGGCGTACGTATTTTATTATTATTTAAATCGTATCGCGTTTGATGTAATTGCATTTTATAGCTCAATCAAAGTGATAGCAGAAAAAGCATAAAATGTTTATTGGTGCCGACTTCGGTATGCGAATTGTATTCGTAAACGTCGGGGTGAAATGAAAAATGACCGGCGAGTCATTAAACGTTCGTGCCTTATGAGCAGTCACGTATTGCTTGAAGGTTCCTGTGGCGAGGCTCTCGTAAAACACCGCAAAAACAATGGAGCCATTCCATTGGTTTGGAGCATGTTGAATGAACTATAAGGCTTAGTGCAAATAAAATGTATTGGTAATCTTGGAGTTACTGCTTCTCCAGTAAATGGGTATAGGTTCCAAGCTTTGCACTTAGGCAGTTTAAGTACACACTGGATTGATTGTTTAGAATACTTGTACCGTATAGTAGCGAAGATAAACGAAAATTGATAATAGATGAGATTGTTTTGAAATTAGATCATATTTAAGCATTATATTTATATACGATCATGTTGACAAACAGCCATACGGTCTGCGTAAGCGACACCGCAGCAAGAACAAGGATATCAAAAGCGCCTTGCCAACTTTGTGACTTGAAGATATTATGTCACATTAGCCAGTAATTTCACAGCCTGTCACCCTTCGAACACAGCAATGCGAACACTCTCTGGTAGTAAAAATAGGTGACAATGAGATACCGATGTAGACAAACTTTGTAAGTGGCCTACCACAAAATGTATTGATTTTACATTAATAAAGCTGATCGTGATATCTCGATCGCTCTATTGCACACCCTTTATTGTTACAGACACTGTTAGTAAAACATAATTATGAACCCCGTACCGGCACGGCCAAAAAGCAGTGGAAATTTGTAGGAGAGAGGATAGACAATCTATATTTATTAAACAACATATTTTGAGTTCCAGTTCAAATAACCTCCCTCTGCATCAGGTGTCGTAAGAGGCCACTAAGGTACCGGAACAGACAGGCGGTATATCCATCCGGGACAGTGTAGCTTAAATGCACAGGACGGGGATAGACAGCAGCATCCCCGCAGCAAAAACTAAGCTCTGTTATTGCCAACACGAATGCCCAGCAGGGCAGTTATAGGCCAAATCTACCCTTTTTGGGGACGTGGAGGAGATGATGATGATAATTTCTGTCATACTATGTTTAACTTCGTGTAACTTTAAATCCTCTTGCCACATATTGAACTGAGACTGCTACTAGCTTTAATTACTTCCGAACATGTTTCCTAGGTTCATCACATAAAGTATATATCACAGAGTGTTACGCAAATTTACGTCTTCTTACATCACTAGAAATAACCTCAGTACAGAGTACTCAAGCGATTCCGACCGCGAAGCTGGTGCACGCACATAACATATGAATGCATATGGAAGTTAAGGTACTTACTTACATTTATCATACCAGCCATTGGAAGACCACTGCTGGTCATAGGATTCTCCTAGAGGTATTTTACCCATAATTGCCGCGCTGGGCAAGCGTGTTGGCAATCGCAGAGTGCAACTTTCGCAACGGGGATGCTGCTGCCCATACCCGTCCTGTACATTTGAGGCGCACTGTTTTGGATTGATATACCACCATCTGTCAATTCTGGTACCTAAGTCGCCTCTTACGATACCTGGTGCAGTGGAAGGTACTATTCTACTCTGCCGGTAGCTCATAGCAAGATAACATACATTAAAAAAATGGAAATAAATTGTCTGTGTTTGTTACGGGTAATCTGAAACAGCTGGCTCGATTCCAGCGAAACTCACTGGTAGATAGCTGATGTTTGTAGTTTTATTTGAGAAAATAAATATAAGGTCTTTGTATTCTTGTTACGTTTGTAGTGAGATAACTCAAAAACTACTTAACAGATTTAAAAAATTCTTTCATATATAAAAAGCTACATTAAACTTAAGTAACATAAGTTATATTTTTTACCTGTATTCTATTGTAAACGGAAACCACGCGGATAAATCCATAAGGCACTGCTAGTATCGTATAAGAAAACTGTTTGAGGAAGATTATTTGTAATCAAATGCATCATTGTTGCATCTGGCCATGAGATAAAAGCATAAAATGCAACTTCAAGTTATCTTACGATTCATTCTATTTATGGGATTCCGTGTGGGTTCAGCATTCCTTTCACCAAGTATAGTAAATGTACCTCCAATTTGTATAGTCCTGTCTAGGTAGGCGCCTAGACAGTCCTCTTTGTACTTAAAGGGCTAAGATACCTTTGTTTTACTACGTGAAACGCGCGTTTCTGAAACGCGCGTTGTCGGCGTGTTTAAAATACGCCGTGTACTATGGGCCTAAGACAATAATCTGTAAGTGTACCTATAATAAATAAATAAATAAATTCCAGGTCATTGTGCGAGGAGCTCAACACCTGCCGGCTGGACGCTACCTGCATCGCTCGCTGCTTCGTCAACAACACCACTGGCTTCTCAGTGTACACGTCATACTGCACCGGATACCCTTGCACCATGGAGCGGCTGGCGGCTCTGGCTTCGAAGCCTCAGAGTGCCAGGGAGTTTAGAGAGCGGCAGCTGGCATTGGGGCATCCGTTGCCCCTTGCTTCGTACTTGCTGAAGCCTGTGCAGAGGATTTTAAAGTATCACCTATTATTGCAGGTAAGAAATAGATAGAAGAGTCGTTATCATAATCATATCAAACATTACACAGCTTATAATTGCAGCTGATTGATTTTCGCGACAGAGATGCTGCTGCCCACCCCCGCCCTATTATCAGCTACATTGTTTCAAATGGATATACCGCCATATACCGAGTATTTTATGTTAAAGATCAATATTGCACGGTAATCATCGATTTCGATCGACAGATACATTTTGGCTAAATCATGCAGATAGTATCTATGTAATTTTATCTGGGACGGGCCCGGTGGCGGAGATGGTAGTGATCCTATCTTGTGCGCGTGGTCGTGGGTTCGGTCCCCACCAAGAGAAACATTTATATGAAGTACATTTGTGTGTTAAATATTAAGTAGTATACATATTTGTGATTTCTCTGCTGTCTGATGTCCGTAACACAAATGCTTTAAGCGACTTTACACAATGTTTTGACATATCGAGTGAATGTTCGGTGGTTCGAGTACATACGTAGTTTAGTTTTCCGTATGAGTATGGAAATTAAATATAATTAAGTTATTTGCTGATAATGTAACTCTCTTATAAAAAAATTTTGGATTTAGTATAATTGTTTTTGAGTTTAATTGTTACAAACGTACATAATCTTTACTTTTTTTATAAATATAATATAGCTTATATTACTTTTTAGAGTATTGTAGCTTTAAATTGTGGAAGAATTTCCAAAATAGGTTCAGTGGTTATTGAGCCATCAGCATCATCATCATGTCAGCGTAATAAGCCCACTGCTGAACACAAGCCTCCCTAAAAAAGAAGAATTTGCCCATAAATGCCGCACTGGGCGAGCGTGGTGGCAATCCCAGAGCGTAGCTTCGCGATGGGAATGCTGCTCCTCATTCCCGCTATGTTGCATTTGAGCTACACTGTTCGGATGGATATACCGCCATCTATCTGTCGGTTCCGGTACCTCAGTCACCTCTTTTGACACCTGGTACAGAAAAGGTACTATTCCACTCTGCCAGTTACATAACATATCATAATAGAAATCCTTCTTCTTTATGATATAAATGTAGATAATGTTTGGTTTCCCAGAACGTGGTGAAGCAGTGCGCTTCGAGCGAGACGGAGTACGCGTTATTGAAAATGACTGGAATTGCGCAGCACATAGATGACATGAAACGTCGGCATGAACACGCCGTTAGAGTACAGGTACATAAAATCCATTCTGATCACCTGCAAGACAAAAAACTATTTAACTGACATGAAGTTTGCCTCGTGTCATAAATTAGTTTTAAGTTTATGTGAGATTGATGCCTATAAAATACCTTGACCAACTGTGATAAAGACAATAGTGATGAGTGAGTTACATAATCTATATATGTATGTAAATAAATATATAATAATAAATAATAAATTCCCACTACAAATATGAATGAATATATGAATAATAATTGAATAAATAATAATAATAAATGAATCCCTATTTCCCTTGGCCACGCTATCACGCGTGAACGGCTGGACCGATTTCACTATTTATTTTTGTTGTTTGTTATTTTCAGAAAATGGTTCTTGTGAAAGAAAGTGTTCAAAAAATTGCGCGAATAAATCTAAGAATACTTAGTTAATAAATAATTAAATAGTCATCGTTACGATAAGTCTATCGGATTAGCTGGTTAGGTTATAAATATTGACGGGCCCGATGGCGCAGATGGCAGTGATCCTATCTTGTGCCCCAAGGGTCGTGGGTTAGATTCCCACCTAGAGCAAATATTTTTATGATATTTGTGTTTGTTCTGCGTTTGTGTGTTAAATATATGTATTTAAGTAGTATATTTGTGATTCCTCCTGTTTGGCGTCCGTAACACAAGTGCTTTAAGCGACTTACCACATGAAATGTTGTGGGAATTATTATTATTAATATATAAATAGAACAAAAACTAACATGTGTGTGTGGAGGACATACAATACGCTTTCAGCTTCTATTACTGAATTAATTAGGGTCATTATATCGATGGAGTTAGTTCGCCATGTTTGTTGACTGTTTTTTTTTAATATCAAAGCTTAGTTTTTAAATTGATTCAAAGTATACGTACGAATCTCGGTAAACCGTATAATTTACCGTTACAACCTAGGATGTACCAACACATATCGGTAAATATTAGAAATATTAATAGAATCAAGGAAAATTTATAGGAATCGCCGCATAACCGACTCGTTGTCTTGTCCTTGTTGAGTGTCATTGTTGACTCGCGTAGGCGCTTTGGAGTGAAGCTGCTGGGCTGAGGAGCAAGTGGCATGGAGCTAGCTGCGTTGGCGACTGAATGCTATCTGCACACGATTAGCATGGGTGGGAACGGTGGAGCCCCTCGGCGCTGAAGCCGCGACAATAATTCTAACAGAAAAAGCCAAATAATATATCTTAGTTTCAGTATTTCTAACATTCACCAAGATGTGTTGGTAAATACTAGTTTGTACCGGTCAATACTAGGATTTACCATAACTCGACTTTTTACATATCGATCTTTTACAGTCGATTTTTATGGTCGAACCAAACAACCTATACTATTTTTGTATAAATGCTAATTGTTTGGTTATTGATTTTCAGGAGATACAGTCACTTCTCTACGGATGGAACGGTCCAGACTTGACAACGTATGGAGAGTTGTGTGCCGAAGGAACATTTAGGTATGTATTTTTGTTGTATATGGACCGTTTATTTTAAAAGTGGTGTAAGTCCATTTCGTTTTGTTTAGAAAAAAATTAAGTTCAATAATATATTTGTAATTTAAAAATACAGGCAAATCATATGAAGTCTGGCGTCGTTTCTATTGTTTTATCAACATTTAATTTTTATAAATAAATTTGTTTTTTGCTAATTAGACTACGATAACACATATTTATGTGCTGTAAAATGTTAATTTAACCTAATCTCATATAACGACTGTTTTTTTTTATCAAAAAAAGGTTAATATTTTGTTGATTTGGTGATTGCAGAGTGCTCGGCGCGAAGGGGATGCGGCATGTATTTCTTTTTGACAAGATGTTGCTGGTCACAAAGAACAGGGAAGACGGCATATTGGCATGCAAATCTCATATTATGGTATGAGTTTGTAAATTTAACTCATTTGTATTGATTTGAATATGATCTATCATCGACGGGCCTCATGGCGCGTCTTTTGCGCCAAAGGTTCGATCCTATATTATGAATACTAGCTGTGCCCGCGACTTCGTCCGCGTGGAATAGTTTTTTGGGTACCATACCTATTTACTTCAAATTATATAAACTTTGAATGTCACGTTTATTTATATCGAATCAATGGCCTGAAAAATAAGTTTTAAGTTTCTAGCTCTAAAAATAGCGATCCATGCAAACAACTTTTCATCCCCCCTTGCAACCCCTTACAACCCTTATTTCGAGTTCAAAAATAGCCTATGTCCTTTCTTAAGGTCTAAAGATTGTCTATGCCAGATTTTATCAAAATCGGTTGAGAGGTTTAACCGGGAAAGCGTAACAGACAGACAGACAGACAGATAGAGTTACTTTCGCATTTATATTATTAAGTAGGGATTTGTTATTGTTCTGTATCTGAGTGTTATTTATATGAATCTAAGTAATTATATTTGTAATTTCTCTGTCATCTCATATTTATAACACAAGTGCTTTAAGCTATTTACCTCGGAGTCAGGTTAATATATATTCAATTTAATAAATTTATTTATTCATAACTAAAAAGAATATCTGTCTATTTCATAATAATTAGGAAGAGAAATCTGCAATTATTATACTTATAGTCTGTTCTTAAACCTTAAAGCAGTTGGATTTTACGAACATTTTTTCAACTATTACAAAAAAAATTGATGTACTAATTGTTATTAAGCCGTAGGATACCGGCAGAGTAGAATAGTACCTTCCCTGGACCAGGTGTCGTAAGACTAAGGTACCGGAGCTGTCAGATAGCGGTATATCCATCCGAACCAGAGTAGCTCAAATGCTCAGGGCTGGTGTGATGATGATAATTGTAATAATGATTGATAATGATAGTGTTTCATAATTATTCGTTATTTGTAGTGCAACAACATGATGCTGGTGGAATCGATTGCTGGTGCGCCGCTGTCGTTCCACGTGATCCCGTGGGATGCGCCGCGTGCGCAACTGACGCTTCAGGCGCGTTCGCTGAGGCACAAGAGGGAGTGGACCTTATTGTTAAAGAGAGTGAGTTCAAAATTAATTAAGGTTTTAAGTCCATTTTTTTCTTTATAAAACCTGTGTGAGTCTATTGGCAATATATTTTATCAAATTGTTAAATTTTATTTTTGTTGCGTTAGGACGATAAATAGTAATAAGTCATTACTTTTTCTCATCCAATCAATGACGAATGCATTGCGGGAAATGTTTACCAAGGAAGCTTAAGTTAATTATAATAGCATATAGGAATATATTGTTCTTTTATTTATAGGTAATATTGGAGAATTACAACGCGGTCATCCCCTCACACGCACGGCAAATACTTATGGAATTAGGTCAAAATAAAACTGACGGTGAGTACAACAATTGGCTGGTAATAGTGTTAAAATTTATTTGGATATAAAAATATTTACTCAACAATTAATTATATTACAGATAACTTGTTAGCTGAGAAATCACATAATCTGATTACTCAAGCTTCAATGAGGAAGCAACTATCGGCGCCGGAGTATCTTGAAAAACGGAAGATAGACAGAGAGAGGAGAAAGTCTTTTGAAAACGGGATCCGAGGTCGTCTCAAAAAAGCTAACAGAAAGTACACAATGCCAAGTTCTAGAACGGAATCGGGTCAAGAGTGTGATTGCTCACAGGTGTCTGCTGAAAAAGGCACTGATTATACATGTGAGAACTGCTACGTTGATTTGTGTTCGGATTGTGAAACTGAACTATGTAACAAAGATAAGACTAGAGACGAGAAATGCGGTTGCAGACATGAAGATGGTGACATAACTGGAGATAAGTGCCCTGAATGTGATAGATCTCTACATTTTATCGATTCAGGTAGTGCTGAACAATTAGAGAGAAAACAATCGTCAGATTGTAAATGTTCAGATTTTAAGTCATCCCAAGAAAGCTTTAGTAAAGAATTCACTGGGTCCTTAAATAAAACCAGAGGTTACCACTCTTCTGATAATATTGCTGGTTTTTCAGAAAGTAGTAAAAGTAGGGAAGATTTAAGTGATACTAATAATTCTCTTGCCAATGTTCGAAGTATCCCAAAAACATGTCTGAAATGTGCAAAGATCAAAGAGAATATAGCAGTCACTGATTCTTCTAGCACAATTCTCATGAGAAAGTCTAGGTGTAATGAAAGTGAAAAACACAAAACGGATACATTAAGATCAAAATCTAAGGATGATCCACAGCGATCGAAATTGTCTAAGATTGGTACGTGGAGGAGAAAATCCGAACCAGGTTTGCAACAAAATACTGTATTCCTAAAAAAATCTCAAGATAGTGACAGCGAAAAAAATGAACCAAGAGGCTTTGAAAAAATTGAATTCGAATGCCGGAATTGCGGTTCTAATAAAATAACACGAAAGGTTAGAAATAGTGATGGTACCATTATATCTGATCCTGAATTAGATAGTCGAAAGAGAGGTATCAATAGTCCTGGAAAACTAAATGTAGAAATTAGAATGTACAATACTAAAAATATACCAAAGAAGATTTCAAAGTTGAAAAAGAACAGAGCTAAAGGATTACGTCTGGGTTCTGATACTACAGCTAAATTTTACGCAGACTTCTCTACAGACGTTTCTACAGAGAATATCTTACACATATCTGAATCAAATGACAGTTTGAACGTAGAAGTTAAAGTTAAAGATAATTCTCAGAGTTCAAATGTTTCAGAAACAATAAGTAAAGACGAGGATATTGATGAGGAGACTTATAAAAAGTTAATAGAAAAAACAGATTCCTTCAAAAAAAATGAATTGGAAAAAGTGAAGTACTTAAATAAGCAAAAAGTAATTACCGAAGGCTCAGAAGCTGAAGATAAAACTAGTGAAGTTGACGTAGTACAAGAGGAAGTCCATGAGAACTATGAAGAAACTGAACAACCTTTGGAGCAGATTATTTCACAGCTATTAATGCAAAACAGGGAATTCCAAAAACTATTAAAGAAACAACAGCTAAGGAATAGTGCTCAAAGGAGGCATCAAAGACTTTTGAAGTCTCACTCTAATCCTGAACATGCTATACTGTCCAAAAATACCGATTCCACAAAATTAAAACCAAAATATGGAAGGCAAACATCAGAAAATCTGAACATTAATAAACTGGACAAGAAAGAAGAAGAACAAGAAGTACTACTGAGCCCTAAAATAGAAGTGGAAAATATGTCTGACGATGACCATATCTACGAAACATTGAGAGTAGAAAACAGGGATGCAGATAATCTTCATAATTTAAACAGTAAAAGTAAAATTATTCACCATCATACTCATGTAGCAAAACCTAAAAGGATACCATCGCCACCAATTAATCATACACCAGAGATAATAACAACGACTGCCCCTGAATCAGATTATGTATACTTGTCGTTTGATAAATTAAATGCGCAAGATACCGATGGCATTTACGACGTCCCTGTAAAGTCACCGGAAAAGGTTAATCGACATCTAGACTCGGATTACTATGTCACTATGGAGCATAAACGTCTTCCAGAGGGAAATGAAGGTAACTTATATGATAGCCTCATAGAAGTTTGCAGGCGTAAAAAGGATGTACCGAGTACATTACCAACTGATTATTTACCTATGAGTCCGGATCAACAGAGTCCAAACACGCCGGAAATATGGCTAAGTCGTCAAAAGGAACATTTCAATGTATCGCGCGACCGAAAATCTGGTTCATTGCCCAGAAGTTTTCAAGTAATTACTAATGCACAGGAAGATAATAGTCTAAACACTTTTAAATGTAAGCCTAACAGTAACAGCAAAACATACTTGAATCGGGACGGAAAAGTAATGAGTAGTGATCGACCTTTTACCATCGCATCTGATAAAAGTGAAATCAGTTATGATGATGTTGAAAACTATATGAGCGAAGGTGATATTCTCAAGTTTAATAAAAGTCCGAAGTCAAAGGATTGTGAATATCCTCAAAACATAAGCCAGTCAACTTTAGAACTAGAAGAAGAGATTGATCGTTGTTACAAAACTAACTTCGAGGAAATCAATTTGGATAAAAACAAAAACGAAAATCTGTTGACAGTATCACAACCTAATTTAAACACATCTACAACATCATCATGTGAAGTATTGCCTACAGATCGGAATGAGGATAAACCAACAGAAGTTCAAGTAATACATCCAGAACACAAAATATACAAACCGACCAGTAACATTTTGTCACTCCGAAATGTTCTTAGCAGATTTAAGAATAGAACATCAAATAAAAATAGTGATGAGTCTGAAATTAATGCAAATGATCAAAGTAGTCCAGACTCCATCAAATCAGACCTGAAAAGTCCAACTAACGAAAAAAGGTCAGCTTTAAATCCAAGAAGTTATTCTAAAAATTTACTACAGAGGTTTAAGAGTATTATTGGCGACGAACATGCGGATGACAATCAAAACAAACATGAAATTAAAACTCGAATAACCGTTGAAGACGCGCACAATAATTTATTAAAGAGTGACATCAAAGTGGTAATCACTTCTACAGATGCCAGCCCAACAACATCTATTACCAATTCTTTAAAAAATGATGCACTCAGCAAAAGTGTTTGCGAACACACTACACTTAGCGATAGCCAAAATGAGAAAAACAATTTGGACGCACTGTCACACAGCTGCGATAATATAAGCCAAAAGCCAGAAACGTTTCGACCTACGTATGAGAAAAGTGTTAGCTTATCCACAAAGATGTCCAATTCAATTGGAAGTAATTCATCGCCTTCTAAATCTAACAATAGTTCCTATCAAAGCTTACATAAGTTACCTATTTATATGCAAGGTAGTAAACATTTAGGTGCTAGAATAGCTCAGTCAGATTACGTCGACCCGATGACCTTAGGAAATGAAAAATCGACTTTGAAGAATATTAATGTCCTCATCAATAAAAACTCTGTGAGACCGGATAGTCTATTTTCGAATTCATCTTTTGTGACTTCTTCGAGTGAGGGAGCTTATCAGGAAAGTAAAATTATAAGTCCATCAACGATACCAGAGTCAGAACAAACGCTTGAATCGCCGATGCATGCTAACGCTGATGAAAGTTTCTACGAAAAGTCATTTGAAAGAATTGAAAGTGTTACTGATGACGATGTTTTTAGGGATTCCGCAGTCTATTCTGATCAGGAAGACGGAGAAGATACCAAAACGGAATCATCTAAGGTTGTCACTAAAGTCATTACACGAGTTGAAAGCATTAAAAGGGAATCTTCGTTCAGTTCACAAAAAACAATGTCTACAAAAGTGAATGAAAAAGTTACTTTAAACAGTCGTGTATCGATCACTTCGAGTAAAACTCAGCATGCATCTCAAAATCGCATAACAGAATATAAAGTGACAACTACAGAAAAAGTGAAACCCAAAATAGCTCCACCCGTACCAGCCAAACCAAAAATAGCTAATACTACATCATTTTCTATTAAACCTACGATGATAAACAAAAATAATTCATTCGTTAAAAATCAAGATCAATCTTCGTCAAATGAATCTGTTAACACAAAAACTATTAAACGTAATATCAATTTCAAGCCCATTGTATCAAGATCGGATTCGACACCGAATGATAAAATACATGTTAAAGACTGCGTAAAAACTGAAACCAATATTAAAGAAGACAAAGACGTCAAAGATGGCAACAGCATGTTAAAACCTCAGGGCAACATTCAATTAAAAAGAATGAGCTTTGAAAGAGCAAGTCTTGATTCTGCAACTCGTAAATTAAGAACTAACGAGGTAAAACGTGCCTCCGATGCACCGAAAATAGCAGCTAAATCGGTATTAGAGAGAAGGATGGAAATAGAGCAGATGTCTAAAACCCAGTGTTTAAAATCCAGCCAGAACGTTAAGAAGCCAGCTCAAATAACGAAAACTAGACTATCGACGAAAGCAGCCCCTTTCGAAAGAAGTGTCAGTGAAAATAGTTCTAAAGAAGCTAAAATTACTCCCAGCAGCAGTACTGGCAAAGCAAACATTCCTCCAAACGAATCAACCACGTCTGAACCTGTTGACATGGACCCTAAAGCTAGTTGGGTGAAACAAGTTGTGAATAAATTCCAATGAGCTTATATCAAGTGATATCTATTTGCATTTAAAATTAATGATTCCGTCTGTTTTTCTACTCCACTTTTTGAATTCCTTCAGTAGATGTGCTTAAAAACGTCACTAAAATGTGTCAAGTTGGAGCCCATTCCCATTTATCGGGTGTCTGGCCCGGTGAAAAGTCGGATTCACCATCCGACGCCGATTTTTTCGGCTCTGACAATTGATGTCGGATGTTCTGCTTCAATTGGGTCTGATATTCGATATTATTAGGTTCTTATTATAGCAAGAACTCGTGCATAAGGTAGTAATAGGTTTAAAAATGTAAATAATTATTGTCAAATCTCTCTGAGCTTTGAAATCTTGTGCCATAGCAAGATAATTGAATGATTTGTGATTATCAGCTGCACAACGCACAATCCGCACTGTGTACATAATGTAGAGACGATCAAATGCTTATTTTGCTATATATTTATCAAAAGTGCCATTATAAATATCTCATTAGGTATATGTACTCCTTAATAATAAAAATTGTAATGAATTACAACATCAATTCTGTTTTCAATTTGAAATTAGAATAATTAAAATGTCGTCCCTTTTTGATTATTTTTATTTAACGTAGTTTGTTCTTTATAATTTTTATAATCAAGGTTATTGAATTTATTTTTTGTGCAATGGAGTGTCAATCTACTTAAAGTATTTATTTCTAGGATTAAGTTCGTTGTAGGTCAACTACTAACACCAAAAAATAGAATGTTTTAGTATTATTTTTTTACTAATAAATGTATGGTATATTTTGCAATTATTTTTTTATTGAGATTATACTTGAATTCAAATGTTTCAAATGTTTCAAATGTTTCAATTATTTTATTCTGTCAGTGATAAAAAATATTGTTTAACTTTACTAAGGGATAATTTTAACCCTTTATTGTTTGACTTAGTTTAAACAAACACTTAATTTGAGGAGACTGTTAGTACATTAAGGTATATTGTAACACAATTAACAGATAGCGTCGTTTAGAAAAATGTATGCATTAATTCGCCCTAATTAAATGTTTAAACATAATGTTTTTTAACTTTTAATTAATTTTGATGAAAATGTATACCTGCGTTTCAATAACTATATTTTATCGGTTTCTTGAAATTATTAATCGAGAATTGAACAACTTGCATGTTCAAGGATTTATTAAAAATGCTTATTAAGCATTTACGTTGTTATTAAAAAACGAATGGCTTGTAAAAACAATTCATAATTGGCATAAAATATAAAGATAAAACAATAAGTTGGTGTCGGTTGGCATACATCCAAATGATTTGAGTTACAAGAAACCGCGTCGCATCTAAAAGCTACTGTTATTTATGCTAGAATAAGTAATGAAATATCAAAATTGTCAAATCGAGTGTTCATACAGTTGTGAACGTTTACACTGTACAGTTCCGTAGTAACATTTTACTATAAGTATTACTAATTCTACTCTCGATATCAAAGTGGTCTTTGATTATAATAAAACGATTTTTTAAACAACCTCTTTTATTTATTTAAAAACTTCATCAACCAGTTCTTTTTGACGTGATAATTCGATAGAGCCAGCTGCATGCTCGAACTTATTTGCCTATTTTTCCCTAATAGATTTAGCACTGAGATTATTATAGTCTGAAAAAAAAATGCTCCATTTTTAGGACAGATCGGGCTTTTTATTTTTTTTTGAGGAATCGGTAGGATTTTTTTCGTAGTTTAGCACTCAGAGAAATAACCGCTTTCCTGACACTACAAAAAAGAAAAAAATTAAAGGATGAAAAATAAAGTAGACCTACAGACAAATTTGCGGGCAGAGAGCTAAGTAAAATGAGTTTAAAATAAGTGTACATATCGCTACTACGCATACATTATGAAGGACTCACGTTCTGGTATATGATTTTAAAATACATACAAATTCAAACAATAGGGAAGTTTCATCTATTAAAATTAAATTATGAAACTTTATTATTGATATACTTCCTACCATAAGAAATACGAGTCTAACACTATTTCGTTTTATAAACATGCGGTTTATTTATAATTTCCACAATAAAGTTGTAATTTTATTATCTGTATATCACGAGACCGAAAATGCCGGCCGTCAAATGAGTAGCAACAAACAAGTAAGTAACCTGCAACAACTAACAAAGTTTGATCTCTTCAATTCAAATTTGTGGTTTATTCAAATATTTACACGTTAATTATTCATAACAGCAGGATTATTTTTTACATGTAGTTTTATAAATTTTGACGTTCCGGTTATTGATTGGCAACCATTTTCAAGAGTGACCAATGACCATAACCTAAATTCTAAAATCGAAAAATAAATAAAACTAGTCTTAAAGCCGTTAAAATAGTGGTTTCGTTCACCGATAATAAAAAATGTACGATAGCCATGTTAATATAGCTTGATTAGAATGATGAGCTATCAAACTATCGCGTTTTAAATTATTTGAATTTTAGGTTTATTTTATGCAACACGTTTGTGTGTGAAACCTTTGTAATATAAATAATATTTATAACAAATTATAATTCCAATATAAATAACTCGTAAGAGGCTACGACATTGACATTTGTCATATTGAACGAGAGGCCCGATGGTGCATGGTGGTGATCCGATCCTGCGCGACAAAGGTCCTGAATTCGATCCCCACTCCGATAAATATTTGTATTATTATATTTAAATTAGTGCTGAGAGGTACCGCTAGAATAGAATAGTGCCTCCCACTGCACCAGGTGTCGTAAGCTACAAGTTATCAGAACCGACAGATGGCGGTATATCCATCCGAAACATTGTAGCGCAAATGCAAAGGGATAGCTGCGCTCTGCGATTGCCAACACGCTTGCCCAGCGCGGCAGTACCTAATGGTCAAAGCTCCTCCTTTCTTGGAGAGGCTTATGACTTCCAACGGCTGGTATGATGATTTGTATCCGAGTGTTAAATATATATATTTTGTAATTCCTTTGGTATTTTTCACAACACACTTTACTTTAACACAATTGCTTTATGCAACATTTCCCGGAATCAGGTCAATATGTGAGAATTATTATATTAATTAAGCTGTATTCAAAGGAAAATAGTAGTATCAATCCTTAGTGGAATATCACGAAGCATTAAATCCTATGGCTAAACCACGGGACATTAATCAGCGAGTCGCTTATTGATTCACAGGATTGCATGCCTTGGAACGGCGATCAGCACGCGAGTGTTAGGCACCGCCTAGCACCGTTTATCTGATTTGTATCTACTTATAGATAGATATAGCAACATAGTATTGAAACGATTCAATCTAGAAAAAAAGGTAAAAGTAAACTTACACGAGAATACCATTTTTAATTAACTCCATGATAATTTACTTTTTATTAACTTGTGTTGCGGATATCAGACAGGGGAATCATTAGTATAATACTTAATACATATATTTCGGATTAAGGTCATTTATTCTCATAAGGACATTAATACATTTCCTCTTATAAATGAATAAAAATGACACTGAAACATCAAAAGAACATCACAACAACAGTACAAGGAATTTATCGCTAACAGAAATGTCTATATATCCTTTGAGTTTTACAAGCTTAATAGCTTTTAGACCATTGGTTGGTTTTAGACCTCTATCTACTTTATTCATCATGATCGTGTTAGCCATTGGAAGTCCATTGCTGGACACAGGCTTTCTTAAAAAGAGGGGAATTTGCTCATAACTGCCGCGCTGTATGTTGGCAATCGCAGCGCGTAGCTTCCGCGACGGGGATACGCAATTTGGCCGCGTCATGTGCATTTTAACTACAATGTTTCTGATGGATATACCGCCATCTGTAGATTCTGGTACTTCAATCCCTGCTATGCAACACCTGGTACAGGAGGGTTACTATTGTACTTAGCAGGTACCCCACGACGAAGATTTAATAAACAATTTGAATATTAATTGTTATTTGCATTTGCTTGTTTATTTTGTTAACTTTTATAAACACATTTACAACTAACATTGAGGTAGATAGAAACGCCATTTGCGTTTATTCAGCATAATAAGCATATTATTTAAAATCGAACACAATAGTACGTTGTCTCGTGTTGCGTGTTCTGGTACATGCAGTGTTTCCCCCCAAACCTGTAACTGTAGGCACACGCTAGACACTGCCTGGTTCCTAGTCAAAAGGACGTGGTGCAATGTCTAACAAATATCTAAGAAAATGTATACGAACCCGAGGGCGCATTTTGTAGTGTTCCTATTTTGTAAATGATGCACATATGTACTTATATACAACACACTTTAATACACACAGTACATCTACACAACTACACCATGTATACACTAACTTATATCATCTTGTCCAAATTTAAATACTAGCATACCCTGACTTACACATTCGCACCGCGGGTAGGACTATATTTCATGACTTCAGCAAGAAATACATGATTATCCTAGCTTAGGCTCCAGTCCATCTAAATAATATAATGTACCGTAAGTCTAACGATTGTCATACTTTAGTGGGAAATGAATTATTTTTTTATTTTCTTTTTCATTTATTTTCCTATATTCTTTAGAATCGATGACGATTATTATTTAGGCGCCGAGGATCATTCGTTCTACTTAAACGAGTCCGATGGCTTATTTGGTTGTACTCCTATCTTGAACGCTAAAGGTTGTACCATTCACCTAAGACAAATGTTTTTATGATTAATATTTGTGTTTAATTTATGTCTCGGTGGTCAATACGTATTTCAGTTTTGTATGATTTGACGTATGTTTTCAGCTATGAGATTTTGAATTTTAAATAAACCTTTGAGATGTTGTGTGACTTTCAAATATATATGACGACACTTACGACTCATTTAGAAGCTGCCCTATATCACATCTATTTATCATTTTTGATATCAAAGGTTACGAATTATTATTCAAGTGATCTTTTAGTTAATAACAAAGTCAAGTTTATTTCACTTCTACATTTGTCTTGCGCCACTTGCTGTCAAAAATTCGTCAACACGATAATCAAACTCTTTTTGTTTTTCGTACTAACCTGGTGACCTACTCAGACGTCAATTTCACCGGAGAGATAAGTCGCTCATTGTCGAGCGACCCTATGCCCGATTGTACCTGCGACGGCTGACTCAAACGTCAATTCTAAGACGTTCATTTAATGTGGTCGCACTCGCATGGTTGAATTTGATGCTTCAATGCGCAGAAAGAATCACATATCATATCTATCATTGTGCCAGCCTATCTAATATTGTAATAATGTTGTAGCATACCTGAAAAGAATATGCAAAAAAAACTGCCAATGAATGACCCGTATCACCTAAGTCCGATTGATGGAACCTCCTTTGAAAATGGCGCTGTCAAAACCAATAAATAAAATTAAAAAGTTCTCCCATTTTTATTATGAAGATGAAAACCGATATATATGTTTCAGTTTTAAGAAGTTTTCTACTAAATGAAAGAATAAATTAAACATTATGTTCTAAAAAAAATAGCTCCTGGTCTAAGTTCATCCCGAAGAAAACTCATCTGCTAAAGCGAGAAAGACAGATACGTTTTCCGTTATAGAGTGAAAGAGAAAGAGAACAGGAAGTCTTGTTCCTTAAAAATTTTCATTCCTTTTCTGTCAACGAACGTATATTGGCGTACGCAATAGATTCTAAATGTCAAATTTTGCTTGACTAAAATAACATTGAATTTGAAGTTCGTATTTCGAATATCGTTCATCGTGTTAGTGTAAATTAACAATTGAGCTGTGGCCAGTATCGAAAGACCCGTGAGATTTCAAATTTGTAGAATTGGGAAGTCTTGTCGACTGGATATTTTGATATGGGGTCAACTAGTTACTTAGGAAAGCCTAAATCGCCGAGTTACAGATTAAAAAGTGGTTCAAGTGTTGGCTCCGACAAAGAAATGAGTGCGAAATTGAGAAGGACGAAAATAAGGTGAGGTTTAAGCTAATAATTTTTTTTTTTTTGATAAATTTGATGGTTTATTAACACAATCTCTTTATAGGAGTATTTAAGTAAGAATATTACAATTTAAATGTAGTCATTTTAAAATTGAAATGTAGTAATTTAATTAAATATAATTATAAATGTATTATTTAAAAAAAATTGTGATGGTTAAATAGAACTATCGGTGCGTGGTGTCCATTCCGGAACTTTACAGCTCCGTCGGCCAACAATTACGGTCAATCAATCAAACCTTTATTGTCAATACAGGTTATAAGGTTGTTAAGAACACATAGTGAAGTGGCATCCGTATTGTGCCTCATGGGCGTACAATGTTTATTTAACGACAGTTATTGGGTTTAATGGTATTACTAACAACTAAGACATCAGATATCACACAGAAATTAGTTTAGTAGCATTTTAGTATCAGTAATTCTCGTATTATATTTTTTAAAAGGTAAATATTACTTGTTTCACGTACGTATCTTTTCTGTTATTCTTTTATATATTCGCGGACCATTTCCAAAGAAAGAATTGCTAAAAAAGGCTGTTTTACATAGGAACGTAGGTACATAATTTTTGAGCAAGGCTATGTATGGAGCAAGGATATGTATTTTACAAACATAAATTCAATAACAATAAACAATATACACAAGGAAAAGTTAATATTTTCGTCCACTGGCCGTAGGACATGTAGGTCTCCTGGTGACCTACGTCCAGCAGTGGACATCCCACGGTTGATATTATGATGATAATAAAATATAATTCGTAATATCTTCGCAAATAATTGAAACAACGAATTCTTTTCAATAATGATTAAATGTTGCTTGGTTATTTTATAATAAAAAAGAACAATTACGCATTAAACAGTTGTGTTGAAACAAAATTTGAATTTGGAACCTTAATGTGCAGTCATTTGCTATTATGAATTTTTATAAATTTTTACTAATTTGTAAAATTAATGCGAAAGTTTGAATAGCGAAACATTTATAGTCTGAATTGAAAATAAATTAACGATTTTATCCCTGTAAATGAACAGTTTCTATGAGATATAATTTTAAACTGGGTCTGGGTGTTACTGGCAAACGTTCACAAATATGATAATAAGCTTAGATTTCGTTTTTTATAAAATGTTCTGTTTAACTGGTATTTTGTTAGATGTCTATAATTAAAAGTTTTTTTTTTGGATTATTCACATTATTTATCTCAGGGTATTTTGGTAAAGAAATATAACTTTATTCCCAACTTTTAAGCATAGTTGTTTTAGTATGGAGGTATTCTAAATTATTTTTTTCAATTTAATACTATTAGTGGAATGTTACCATAACAAGTGAAAGTTCTTATCGAACTTAAATTCATAACTAGGTATTCAGGATACTTCAGGATTAATGAAAACCATATCTTATCACAAATTAGTATGTCAACGACTAACGCCTTAATTAAATATCATAGCAACAAATCGAGTCATTTTGCTTACGTCAACAACCGTTGTCATGACAACCGAAAGCCGTATAATCAATACGTTCCATTTTCGAAACAAAAATGTTTCGGTGCACACAAGTACCAGCGCAATGCGCAATTTGAATTAATTTTGTTAAAAATAAAACTATTTGAATTAAAACCATTTTCGAACAGAGTTCGTGGAGCAAGATGTGATTTTTAATTTTTAAATTAAACTTTTTAAAAGTTTGTAGCAATGAGTTCGTATTTTTCGTACAGGCGGCCCTCCAAAATAAATGATTATGGATTGAAGAGGGTTCCTGATTATACGGAACTTGCTTACAAGGAGGCTGTATCCAAACTGAGATATTTCTTATCTGGAAATTATGCCCCAAGCGTGAGTATTATTTCATTCATATTATTTACTTTATTATCACCTATACACATGTATTAAAAATATATATTTTATTAAATTGTTTTTCTTTTGCCTTTAATAATTTAACAAACAAGTTTTTTTTGCATTAATATAATAGTATTTAAGCATTGCTTCGACAATAGCAACCCGATTGAAATTGTGTTCTTAAATAGATTAAAATTAATTTCTCATCGTTTCTTTTTAATGTATCTACAAATTGAAATAATTTCAAATAACTATCATTTCGATATTTTTCTACCTACTCAGTAAGTCACGTACATAATGTAAGTAATTATTTGTTTAAAATATAACACTATTTTGTTATATATAACAAATACAAGATAAACATGATAATAAATGTTTTTATACATTATATCGGTTGCATTTTTACATCTTAGGTCCGAAGCTACGGTGGATCAGCCTCTATAAAAAACTTGGACGAATCTGACGGAGATCTAGACAAGAAATATACATCACCTTACACTGCCTTAACCGAGTATCGGCCAAGGCCGAAACTGACTGCCAAGTACGCAACATTGTATGCGGATAGTCTTAACAATCTGAAGTATCCACCACTGCAGACCTCTGGTAAGTTAATTTAATAATTAAATTGGTCAGTGACAGTCGAAGCCGATGCTGACTGCCAAGTACGCAACATTGTACGCGGGCCATACCGGCCCGCGACGGGCCCGATGGCTCATTCAAATGATATGTAGGACTCTACGTAAATGAAATATATGTTGAATTTGTTATTATTATTGCTTTATTAAACTAGAATCAAAACAGTAAAAAGATCTAGACACGCAACGACCTATTTCGTTTTAGTATTAAATTTAATGTATCTTTTAGGTTCAACTTTGCTTAAAGCGTTTGATCTGTCTCGCCCTTGGCCTTTACTTGCTAAGGTCGGTTAAGGGCACGTCTCGACATCGTATATAAGCTATATCGTATACTTGTTTTAATTGAGGGCAAACTAAGGACCAATCCGTTCGTATTCTAATAATGAATTTATTTAGTGGTTAATAAAAATCATCAGACACCAGAGGAATTACAATTATAATACGTAAATATATATTTAACAACCAGACTTCAAGATTTTCCTATCTCGATAAAGGTTATAAAATAATCTTAACTAAATGGGTATACCTAAACGCTTGTGCCGTGGGGTGCCGGCAAAGTAGAATAGTACCTGCCCTGTACCGTGTTACCGTAAGAGGTCGAGGTACCTGAACAGACAGATGGCGGTATATCCATCCGTAATACCAGTTGCTTAAATGCAATATGACGGGGATGGGCTACCATTCCTGTCACGAAACTACGCTCTGCGATTGCCATCACGCCACATCAATTATGGCCACAATTCTCCCTTTACTGTGGAGGACTATATCCAGCAGTGGACGTTCTACGGCTGGTATAATAAAACGCTGGTGCCTTCCTGTTTAGCACCACCACCTGTGACCACCACCGCCAGTCCAGCGGCGGACCTCTCGGGGGGAACCAACCCTGATGTCATCAACTTCATCCAGAAACAGGAAGAG
Source organism: Heortia vitessoides (assembly GCA_020976665.1). Lineage (NCBI taxonomy): Eukaryota > Metazoa > Arthropoda > Insecta > Lepidoptera > Crambidae > Heortia > Heortia vitessoides. Next base: position 4,498,782 of record JACJUM010002842.1, read on the forward strand.
TACATCGAGCAGCTTGAACGAGAGAGCCAGTATTGTAGGGTATGTCTTATTTTACATCTTTTGCTTCGACAAGTTTTATGCTGTAAAGTGTAACTGTTCATGAAAATGTCATCATGTTCAATGAAATTTTTTGTTGTAGGCTAAATGATCAATATATTCGGCTTGTTTAATGTAATCCAATTTCACCTTATAGCTACCGGAATATTAAAAAGTGGCATTTCTTTTGACTCTGGTGTTTTAGAGTCCTTCTGAAAGAGCCTTGTAGCCTCTTTGGTCTGAACCTAAATAATGTAGGAACACCTTTTTTTTCTCTTGTTTTGAAATGCGTTTTGCGATGCCCGGATTATTGATACGAATTACTTGATCTCAGGTGAACCTTAATTTCAAACCTATCGTGGATTGTGGACTTTACATTACATTGAATAACTATTGCCATTTTTAACTTTCTCCTTTGAGGAAGTCCGTCTTCTATATTGGATGTAAGTTTTGTTAGCACTTTCCTGTTATGGTTCATCTTTATCGATACAAATAATCTATTTAGAGTTAATTTCAAAGCTGAATTTGTGTAGCTTAGGGTGCTTCAAGAGCAGAGTGCAATCCTCTCCTTAAGGATGGCAACGCATCTGTGATGCAGGTGTCCATGAGTGTACTGTTTGCACCATGAAATATAAAAATATATATATAGCACTAGATTTTATCCCGATTTTTTACCAGCGTTAAATTCTAGAACTTTCATACTAACTTTACACCCCTTACCCCCCTTAGGGGGTGATTTTTTTAAAAATCCTTTCTTAGTGCTCCCCTACGTTACAAAAGGTAAAACCTTAGTTTAGGCTCTGCGTTGATATGTCAATCAGTCAGCAGACAGTCAGCTTTTCCTTTTATATATACAAATTTACCGTTATAGACACGTTACCATTTTAAGTAACGGAAAGTACTCGTATAGAACTGATCCAACTATATGTTGTAGGATGAGCTAAACAACCTTCTGGGCAAAGTTAAGGAGGTGATATCGGAAAACGAGCACTTGCATGAAGCTCAAAAAAACAAGCTGATCACACGCATGTTCCACTCGTACAATGCTGGATCAGAGACGGATGACTTAGACGATGTTGGTGATAGCACAGGCTTGGATAGCGATAATAAGGTATTTCTCATTATTAATGAATTTCCTGTTAAAGGTAGCTAAACTGATAAAGATGTGATACAGCTGATGGGTAACCAGTAATATTCATGTATTTTTAATATCAGTGATTTTAATACATTTAAAAGAATGTGTGCAGTTAAATTCAATAAATATCAAAATAAAATGCACTCTGTTTTCTCTTATTACTTAATTATTTCAACTGTAGATTAAGTCAACTATAGATTTTTAATTATACTAAGAACGAAATATCTTTTACTTTCATCATTTAAATTGATATGAATTTATATGTATATATATATCTTTGCAAAAATAATGGGACAATAGTAATATGAAAACTTCCTAACGGTTATTTGTGACTGTACTGTGCTTAACATGCACGATATATGATAACCAAAGTGGAACATTTTTTATTGCAAAGCTAACTCCGTCAAAAGGGCGAAAGTCAGGAAGAACACGCACGACAAAACTGGAAGGGCCAAACATAATGTTTGAGTCACGCATAGCAGAGTTGGAAGCGCAGCTCACCCAAGCTAAAATAGACCTAAAGAAAGTGCAGGTAAGAAAGTATTTATGCTATCTTAATAATAAAAAATACACAACATGCTTAAGTTGTATTGTCTATGGTTGAAGTATACGAACAACGAATAAGCAGTGAATATTTATGATTGTAAGACTTTCCGTGATTCCTTCTTGTGTTTTATTTCAGGATGAAAATAATGAAAACAAAAGAAAACTAGCGTCTGGTTTGGTTGATTCTACTTGTCTTGATGGATTCAAAAGGCAAATTGATAATTTGCAAAGGTTCGTACATTATTATGTTCTTATTCTATTAGTAAGAAGTGAAGACGCCGTCTAACTACAATTTATGATGAAACTTTACTAACAAAAGAAAAATGAATCTGCTCTCGACGTTCGTCTAGAAATTGAGGAGTTCGGTGGCGCAAATGGTAGTGATCATACCTTATGCGCTAAGGTTTATGGGTTCGATCCCCACCCAGGACAGATATTTATAAGATGATATTTGTGTTCGTCCTGTCTGGGTGTTGGATGTATCTATTCAAGTATTATATTTGTGATTCCTCCGTTGTCTGATGTCTGTAACACAAGTGCTTTAAGCGACTTACAACGGAGTCAGATCAACGTATGAGACGTTGTGTGAATATTATTGTACTATTATACATTTTTAACCAATATAATATTCAAGAGACAAATAAAACAGTACATACCGGCAGAGTAGAATAGTACCTCCCACCGCACCAGGTGTCGTAAGAAGCGACTAAGGTACTAGAACCAACAGATGGCGATATATCCATCCGAAACAGTGCAGCTCAAATGCACAGGGTGGGGATGGGGAGCAGCATCCCTGTCGGCGAAAGCTGCGCTCTGCGATTGCCAACACGCTTGCCCAGCGCGGCAATTATGGGCAAAAAACCTCCTTTCTTAGAAAGGCCTATGTCCAGCAGTGATTGGTATAATGATGATGACATACCGGTAGAACGATTAATACCTTTGTATCAAATGTCGTATGAGGTATGAGAACCGACACCCATTCCACTAACAACACTGGTTATTTTTGTTAGTTTTTATTTGTCTATTTTATCGAAGAGGTTCTAAAATAAAACAAAACCAACTTTTAGAGATAAGTCTTCGCTGGAGGCTCAAATATCGAAGCTGAAGCTGAACCTTGAACAGAAAGACGGTGAACTGGATGGCAGATTCAAAAGAGGCTCCGAGACTGTGGAGCTTCAACTGCGTGAGGAGAGGAACAATCTTGAAACTGAGATACGCAGGCTCAAGGTTATTTGACAGATTCTACCAATCCTTTTTCAAAAGTTTTACAATAAATTTTATTCTTCACATTTTTGTTTTTACTAAGATGTAACATTTTCAATATTATCTATTAGTTCCTTTGTTTTCAATTCCTAATCTGAATTATTTCATAGAAAAATATTAAATGTTATTTGTTTAAATATGTTTATGAATGATTTGAAAAAAATGAATATTGATGGGCCCGATGGCGCAAATGGTAGTGATCCTGTCTTATCCGCCAAAAGTCGCGGGTTTGGTCCCCACTCAAGACAAATATTTATATGAAGATATTTATGTTTGATTTGTGCCTGGGTGTTAAATATATGTGTATAAGTTGTATATTTGTAATTCCTTAGTTGTCTGATGTCCGTAACGCCAGTGCTTTAAGCGACTTATCATGTTCAGGTCAATGTTGTTGGTCAATCTGTTGTTGTGGGGATTTATTTATATTTATAATTGCCGCCAGTTCACCAGCTCACTAGTTAGATTACAACCTATGATTACAAGTATACGGAGTCTCTCGAAGAGATCATCAGCATATATACAAACAAACGATCCCCAGCTTTAAAATGGTTTCTTTTCCTGATCTGGATACAATTAAGGTTACTGGGTTTCAATACGAAAGTCCTCAATCAAGCATCAACAGTTCATCAATAAATTATTGTTCAACATTATCTACTTCTAGGATGACCTCGCTAAAGAGCGCACCAAGGTCCGCGAGCTGGCAGGCGAAGGTGCCCGCCGGGCTATACAAGAGAGAAGCGCCGCTGAACAGCGGTACAACGCGCACTTTGATGAGCTGCAGCACGATTTAGCGGCGCAGTATGACAACTGCGCTAAGTTACAGGTTCTTATTGATAATTTCAAGTATTAGGCTGTAAGCTGGAAGGCGCGGTATAGAACCGAGTTGACCAGCACCTTCTCCAACAAGTCCTTCATCAAGTATAATAAGTTGATGTTACAATTTGAACTCTATGCTGATAGAAGAATGTGATATCTTAAACTGTGTGAGAAACTAAGACTTTTTTTATAAACGTTTTCAGACTTAAGGTTTCTATTAGAAGTGAAGATTCTCTGTAAATTGAAATAATAGAATTTGCTTTATAATTTTTGCTCAAGTTTCTCGTACATTTGCAAATTTAAACATATACCATACTAGAATGTTTCCTAGAAATATTTGAAAAGTAGTCCCGTCACTCAAGGCACATATCTAAAGAGCTGTTTCTCGTAATTAGTTAACTAAGATAAAGTATTTTGTATAGCTGGATCTCGAACGCCAACGTCGTGAAGAAAATGATCTAAAGAGGGAACTGTCCATGAAAATATCAGCTATAGAAGAACTTAAGATGGAACTCAAGAATAAATCAGGTGACGTTTATATGCAGTACTGAGGTGATAACATTGCAGTAAATTCAAATATATTAGACCTTAAATGATGGTGCTATGAAGTGTGTACCAATAGAGTAGAATAGTACCTTCTCCTACAATAGGTGTTATAACAGTCCACGAGTCAATATATCCATCTAAAAGACCGTAGCTCAAATGTGACAGGGCGGAGGTAGGCAAAGACATTTCATTGCAATTGGTCAAAAATTTATTTTTCTAGGGAAGACCTATATCTAACAATAGATGCCAGTATTAAACAAGTGATGTTTCATTCTTTTTACCGATTTTCATTCTATTAGGTAAATATTAGCAGAAAATTTCCTTGCTGTAACAACTTAATAATACCTGGTCTAAAAAGATACTTAAAGATAGTAATTCAGTTAAGCATTTGTTAATTCATGTGTATTAATTAAAACATAATAAATATATAATGCCCATTTTAGTATATTTAAAAATATTACAGCATCGCTTCAGGCAGATCTAGCACAAGCTCATGCTGAGAAAGCATCTCTCGACGAAGAACTGGCCAGCGCTCGGTTAGCCATCGAGCGTCAACAAAGACAAGCCAAGCATGAGGCCAACCGTCTTAATTCTGAGGTAAAGATATATTCCTAAGACAACAGCCTAAAATTGTATTCAGTGTAACAACGGCTTGGACATTTTGTTGGCTTCGATTTAATCTCAATTTGAAACCATCCTCCTCCTATTTATGTATCCACTTAACATTTCTCGTATTTCAATTTTAATACTCCTTTAGTAATGTCAATTTAGTTTTAAGATGACATATTGCAAAGGTAACTGATCTATACATTGTAGAACTATAGTTTTATGAACTGAAGAATTCAGTTCTTTTACTACTCATCAGGTCTAAAGAATAAAAACATATTAAGTAGATTTTTTTATTGTGTATACTGCTTTCAACTCCATAGTGTATATATAGATTATATAGATAACCTTCAACTTCATAGTTCGTATTAGTAAAAACAATATTGGACTCATATAATTCCTTTCAATGAAATATTACTAGACACATCTAGATGTATTTATTTAAATGTATTTAAATCTAATAAAGGAATTCCCACAACATCTTTTACATTGACCTGACTTAGTGGTGAAAAAGGAATCAAAAACATACTTCACCCAGACACAGAACAAAAACAAATATCATCATATAAATATTTGCCCTGAGCGGGAATCGAACCCACAACCTTAGGCGCTCAAGATAGGATCACTACCATTTCTGCCATCGGGCTCGTCACATCACTAAAAGACAACAAGAAAGAAAAGAAATATAAATTCTGCTAAATCTCCTAAAACCATTATAATATCTTTTTTCAGATACAATCACTGCGCCAACGCCTTGACAGAGCTGATGCGGATTTGGTACATTCTCGTCGTGAGAATTTACGCCTTAGCGAGCAGATTTCAACGTTAGAGAAAGAGGTAGCCTTCTATTTAAAAAAAAAACACCTATCAATTTGAATACAATCCAAGTCACAATTTAAAATATGATTTTATGACTTTAAAAAAATGTTATGCTCTGTAAAAGGAGATCTATTTATCCACTAATAAATTGTAACACACCATCTAAATTCACAGTTAAATATGAAGAATTTAACACCAATTTCGCCGGAGAAGAACAAGAAAGAGAAAGAAATAACTACCATGATGGAGTCCATGGAAAACAAGCATGGTTAGTAGAGTCACAGTTATGAAAAACAAACATTATTTGGGCACAATGTCGTGGAATAATCAACATTAAACCAGGGATAATATAGACCAGACGTAGCGGTGTAATCATCTTGTGGGTAAACTATTGATGTTTTGAAACACTTTCATGGCTTTCAAGTCTATTACGACACCTTCAAAACATTTATATTTTACCCTTTCATGTACTGCGCTTGCACGTATCTCCATAGTGTTGTGAAAGGGCTTCTAAATGTTGTCTTTTGATCAATAGTTTATTCATCAGATTGTTTCATCATCGTACCTGAAGAATACGTCTCCTCAAAAATTCTCCCCTACTACAATTGCCTTAATATTCCAAAAAAAAAGTATAATGATGTGTAAATTTGGGTTTTCAAGAAAGCATTCCAAGTTTAAACCAAGAACCTTTGGTTCCACAGCTAAAACGGTGGCTGAGTTGGAGTCCATGATACAATCACAAAACAGTCTGATGGAGAAACTCACCGGCGAATGTCGTTTGCTAACAGACAAGCTCGACGACGCAAATCGTAGGCACAAGTACGAAATATTTCCAACTTTGTATGCATGACGTTAAAATTCACTTTTGAACTCAACTTTTTTTGCACAGTTAAGGTCTAGTTGAGTTGTCATCATTACCCATTTAAAATTTAAAAGTTAATCTAACGTCGTGCTGTGTTTTTATTGGTGGCAGGCAGAGCGCAGAGTCGCGGCCATGCAGACGAACCAATCAGAACACAGCGCGACCATTCAAGATCACAAGACCAACCAGTAGGGAACCGCCGTTCCAAGCGCCGCTCCAAAAAAGAGTCCGATTCGTCGAATAAATACCCGCCAATAATCGTTGGCCCGTTAACGACAAATCAGGATCTCACCGATGTCAAAGGAGAGAAAATATACAACCTGCCGCTAATGATTCAACAGCCCTTTTTACGGGAGAAAAAGGAGCCTATCAAAGTTGATATTAGTGTGAAGCTGATACCAAAGCCTAGAAAGAAAGATAAAAAGAAACGGGAAGCACAAGTAGAAGAAATAATAATACAAACGGATGATGATAAAGGAGTAAAAAATAGCATTAGTATGGAAGTTGTAGATGGTAATATTCAAGTTTTGAAAGAAACGGTAGAAGTTATTGAGTTGAAAGAATCAAAGGAAAAGGAATACAAAATAGACGTCACCGAAATGAAAGAAAATGAACCAAGCGATCATATAACTGATGAGTTACAACCAAACATATTAAACCCAGATGCAATAGACCCAACCAGCCCAAATGATGAGCCACCAATAATAATAGAAGAAAATGCAGACAAAGAAATTAAAGGGGAGACACAATCTAACGTAGAATCTATGGAAGTGGAACAAGAAGAAGTCGCAGGGACGTTGGACGAAAAGGTTGCAACGTAGCATTAAACTTAAGAACTTATTGGGCTGACAGCGAATACTAGGAATTGATACATTGATTTTTCAACCAATTGTGTATCTAATTAGATTTAACGTGGCTTCGCTTGATGTATTTGTAACTCGCGGTTTAGATTTAGTTGTGATAGTCTTTAAGATGTTTTTATACAATTTAACTATTTTAAGTTTGTTACATTTTTGCGATTATTTATTACGTTAATTAATACTATTAATGTTTGTTACCAATGCATTTGTTTCTAGTAGTGTATATTTCAGATTTGTTATCGCTTGTTAAAAGAAATTATTTAGTTTATGGTCCGTTTATTTCTATGATATAGTACAAATGTTTGACTAAATGGGTAATGATTACAATATTTTCTTTACATCTATTATTGTAAGTAATAAATGTAGTAAATTTCATCTTGTTTTTAATTTAGACTCATTAATATGCAGCTCGTTAGATCTTGTAGTTAATTCATATTGCTGTTAAAATTAAAAGTCCTCAATTTCATGTAATGAGTAGTGAAACATTTAGAATCAATTCCTACATTTAAATAGAAGTCATGATTGGTTGCATTGAAACTCACAAAACAATTTTACTTTTCAGAACAGATAGAACACAATTGCTTTGCAGGAACGTTGAACTTATGAGAAAACTGAGATATCTGTGGTCTTCTCATAAGAAATATTGCACCACCAGTATCACACCCTACAGAAGTTACACGCCTTTGAGTGGATACCCAAATAGTCGATCATCGTATGACTTAGAACGCACATACTACACCTCTACGCCATACACAAGTCGAAATAGATTTAAAAGAGACGACACAAGCTCTAAATTTGATTCTCGAGATGAAATTGGCGATCTGTCGAGAGACCTAAGCGATTTGTCTATTGATAGAATTGAATCCGATGATGATCCTGTAAAGGTAAAACGCGATGTTTATAAAGTGTTTCTGTTTGATGTTTGTGTAGTTAAAAGTAAGGTAGCAGTTTGTAGTTAGATTTGTCTTGAATTCACCCCTCATTAAAACATGATTCCATAACTTTTACAATTACACTATGTATTTCTAACAAGCTGTGGTTATTTTTAATATATATTAAAAATGCGTGAGAGCAACATTCGATACATCGTCTGTAGTAGGTCAACACCGGCTAAGTAGCAGTTGTAAATAAAGTTCAGAATTCGATAAAACTATCTGTAATTTGAACCTTATTCACTAATACTATATACGTGGCATTGCTCTATGTATGAGGAAAAGATTCTGTACATAATATAAACCCGACTATCGACTGATGAAATAATTTTCAAGCAGTTTCTCATGCCATACCTGTGTGTTTGCAAACCTTCCTTAATCGCACGTGTGTGTGGGTTTTGTGTTACCACGATTGCGGTGTGCTGCAGGAAAGAACTGGCCTCTCTGCAGCATCAAGTAGAGCTCCTGGGGAGATCGATGCATCAGACGCACCACACACCTAGCGCTTATGAAGGTACTGTATTATGGAGGGAAGGTATATCTTGCCAAAGTCTTATAATGTCTTCTAATTTGGCATGCAGACGTTGCATTAACAATTTTTATGATAATATATCGCAATCCTTCATTAAAAGTCCTTCAAATTAAAATCCTTCATGAAAATACATTTTGCACAATAAACATAATCAAAGCTATATTCGAACATTAAAACGAAATATTGAATTCCTACAAAAACAATCTACATTTGGTGTAGGAGAAGTAAAAAAATCTAGGCTTTAATAACTACATTTAGTCGTTAACAGATTTTACGAATTAATAGGAGCATAATTATTTTAATATAATTATAAAATATTTAATTATAATTAATTAACTGACCAATAGGTATAATTACTATAAATGCCATATATATAATTTTAAGTATAGTAATAGTAGTCAAACACTTATTATTATCTAATGATGTGGACAGGCTGTCATTATATTTAAATACTTTCAGCACCAACCACGCACGCGCCCGCTACCAACGGAAATGTGCCACATTCCCAAGCCGACACCAGACCAGACAATCCCGGAGATGACACCGCCGGACACGCCGGATTCAATGGCGAAAGAGTCCCAGAACTCAGAGCAAACAGATACGACACTGACACCCAACCCGACAGAATTGTCAGAAAACAAGAATCTAGAACCTCCTTACTAAGTCAAAACGCTGAAGAGGTTCCTAATGTTAATTATAATGAAGTTGAACCTGAAAATATTGAGAACACTAACTCAGATGACAACATTGAACAGAATGTGAGCGATAAAGTGGATCTAGAAGATACTGATAAACCGACAGACAATGATAAGCCGATGGAAGTCGAGAACCCTACAAGCTACGAAGCAACTGATCAGAATTTTACGGAAGAGAATTATGTAAATTACAACACAAATTATGAACATGGGGAAAATGTTGGTGAATATCAAAATCAAGGATATGAGCAGAACTACGAACAACCGGCGTATGATCAGAATCAGTATGAAAACTACGAACAACAACAGGAATACGAAAATTATCCACAACAGTATACTGATCCAAATGCACAGTATGAAGGACAATACGAAAACTATACCACAGAAGGCAATTATGAGCAGAACTATGATACGCAACAGGAATACGTCCCTCAAAATGATATAAATCAAGTTGCGAGCCAAGAATTCGCTCAAAGCGATGTCAATGAAGCAGGCCAAGAATATGTTCCTAATACTGAAGAGATGAACCAAGGAAGCCAAGAAACACAGCCAAACATTAGGCCAGATAGCAAAAGAAGTAATACGCCTAATGATAAAGTACCTAGCCAAAGTTAGCAGCATTAGTCAAGTATGTTATTTTATTTTGTGCAATATTATGTTATTATTTGTAGCTTCTAGTTTTAGATTTGTAGATTGTTCCTACAGTATAGATACGTATAGCTTTTGGTGTTAGTACATAGGAATAACCTGTATTTTAAATAGTCGAATTATAGTTTTAGTCGAAAATGAAAAAGAAATGTATTTTACAATATATATATTACATTTCTTTTTCATTATCAGTCTCTATCTATAATTTTAATATACGAAAAACTATTTAATGAATTAAAATCTCGTCGTATGACGACCAAACTTTGCAAATACATTTGAAAACATGCTAAATTATCACATTCATTCTATCCAATACTTCAATTGTCAATTAGATTTTGAATAGTTAAATTGTTAGTAGTAGTAATTGAGAGCAAGATTTGAGGGAAGTCAAAATTTTTTGTCTATTTAAACTACGGGGAATTCAAATATAGTAAAATGTGTAATAATTAATCATCGACATAATAATCTAGTCAAACTACGTCACAAAGTAATATTTTTGCTCAATATAATGAAATTTATAGATGGCATTGGTGTTTCATTTTAATCTCACTGTTTCCTATTACTTTTATAATAACTATAAAAAAACGTAATTTTGCATATTTTTTTGTAAGTATATTCAAGTGATATATAATATAAAATTAAATTGATATGGATAAGGTAGAATTTTCATCTCTCTTGGGGAGGCCTGTGACCAGCTTTGGGCGTTTTATAGCTGCCATGATGGTGATGATTGATTTTCATCGAATATAAACCCATATTATGACACTCTTTCTGTAGTATTTTACTATGGTATTCGCACTAGAACTTCCATAGCTGGATATTTCCAAGGCTCCGAGAGATTTCCTATGATCAATTATGACGGTATGAAGAATAATTGCTACGCTGTGAAGGTGTGGTGCAATCACAGAGTGTTGTAATGCAACCGGAATCCCACTTCCCGTCTTCGCTCTTTGGCATTTAAATTTCTATATTTCCTTGAGATATACCGTCACCTGTCAGATTCGATGCTACCGCAGTAGCCTTCTAGGACACCTGGTACATAAGGTACGCTACTATTTTACTCTGGTACAACAAACCTATTTTATTTTTTCCAGACAGATTGAGTGAGGCTAGAATAATCGGCGATCCCTACCAGTATATTAATTAGTAGGTATATAAAATATTGGTATATTCTCTTAGTATATAAAAAAAAAACTCTTAGAACATAAAAGCAAATTGCTTTTATTAATAAAAAATCTTAGCTTTTTGGACTACGTTGCTATATCCTAACTGTTAAAAGTTGTAACAAAATATCAATAGCGCCATCTCCTGGCATCTTATACCATAAATGTTTATTTCTCTATGCGTACCTACTCGTGTAGGTACTTGTGCGGGTATTATAAAAATAATAAAACTGTCCATGTAAAAACGCCATCAGTTTTATTACTAACTGATTCACTCTCAGCTCACAGCTTTGCCTGACCTTGTTGCACATGAATCTTTAAAGTTGGGGGGGCAATCCTCCATGTAACTCTCTTTGATATTTGAATCATAAGGACATAGGTGTACATTTAAATTAGCTATTATCCCTGTGCATTGATAGTCCTTTGGGGCAGCGATCCGTTGAAGCGGTGGTGACAATATAATCTCCGGCAAGTCAAGCTAGGTCTGGTTATAACCTAGACAACGCTCAGCTCGAGGCTATTCTCGACTATCGTGTTGTGAGAGCCATCGAGTAGGGTGATAGTTTGCAATGTTAAAATTAATACATTTGCTTATATATTTATTATTGAGTTAAGTTAAAATTTTATAATTAAAGCCATTTAAAAATTAATGAATAATCGGGTTAACTTTAAATTGATTGATTATTTACTATAATACCATTTAATATGTTTTTGATAATTAAAGATAAATTCATATTTTAATATAGTGCGTAATGCTCTCTAAATTTATTTACTTCCAAACATTACCTTATGTCGCAAACATTAATTTGACATTGACGTTGACCTGTTGTTTTTGCCATTCGTTTTTAAAAAAGCTTAGAATTATTTAATTTAATTAGAAACCATTATATATTTTATATAATTTGGCTATACTCCATTTTTAGTACAATTAAGTAACGGATCAGGACGGTCAGCTTGACGCATAATTTTAAGGTTAGATTGTTTATTTTGAAAAGAAATATGGTTTGCGAAAAATGCGAAAAGAAATTAGGTCGTGTGATAACTCCCGATCCTTGGAAGTCGGGAGCCAGGAACACAGTTGAATCTGGAGGCAGAAAAGTTGGCGAAAACAAAGCGCTTACTGCGAAAAAAGGACGCTTCAACCCTTATACGTCTAAGTTTCAAGAATGCAAGTAAGTTCGTTCTCAATGTTAAATCCTATTTCTCAATTAATTGTTAACTATATACTAGCATAATTTACATGACCTCATACGAAGGTCTGCAATGGTACTTTACTCTCACCGAGATCTTCCGCCAAATAGAAGTAATCAGGTTTGATGAGTAAGAGGCTGTAAAATTACTGGGTAATGTGACAATCTTCAACACAAGGTTAGCAACGCGTGCGTGATATAGATAGTGCTTGTTTGTCGCCCTGATTTAATAAGTAACAGCCTAGTTTAAATCGGGTGCAATGAGGATAAAAAATGGCTATTGTGGGTTATCTTTAAGTGATAAACATATACCATTGTTGACTTTTTTGATGTAGAATATTATAGTACATTATTTTGATCTATCTAGTCTGGCTCAGCCAGTCTTTGTATTGTAATCGCGATATGTTTATTTACAATATTGCACTTATTTCTACTAGTCTGTCAACAGCAATGTTTTATTGCTATGTTCTAGTTTGAAGGGTGAAAGAGGTAGTGAAATTATGGGGTAATGTGATATGAAAATATTTTCAAGATAGGAGGTAACATATTAGTGATAATACAAGCGCCTATAGGCTGTTGTAAAGTATTACATGTCTACTCAGTCCTATAAAAAAATTACTTACTAAATTTTTTAAACTTCTATAGACAATAACATGTATTAAAATTTTTAATGTGGCACACTAAGAATAAAAACTTGGAGTACTATTAACATAACAAATGAAAGCAATTGTTTATTTTCCAGAATATGCCGAATGAAAGTACACCAAGTAGGCTCACATTACTGTCAAGCCTGTGCCTATAAGAAAGGCATCTGTGCTATGTGCGGAAAAAAAATTTTGGACACCAAGAACTACAGACAGAGTGCAACATAGCGAATTTTATTTCAATGTTAAGTTATCTATAATCGGCCTATTAACTTAATCTATGGTGAGTTTAAACCTAGAAATAAATAAAAATGTATAGAATATACAAAGGATTTCCAACTGTTGTTTTATCCCATTACCTCAGATTATTAAAAATATGTACATTTGAAATATTTAATTGTAGTACTAGAAACAATAAAATGTATTATGTTAAGCATTGTCATATTGTACAATATTTATTTTTGTAAACTAAACTAAAAATATTCCAACTAACTTGAATAATTAACAGACAGCCTAAATTGTCAAACATTCACTTGACTCTATTATAGGTAGCTTAAGGCACTTGTGTTACATTTTCTGTTATTAGAAAATATTTATCTTTAACACTTAGAACAACAGACACAAATGTCCATCAATTAGTGGGCCGTATACATTGTTGGACATAATATAACTGATATATGACATTGGCAGAATAATGTAAAAAAAATTGTAAAAAGAATTAAAGATCTCTTGAAGGTGCAATGTATAATTATTATTAGATTTCTTTTTAAAGTGTCCTGGGTGGGGATAAAACCCACAACCTCTGGCACATACGATATCAAGATGCTACCTACTATTGTATTTTGAAGTACATTCTGAAATTGCATCTAATATAGTAGCCTCAATAAATAAATAATAGGGTATTTCTCACATCAAGTACAATAATGCTCAATGCTAGCCTAATATTTTATATTAGGGTAACCATGCGCTAAAAGTCTATTTATATATACAATGCTTGCATGTGCAGGTATGAAGAATAAAATTAATTATTACAGATAATGACAATTAACCTATTTAGTGTTATAAATCTGATATTAATAGCATTATTGACATAATTTTTTTTATATCAGCATTGTTATAAAAATGAGTATCTACAGTAAAACCTGTTTAAGATGAATTGCAACGGAAGATTAAATAGCTGAAATGTGATGTATTTTATGAGAGATGAACAAATATAAATCTTATGCCTACATTCAAAAAGAATAAAATGAGAAAAGCCCCTTTGCACTAATGGACTTGAATGAAAGTTTATACAACTTTGTATTATTCGTATTTTTTTTTTACATAATAAGGTCCTGAAATTGCAAATTAAGAGAGAAATCATATGTGTATGATCATGTTATGCAGGTTTTCCTGTATTTATTTATAATAGGTATGTTTTTTTTTAACAATTTGAAAGATTGAAATTTGCATTACCAATATAATTGCAAATTGATGTTTTATGATGTTGATATTGTGTTATTAATACATGCCAGTAAAGACAATTAAATATGATTTCATATTATGTTATGTTTTTGTTTTAAATTCATTTAACATTTAGTTAGAAGACATTTGCATGTTGAGTTTTATTTTGTCATTATCTGGTGTTTTTGGATGTACCTAATGAAGTGATGGCAATCCTTATGTGTGAATGTAAGCATGGTCAGGAGCAGATCTGATCTTAAAGCATGCACTTATTTAATAAATGAATGGTTAGAAATTATTTGCCATAAAAGGTTATGGAATTTAAAACAATAAATTTCCTGACTCTGCTTGGGATTTTTCACTACTCCTAGGAATTCTGAACGGCTTTTAAGATAAGTAGGGGGAAATCAGAAATCAGTAATTTGTATTAGAGAAGACCTAGGCGTTCCTGCGAAGTCCAATAGGAAGCCACTTTAGTAGGAAAGTTGGAATCATTAACAATTTACAAAAACTAACCTTAAATCGAAGGTTTAAAGACACGCCTTACAATTTGATTTTCTGTAAAATCTGGATGCCAATACCAGTTCATTGTCATCATCGAGCGTTGGTAGAAGTGAGAATAGAACAAGAGCAATGTTGGTAGTAAATGAAGGCGCAAGAACATAGAAATAATATCTTCCCGCCTATTAGCAGAATTTCCAGCCTTAAGCCTCACTCAATCGCTCTCTCATTGGTACGCCACAATCACAAACACTTTACACACTATTCCACGCGGACGAAGTCACGGGCACAGCTAGTTGTATCATAATTTAAAAGCTTTATTCTTCTTTATGTAATTTATTGTGTACATCATCATCATCATTATCATTATAGCCATTGGAAGTCCATTGGTGGGCAGAGGCCTCTCTAAGAAAGAGGCAATTTTGCCCGTATTTGCCGCGCTGGGCAAGGGAGGAGGCAATTGCAGAGCGTAGCTTTTACGACGAGGATGCTGCTGCCCATCCCCACCCTGTATATTTAAGCTTACTGTCTCGGATGGATATATGGCCATCTGTCGGTTCTGGCACCTTAGCCGCCTCTTACGACTGCTGGTACAGGTGAGGTACTAATCTACTTTGCCGGTACATCACTCTGTGTGTAATAAAAGGTATATTATTATTTAATTTGTAATCTAATGAAACAGAACGTCACGGATGACGGGTGGTGAGATGGCGCGAAAAGAATGACCGGTGTGGGGAGGACGAGGACGGAGACAAACAATAAAAAGGAATTATAAAATAGAAATAAAGAAAAATTTTTTTGGTTAACAAAAGTTGTTTACTTTATGCACGCTTCAGATTTTAATACTTATTGAGCATCTAACACGCTCGATCGCACTAATGATATAGCATAGCGGCCGGGCTAGTGAGCACAGTCGCATAGTCTTCTTCCACTCGGCCACTCGAGTCGAGATCCGGCCTCAGAGGCGCCCTTGAGTAATAACCGTCTATTGCACTCCAATCCGGTCCGCCATTGTCGCGTCTACCATCATACGGAGAACATTCGTCATAGGGTCGACAGTTTTTAGAGCTGGAAAATACTTATTATTTAAAAGTATTGGTACTACCTACTTTTCTGAAAAGGGGTGAAAAACTTGACTTTAAATTAACCATATTTTATATATATATAAACTACCCTCTTTAAGTTTTAAAATAGGGGTGAAGCTTCCTAACTTTAACTTTACTAAGAACCCAGAGGCAGTTGGAGAGGGCCGCTGGTTAAAAAATATTCCGAAAATTAACGAAAACATCATTCTGTATAGTCATACAGTTCCAAGACGACAAGGCATTCTTGATGATAATACGTTTCAATTTACCTAGTAACCAAACCGGTAACTATGATATATTTGTTATTTTTAATTTCATATTTGATCATTCTTTGTCAGCAATTGCAATTATAAGAAAATTTCCTTTATTACTATGAAAGTAACTACTTACGTAAGTTTAATTAATTATTGCATTCCAATATTGGCGCGCGTGAGTCACAAAATGGATAAGAAACAATACAAGTATATTCGTTGAAGCAATCTCAAACGTGTATCACATAAATTCATTGTTCTATCAAATATTATTCGCCAATATAAAACTGTGCGGGGCAATATTTCCTTGGAATAAAATGTTCCGGAAATTATGATATGTGTTATATTTCAAATTAGTACATACATAATTATGTTTATCTATTATGTAAGTATTTCTTTAGTTAATCGAATAAGTAAACCCAATTATAGCGGTATTTGGTAAATGATTAATCAACTTGTCCACGCATGTGTCGTTGTTTGTATCCTTTCTGATGTACCTATTAGTTTTAAATATTAGATTAAGAATCAACCAGACAGCTAAACAACTACAAATGACTGTAACGTTTGCAGTATCCACGTGTTTTTAAAATTTGCTTACATTAAAGAGATGATAGCATAAAGTATCAAAGAATAAAAAAAAATTCCTCAATTGCGTGAAAATGTCCGCGTAAAACATACGGTCTTTACTACGATGTGTTAATACACTCCATTTTTTATTGCGATAAAGGGTGCATTTACGCATTTACCATATTAGCCTTTATATATTATACCATATATATATATTCTTCTGTACTAGGTGTCGTAACAGGCGACTAAAGTACCGACAGATGGCGGTTTCGAAGCGGTGTAGCACAAATGCACAAGGCGGGAATGGACAGCAGCTTCCCCGTCGCGAAAGCTGCGTTCTGCAATTGCCAACAAGGTGGCCCAGCGCCAGCAATAATAGGCAAAATTCCCCCTTTTTAGGGAGGTCTGTGTTCAGCAGTGGACTTCTAATGGCTGAAATGATGATGATGATTTACCATATGAATTGATTATCTACTTATGTGCCTACCTAGATATATTATATTTAAGAATGAATATGCCAAATCTGTTCAATATTATATTCTCTCTCTTTGTAGGCTTCCGGTGAAACTGAAATGACTACGGTATATACAAGTGAGAATACAAAACTCAAGTTCGCCGGGATGCTTCAGGAGATACTCCGTATCAACGAATTACGGTTCGAGACAATGAAAAAGATGATACAATTGCAGATGCAACGACCCTTGCTCTATAGTACTTTGAGTGGTGACAGGTTGACTGAGAATCGGCGCCTGCAGCTTACTATTGAGAAGGTACATTTAATTTAACACAAATTTTTGTAGGTAATAATAATTTCTTCATTAAAATTATCATAGTAACCGTTCAACGTGAATTGGCATGGATCTCCCCAAAAAAGAGAGCATGTACCCTATAATTGCCACGATGGGAAGGAGTGGGAGCAATCGCAGAGCGCAGCTTCGTGTTGACGAGTATGCTGCTGCCCACCCTCACCCTGTTAGGTGGTTATATTAATTTGCTGTCGGTCCTGGTATCTTGATCATCTTTTCCGACACCTGGTACAAGAAGAGGTACAATTCTACTCTTTCAGTACCTCACGGTTTATTCATTCATCATCATCGTCATTTTATCTGCCATTGGAAGTCCACTGCTGGATAATTTCCAGGCTACACTGTTCCGGATGGATATACCGCCATCTTTTGGTTCCGGTACCTTAGTCGCCTCTTGCGACACCTGGTACAGAGGGAGGTACTACTATTCTACTCTGCCCGTTACTCATTCATTCAGTCCCTATTTATATAGAAGGGGCTAATTTGTTTAGTAAGCCCCTTCTAAATGTGACTTTCTGCAGCTACACAAATGGGTTCAGCCTCGATGCGGCATCAATGTATTCGCAATGTTACTACACATTAATAATAGATACATTTGCAATGCAGACGCTTTCTCGGTAAGGCTAAAAATGACATTTCCTCCATTGAATAGATATTAGATTCGTACATAAAAAAGCAAAAATCCAGCATATACGTAAATGCGATAGATCAGTGAAGTATCCGGTTCCAACTCCCGGATTAGCTTACTTAGTGTTTAAGGTAAAACTTACTCAGTGTTTACATGAGTAGGTTATAATGTCGTCTGCATTGGTACCTCACTCTCACCTATTTCTATCGGAAAATTGCAGAGTTCGCATTGCTGTGTTCCGGTTTAAAGGGTGAAAGTACTGGGTAATATGACAAAATATCTTCAAGTCACAAGGTTGGTAGTGATATCCATGTGATATTACGAGCGTCTATAGCTGCGGTCACGTTTACTATCACGCGGACTGTCGTGTCGTGCTGGTCGATTTGGTTTAATAAAAAAACACAAATAAAAAGATGTGAAAAACTAATGTAAATACTTTCCCTATACAAGAAGATTTAATTAGTATATATATAAATAGGTTAGTTCTGAATTGAAATCATTCACTCATACACATTTTTCATTCCAGAAACATTCCATATTGGATGTAGAACAAAACTCAAGACACGAGTCTTTCGAGAATGAAGATATTTTAGATAACAGTTCTTTTAAGCGAGAAGATGAAGCAGGCCATTCTGACAATGCTAGTTTAGGTCGAAGAGAAGACAACATTTATCCAAATTGTATGAAAAACAACTGGAAAAATTGCCAAATAAATTCTGCAAGACTTTGTAATCGTGCGTGTATTGAGTCAATCAAAAAGGCTTGTAAAATGTTCAATTGTACCAGATATATGTTCCATGAATCAGACAGGGTGTGTAGAAGGAGTTGTAAACTGCATTTTGTTAAGGTTTAATCTGTTTAAGTTTGATAAGGGTGGGCCAAACATAAACTAAGGGAAGAAAAAAAGATACGTGAAGTTTAGAAGATTGAAAGGGATCAAAAAAGTGTAGAGATCAATATAACAATATACATTATAACTGTACCAATGTGTCTGTATCCGTGAGGTATCAGCAGATTAGAATTGTACGTCCCCCTGCACCAGATGTCGTAAAAGGCGACTAAGGTACCAGAACCGACAGATGGCGGTATATCCATCCGAAACAGTGCAGCTCATTTGCACAGAGCGGGGATGGGCAGCAGCATCCCCGTCGCGAAAGCGGCGCTCTACGATTGCCTACACGCTTGCCCAGCGCGGCAATTATAAGTAAATTCCCCTTTTTTGGGAGGCCTATGTCCAGCAGTGGACTTTGAATGGCTGGTATGATGATGAATGTGCCTTATTAGTTATATAAATTTCATAGCACAACGCACCAAATATTTAGACTAATGGTGCCGTAAATGTGATCACAAAGTATGGATAGCCGCTTAAGACTGTTAGTAGCGTAAACAACAAATCAGCCTCTTGTCGAATTTTAACAGTCAATTTTGAACTCAATGGCTCGCTTTTATAGATTAATACTGATTGCGAAGTTTTAATAGATTTAAGTTGATCTGTTGCTGTTCATATGAGGCGCTTTTGACAGGCAGTCACTTTAAAATCAATAGATCTTATGTGACTGATTCAGAGTACCGGCAGAGTAGAATAATACCTCCCCCTGCACCAGGTGTCGTAAAAGGCGACCAAAGTACCAAAACCGACAGATGGCGGTATATCCATTCGTAATAGTGTATTTCAAATGCACCTTCACAGGGCTTCAAATGCACCTTTTTCTTGAGAAGGCCTATGTTCAGCAGTAGAGTTCCAACGGCTGATATAATATTTAATGAATCCGTGGCATCTACGAGACAAAATTTTGAATACAATTAACAGATAAGCCATTTTTAAATTGATATTTGTATATCGTAGCTAAATCTATAATTGTCTTTCTCGCATTTATAAACTCACGTGGGTACGGCTAAGTGGTAAACGAGTGTAGTTTTGCGACGATCTGCCAATCCCAGCCCATTTCTGCTACACAAATTGATGGATGTAGAGCCTTCGGCTTGATTCCTTCAGCCCTTACAAAAACACTAGTTTGCTGTGATGGTACTAAAACCCACGTAATAATGTCGGGAAAATTACTTATACATTCATGTAAAACATTTTTATACTGTAAAATAAAATTAAACTTCTGTTCTCTTTAGTAATCATTTTTTTTTATCGCAAGTCTTTTTGTTTCTTTGGAATAAGTGTATTTTCAACAGATAGATCTTACTTAGATACGTTTAAAATAAATATTTATTTCAATGCAACTCTATTTCGTTTATAGTTTATATATTGTTGTATTGTGTATATATATTGTTTATAGTATATATATATATATTGAAAATCTATGCATTTGGCCTGAATCTTGCCTGATAGAAAAATATGAACGCCTGCCAGAATGTTCACTAGGACGCCGTGATAGATAAGCTTGATAATATTTATCCTTGTTTTGGACATCAGTCATCCTATACCATGATATTTTTTATAGAAATGCATAAGAGTGAAATCTTAATGGTAAATTATATTTTACAAGAGGTGGACCTCAAACAAAAGTCGACTACACTCTCAACTATTTTAACCGTTAAACAACTGTATTTGTTTATTGCTGTATTTCTGATTTGAGGGGTGAGAGGGGCAGCGAAATTACTGGATAAGTGACACGATGATTGGCTGGTTTTTAATATATGCGGGATTAGAAAAAAGCGTAAGCTCGTTTTATTATATATATATATATATATATAAATTTACGTTTCCAAAATTATCATGCCAATTGTCAACATTCTATACCAATATCACATTGCGTAATCCCTGAACCTAATTGTTTTGTACAAACAATTGATTTCACGGACCTTGTATCAATTATAAATGCAACAAGCGTCATTTTAAAGGAAATTATTATTGCCTTTCCTAATATGTAGAATTTACTGCATTAGAAATGCGTTTTCTGGTTCTTTGTTTCGTGCAGATGTTTCTTTTAATCGTAAGTATTTACTACCATTTTTAAATAAACCTTTGATTCAATTCTTTAATTTAAAAAGGTTACTACCATTTTTAATTAAATTTGCCTTTAACTTTTTAATCAAATAGCAATCAGAAAAAATTTCATATGAAGATGACAAAACATTGAAGGCCGAAGCATTCGAGCACTACGCATCTATTCTTAAGAGCCTAATAAAGAAAAATGAAGATTACTATAGTATTTTGAACCGGCTGTGGAAGGTTCAAGAACTCACTCCTACGTACTGGCCATCGAAAATCCGTTATATGAGTCAAGTTAATATAGAAGATGATGATCAAGAATTATTAACTCTAAGGTCTAGTTCTAGATCTTATGATTTACAAGAAGACAAAGATCAAGTTGAGGCCAAACCTTCTGTTGTTTTCGTTGTATTAGATGTAAGTGGTCTGTTATTACTCTAATTCTTACAATAGGGCATAGAGAAAAAATATATTACAACCTAGCTATTAGTACCTAGTAATTTCCATTGAAATAAAGTATTCGCTGATCAATACATTTTTAGGACAGTCATCAGAGGACCTCAAGTCAAGAGAGGTAGTCATAATACCAGACGAAGGACTCTAAAGGATTTCTAATAGGATTCTTCAGTTTTAGTCTAATCACCTGCACACCTTGTAAGTGGAAGCGTGTACTGCGCGTACCAGTACATGGTCTCAATTCCAGAATCTTGAGATTCCATATGCCATTTTGGATAAATGGAATCGGACGAATTTAAAACCGCTATAAACTATTATCCTTTTTATATTTTACAGAAGAAACAATTTGGAAGTGATAAAATAAAAAATATAGACAAGAAACCACATAGCCCACTGTAAGAAAACATGGCATTTACATAATGAACGTGATTCGTCGAGCGATAATGCGATTGTTCAAGAAGTTACAAGATATGGAGGTTGATGAAGCATATTGCTTAACCTTTAGAAAAATATCAGTATTATCAGCACACTTGCTGGCTAGGAAATCATTCCAAAGTATGTTTTAATAAAAGCCCATTTTTGTAAAAATCCGCTTTAGTGAAATCGTCAAAGTCATTAAATATAAATGAAAAACGAATAAATCAAACTACATTTTAAAATTTATGGTGGCATTATAGCGTTTTATTTATTCTTAGTCACTTTTAATAGGTCTAAGGCAATATTAAATATGCATATATTTAATTATTTTGAGTTTTAACTTCGTATACATTTAACGTCCCAAGATAATTTCTTCATAACTATTGGTTAACCTTTCTTTGTTACAAAGGGTTGGGATTCTGACTTGCTTGCTTGTTAAGTTTTAATACCTTTCTAGCAAATAATATAAAAAAGGTCGTTTATAAGGATACAAGGCTTATTTTAAATTATCGTCATATTAATTATAAGGGTATTATAAAGACATAATATTTTCTAAATCTAAAAAGGACGGGGAACTTCCTTTGAACTTATAAAATCACAAGTAGTAGCAGTTTATGTTATTTACTAAGAAAAAACTTAAAAGGCGGTGGTACCAGAACCGATAGATAGCAATATCTATTCGTAACTTTCTTTTATATGCATCAGGGTGGTAGTAGAATCCACGACGAAGCTTCGCTCTTTGATTGTCATCACGCCTAAACATTTATAACTATGGGACGCCTATGTCCTCAAATATATATGTTTATTTATTATTATTAGCTTTATAATTAATAATATCTAATTAATTATTATCTGACGGAATATTTAATCAAGTTGGAAACACGAGAGGTATTGACTAAAATAATGTAACTACAAATATTAATATATTTCTTAGAACATGTCGAATTTTGATTTGCAACTATCTTTGCATTCTCTTTTAAATGCTTTCTTCATGCGTTTGCTGCAACTGTCTGAGTTGCAAACGTTTTTGTATGCGGCTACGCAGGCTTTCTTGCAATATTTTTTTGCTTTTTTGATCCGTTTTTTACATGAACTCCTGAGGGTTTGCTTGCCATCACGTGTCAAGTCATCAAACTCATCACTCTCAATGTTATCATTGTCCGATAAGTGATCAGAACCGATATTAATATCATGATTTTCTTCTGAACCTATGTCAGCATTCTCATATATAACTCCATTAGAGTTGAGTTTGAAGTAAATCCCGTTAAATAATTTTAGCAAATTCTCATCAAGTTGTAGAAGATTATCCTGTAAAAGAAGTAAAATTCAGAATTGTACATTTTACGTTGTCTGCTTCTTCGTTGTCCTGCTCATAACCCCATACATAATTTTTTGCTATCTACGGTAGGCAGAAAGAAGCATATACCTACTGTAAGAAAAGCGTGTATCGGAATCTATCAATATTAAGTTCGTCTGTTGCTCGTTTAGTCGTTGTCGTGTATGTAAAGACTTCTTTAAATAATGTTGTCATTTCTTTCTTTTGTATGCCATATAAATAATTATTTGAATTATTGAACTTAAGTAATTTTAGTAATGACAAGTTCAACTGTCTAATAGTGTATCTTTAATATCTGTGAACCTAATCCATCCTAGAATATTTTAGGTGGTTTATCGCTAAAGAGATCTATTTTATTCTTGGGAACTTGACGCGTGGTTGTCCCCAGGGTCACATTTGGTTATAGAGGAGTTTTGTTCGCTACATACTTGTTGATCAGCTTTCTAAGTATCCCTATATCAACTATTTGGTGTTAAATGGTTAGGTGAGCGTAAAGATTTCTTCGCCGACTGTTCTTTGTTCCATTCTCATCTATCGGCTTTGAAAAATTGAATAAAATCTTAGGCTGACGCTGTCCTTAAAGCCCTCCTTTTCCCGCTAAAAGTATCACTATCAATACGAAGGCCACTTTCTACCATCTCACCCGCCATCACCAGGGCGTCCATTCTTATACCTCGCAACCTTAACGAATGCGCATTGTAATTGATTGTGCAAGATTTTTTTAGAGGCTCCAGTACAAAATATGAGGCTTACCAAGATGAAAATGATTAAGCTTCAGCTTGTAATCTATGGGATTGCAGGCTATGGTAATTGCTTTTCATCAGGCAAGCAGCATCCGTAAAAGCGTAAAAATTAACAAATGTGTTACTTACGCCATCCAGTATAGCAATCATGGCGCTGGGATCAACAATATCAGCTTCTTCGTCTAAACTGTCATCCATGTTATCGGAGTACCCTTGGTCTAGTAATCTCAAATTTGTTGCTGAAATAATTTCCTGTGGTATATGACGACAGTAAAATTGCAACTCATAATAATGAGTTATTATTGAGTCGATAAGTTTATAAATATTTACTTACAAAACAAATTATCGACCAAATAGATATTAATCTAAATCCACATTTTTCCAAATTTAACATTATAATTGGTAGCGCAGAAGTTCTCTCGAGTTGATAAAAGTAAATCGATTTTACGGATCATAAAATTGGTATGCAGCCAATAAAAGATGTATCTTTTAATTGAAATTACTTATTGTTTCACGTTTCTAGTTAACAGGTATATATATCTAGTTATGAAAAGGATAGGTTTACAGTTAAAGAATGAAGACATTGGTTTATTAGAGCCGACGCCGGTAACACTTCGAATAACACCAATCACTTGGTGTTAATAGAGTTTTTATCACCACTAGCTTTTCTTTTCTGCGTACACGCGCAATTTACTTGCTGTACATTTAGTTTTAAGACCTGACTGGTGCTGGCAGACTAGTTTTAAGGTCCACTTTACAGGTCACTTCGACATTAAAACTAGTCGTTACCTATTTGTTAAAATCATTCTTATAACTCTATAGGATCATCAGGGTCATCGGTCATTGGTATTTTTAATTGTTTGATGATTTAAAAGTGCGTATGATAGGCCTATTTTAATATAGTTATTTTGATTTTAAAAATTAAAGACTTCTTAATAACGGTTTTGAGCGCCTGAAATAAAAAAAATTATCACGTAATTTTATATCCCTATGTCCAACAGTGGACTTCCAACGTCTTGTTTAATGACTTATATCGTCATCGAATATTTTGACAATATGTCAACATATCAACATTTATATCATCATCATATACAATCGTTGCACGACCAATGTTACATAACAAATTATCCTATATCCAGCTTTGCTAAATTAACAATTTTAGTTTCACATGCTAGAATTGGAAAGTATAAGAATTACTTTTTTTATTTATTTATTTATTTAACTTTAATGCACATAATGTTTCAAAATGTACAAATGGTGAACTTAATGCTAGTTGGCATTATCTCCCAGTCAACCATTACACAAAACAGAAAATATATATATATATATATATAGTGGTGCAGGCAATATATATACAAAATAAATAAACGTGGCATACATCCCTACTAATATTATAAATGCGAAAGTAACTCTGTCTGTCTGTCTGTCTGTTACGCTTTCCCGGTTAAACCTCTCAACCGATTTTGATGAAATCTGGCATAGACAATCTTTAGACCTTGAGAAAGGACATAGGCTATTTTTGAACTCGAAATAAGGGTTGTCAGGGGTTGCAAGGGGGGATGAAAAGTTGTTTGCATGGATCGCTATTTTTAGAGCTAGAAACTTAAAACTTATTTTTCAGGCCATTGATTCGATATAAATAAACGTGACATTCAAAGTTTATATAATTTGAAGTAAATAGGTATGGTACCCAAAAAACTATTCCACGCGGACGAAGTCGCGGGCACAGCTAGTATTTGTATAAATAAACGCAATAAATGTATATGATATAAAAATATATTTATATGTATACATAAAATAACGTACATCAGAAATAGGGTTATAAAGTGAGAGAAGCAGCATCAGTAAATAAAGTACGGAGACAGCGTTTCAGGATAAATTTGTAAGAATTATGTAACTGGGATATGATTTAACCGTACACAGGGCGCAGATTTCGCAATTGCAATTTAATTCTACGTGGACATAAATATGATTGTCAGCGATATAAAATTGTGTAACATTTGATATCCAATAAAATATATTCAGTTCATTTTATAAGGTTGTAAACGACATAACAGAGTGAGTTTGACTATAATCGGAATATGCCATGCCAAGCACTGGTTTCTTATTTTAGCATACTAATAAGGTTGATTATAATAAATGCATTAATTCATATCACTGTGAGTACCAAACATTCGAACAAAAAGATAATTTTATATTATATTTAATTAAAGTCATTTCTGATATTAATAATTTTTTATAATACCGGTAAAAAATTAAATGTTTCTTACTTGTGAAAATGATTTAGATGTTATTCATTTAGGTTTGTATGGCATATATCTTATAAAATATGCCCACTAATAATGATCAAGTTATTAGATAGATTGATTTAAAAGAAATAGCTGTTGAAACTTTCATGTGCAAGTAATATCGGAACTGAATTGAAATGCAAAATATTTTTTCACAATTACAGTGCGGTGACTCATCTGAGAGTTCCAACTCTTTTGGTAGCATCAATGATTCAGATGAAGACAGTGGTGAAATAATAGCCGGAAGGCATCGCACTTCTATCACACCTATACCTTCAGATGATGATAATGCCTCTATGTCAAGTGACGTCTCTCCCGAACACGATCTAGCTTATTACGTCGATAAAAACTTTCTGGATAAGAAAAAAGAGAGTCTACGAAGTATTTGGTACGGATGTAAGAATAAAGTACAACATTTTTGCTACAAAGCTTGTAAATGGGCCTACAAAGATTCCTGTGACGAATATTATTGTAGGTCGAAATTGAGGAAAAAATTACGTAAAAACTGTAAATACTACTGTAAATCTACTGGGTCTTATTATGTAATTGAATACGAGTAAGGTTTTGTTACGAAATCCCCTTTAAAATATCATTTGGGTGGAAGAATTTATATCATCTTCATATCATCATATCATATCACGCATTGGGCACTTTGCCTACAATTGTTAACAGGCGTGGCAGCTCCACGATGGGAATGCTGCTGTCCAACCCCGCCATGTTGCATTTGAGCTACCTTATTTCGGGTGAACATACCCCTAACTGTCGATACCTCAGTTGCCAGTACAGGGAGAGGTATAATTCTACTTTGCCCGAACCCCACTGCGTACTTTGAATTATCATTGAGTGATGTGGAGTATCGGCTGTGTAGACAGGTGTAACAAGTAATTGAGGTACCAGAACCGACAGAACGTAGCACTTCCAGCAAATGCAATGGATGAAACTACACTCTGCGACCACATCGTTTAGCTTGGCATTTATGGGCAAGTCTCTCTTTATGTAGTAATGGACATATTACGCCTGATATGATGAAGATTTATTTTTATTTTAACAATGACTTTTGATATTCATAATTAATGTGCGACCTAGATGAGATTAAACATATATATATACATATATATAGAAATAATAATAATAGAATCAGCTTTATGTTTTTTACCATTCATATTTTCTTAACCCTACGAAATAAAACGACTTTAAACATTTTATTCTCCTTTATTTTAAATTATGATATATCAATAAAATAATACAATTTTGTATAATTGTGATATAATAACACGTTATATGATTTGTATCGTCATACAATATTGAACTTTACTGTACCATCTAACAATACATAGAATGATAATCAACAACTTGTAAAATGTTAATAAATATAAGAACTAATATCTATATCTTTAGTCTAATATCCTACGATGGCCCAGAAAAATTAAATTCCGCAATTACCATAATGATGTTTTAATATTTATTCTACCATATAGACATGTTATTGTAATATGTTAATTGGTAATACTCCAAGGACGGATCGACAAACAAAATAAAACATTTTACAATATTACATAAACATAAATGTATATATTTTAATCTCATATATACGATTGATTTTATTATAATAAAGAATTGTGACAATGGAACAATAATTGAATTATACTTTAAACATTCACAACCCAAATTATTTATTACAACTATAGAAGATAATATACCTATTTCCGAAAATATAGAGTACTTTTACAGTAGAAGAAGGCACTTTGCAACTACGTTATATCAGGTAGTTTTAACAATCTAACGATTCTATAGAGTTTCGTGAACTCGATTTTTTTCGCTCCTTAAATAATTAGCAAGTTCATGGAAGATTAGCATTCATATGAAATGTGATCTTACCAATACAAAAATTTACAATTTCCCCCCACTTGGGCTTCTAGAGCTGCTTTTAATGGATGTTACCGAAATGTTGCCGGAACTACTACTTAGATTAGGTGGAGGAGACCGAGGCAGAGAAAATGTTTTTTCTGCCAAATTCTCCTGACTCGCGGACTTTTGACTCATGAACACCGGTATTTTTGATGATACTCCAACCGGTTTCTGTTTGTCCAAAGCTTTCACCGGTATGTTGCTGGGCTTAGCCAATATAACCGGTTTCTGGCCCGACACAGGCTGATCGCTCGCAGCTCTCAGCTGCATCTGGTCGAGTTGCGATAGTCTTCGGTTTTCAAGGTCTGTACTCGTTACTATAGTTCCTTTTGGAGATTCATACGTTGCTGTTCGGAATTTTATGTGGCTGTTTCTAGGTAAATCAAAATCTGAATGTCTTTTCTTTGGTTCGGTCTGATTCGTTCGTTTCTTCAACTCAGCTAATTGCTTAGCAGAGTGTCGACGTTCGTTTGAAATGAAATCGTTTAGCAATTCGATATCTAACTCGTAAGATAAGGAAGGCTCATCGTAAGAGGCCGATCTCTGTCTGCTGTATATTTTGTCTTTTGCTTCTTTGTTTGTTTTTTCTGAACGCGGTGTTACAACTTGTATTTCTGTTATGTGATCTTTCTGTGTGTCTGTTGCTTTAGCACCTTCTATTTGACATTTTTGACTCTCAGCTGCGATTGAAGGGTTAATAGAATATCGTGTTTTTGTGACTTCAACAGCATCATGACTCGAAGTCTGTACATCTTCTAGGTCATGAATAATTCTAATTCCTAATTGCGATAGTTCTTCCGGTGTTTTCTGTGCCATAAAACTGGGATCATTCTTTAACTTTTCAATTAAAGCTTTCGCCTGAGCTTCATCCATATCATTAGTATTTAAAATAATTGTCTCTGTTTTGGTGTAAGTTGGTTCATCTGTTGTAAAGTGCATGTTAGGATTCTGTTTTTTAATTTCATCAAGCACCCTTTTGTCGATATCTTTTACGTCCCCTTCTTCCAAGTTCATTTGATCTATGTCTTCTGGGCCCCTCATTATACCAAAGCTTATCTGTTCGACTTGTAATGGAGCTTCTGTTTTTTCCGTAATGTATTTTGTAGAAATCTTTTCTACATTTTGTGTGATCACTTTATTTCCGAATTCGTCTTCTGCAACATTTACAGTTACAGTCTTTTGTACAGGTTCTTGGGTCATAGTAATAGACATATTTGCTGGTTCCATATATAGAGTTCTACCATCTCTTTCTGTTCTCTTGATTCCTTCTATAACATCAGGTACAATTCTCATCTTAGGCTCACCTATTTCAATAGATTTTGTATAGGATTTGCTCTTGTGTTCATCAGATGGTTGAACTTTTTCACTCGTGCTTATAGTAACAACGTTATTACTATGTACATCTTTAGAATCTGACCATTTATCCGATGGAGAACCAAATGTTTCAAAAGTGGGTTTTTTGTATTTCAAGCTGTTATTATTTGATCCAACTTTGACGTTACTAACAAAGTCGTCATAGTCTTTAACTTTTGGTTCTGATGATTTCAAATCAAAGTTAACAATGTCGGGTTGATGCATCGCTGATTTGAAAGCATCTGTCATCTGAGCTGTGTTATCTGAGCTTGTGGTAGCTTCACTTTTTTGTGCGCTTTGGTCAATGTGTACATTCAGTATTGGATTTTTGGCTAGCAGTTTCTTCATCATATCAGATTTAGGTCTTTCCAAACTATTTACATATGTATTTCTAGACACTTTTAAGTCATCGGGAATATTAGTATCATATGTCATAGATAGTTTTTCATCAAATTTGAATGGGGTTAGCTCGGTTTTTATAATGTTTGGCTGGATTTCTTGAGTGCTGTCTAGTGAACTCATGTTACTACCGTCAGATGTCGATTTAGCAAAGTCAGAAACACGTTTAAAATTTACTTTCATTGTTTCGTCCATTATCCTCCGAGCTAAATGATCTGAAGTCTCATGGGGTTCGTTTCCTTTGTATAATTCAAATTGAGGTTTTTTATTTATACCTTCTTGGTCCTCGTTCTTTTCTGACTCGACAGAGCTGTTGGAACCTTTTACGATAGCATCTTCTAAATTGCCAAATTCAGAGCCCTTCTTGAGCCGATTTCTTTGGAACGTACTCAAACCTTCAATGGCCGATGTTTTTCCAATATTTAAACTCAATCTTGGCTCTTTATGCTTAATTACAACACCTTTCTCCGAGTCAATCATATCAGGCAATACATCTTCGTTGCTGGAATCAAAGAAGGTAGACTCGACCACAGACATTGCTTTTCTCTTTTTAGGCGATATAGTGCTTTCGTTAATTTCAGCATCATCTGCGGATATGTCGAGGCTTTGAGCTCTTTCTAAAGTACCTGTAGATGGTTTGTTTGTTTTAGTTCTTAGTTCAAATCTGGAGAGGTCGCCTAAAGAAGCTGCTTTACGCTCGTTTTCATCTAAAACAGATGCATCATCTGATACTGAATGTACTGTATCATTAAGAGGCGAACTGTGAACGGTAATATCACTATTGTTTAGCTCAATAGTTGTGGAACCTTTCTCACTCTTATCGCTACTGTTTAAAGACACCACAGAATGCACATCGTGGTTAGACGACAGATTTGACTTGGAATCCTCAAAGAAATTATTAAGGGAATCACTCTCTTTTCTAAAAGGTTTTGAAACTATGTCATCTATATCGTCCTGGCTAAAATTGATTGAATCATCAATACGTGATTTGGTTTTGTTCACCTTTGGCGTTGAGGTATTGTAGGAAGACATAGATTTACTTGAACTTGTAATCGAGGTATCATGCAAGAGGCTGGAGTGTTGCTTTTCATTTTTCAAAAAGTCATTGACATTCTTCATTTGTTCTATTATGCTGTCATCAGTTTTATTTTTCTCGGCATCAGGAGGCGATGGCGCTTTTCCTTTAGATTTTTTTGCAGGTTTAGGTGCTTCTTCCTTTTTGTGCTCTAGTTTATCATCGGCAATTAGCTCTGTAGAGCTCTTTCTATTACTCCTAGCCGCTTTCGCTGCTTCAAACATATGCTGAGGTAACTCTTGAGGTATGCCGTTTTCATCTCTTTTGATTCCGCTAGAATTAAGGTCATTTCTAGAAAAAGAAATTGAAGTTTCAGATGTTTTAGAACTATCCTGTTGACTGGTATTTGTGTCTATTTCAGCAGGTTTTGCTCTTGCGTTGGGAATGGGAGGTGCCATCTTTTCTCTTCTTTTGGCAACTACTGGTTTCTTCTGCTCTGTCTCATTTTCATGTCTGATTTGAATAGTCGGCGCCAGTCGTTGTGTCTCCGGTTTATCTGTTTCATCAATAGACTGCCTTTCAATAGCGATTACTCCATTCTCGACGTTTTTCTGTTTTAGTACTCCATCGTCAGGTACATTAGGTGGCAAGACCCTTATGCCGAATTTCATTCCTTTTCTTGGATCGTTTTCTTTTTTCTGTAGCTCTGCATGTTCTATATTATGTGCCATACCATTTTCTGGGTGCATGATATGTGTCTCGCTTCCTGTTGAGTGTCTAGTTTTATTTCTCTCTGGTTTATTGAATCCTGGTGGGATTTCAGAGTGTCGTGATTTGTTTGCTAGCTTACTGTTTTTCTCATTTTCTCTCTCTAGTGTTGTGTTTAGTATATCTTTCTTCTCTTTCTTGTTCCGTTCAAGAGTGGTATTAGTGATTATTTTGTCTGTAATGATCTTCTTTATGCCGCCCTTGCTTTTAGTTTCCAAAGTGGAGTTGTTGGAGTTTGATGTGTTTGGCGATCTCGGGGGATGGAGCAATTTTGCTTCTTTCTCGAGCTGAAAAAGATAATAAATTTCATTGAGCATTTCCTACACAATATAAGTATATTACATAAGTATATGTACATAAGTAGGTATGAACGGTATTCTTAGATTTATGTATTCATTGAAACATTTTTTTTGAAACCGAAACGAAGAACATAAAAACTTAATTTCATAATCCGCGTTTTAAAAAATCCGCGTTTTTACACATGATTATTTCTTAACAGACATTAACCTGACTCTGAGATAAGTCGTTTGTATTACCAGTATACTCATAAAGTCGATTAAAGCAAGTGCTTTAAGAAGAGAAAATGATCCTTAATGCAAGTGCATTAAGGATCATTTTCTCAGCAAAGCCTTTAATCTGAATACATTTGGTTTGGTTTTGTACGTTTGACGGACCCGGTGGCACTAAAGTTACGCCCAGGACGAATATTTATATGATAATATTTGTTGCGTTTGTTCTGTATCTGGGTGTTAAATATATGTATTTAAAATTTTATATTTGTGACTTCTCTGTTGTCTAATGTCAGTAACACAAGTGCTTTAAGCGATTTAGCTCGGAGTCAGAACAATGTATGAGATGTAACGCGTCATAAAGTGAAACCCGTAACAGTCGAAGTTTCACGTTTTGATGGTCAGTACGAATTTATAGATAAATAAGGGAGGGGGGGGGGTTTAAAACGCGCATTTAAAAGAATTCAGCATATTTCTCTGCAGAGAAAATTATAACCCTCGTTAATACTAAAAGACTTATGTAAAGTTTAATACATGATGTGCATCTTGCAAACGTCCCTGCTATTAATAACTAAACTAGTTTTGAAACTTGAAAGGGAAGGTATCCTATTGCATAATTTAATATCCTATAGGATAGTGGAAATGCACTGTAATAATAATCAAGAACATGAGATTGTAAAAGAATTTAGATAAAAACGTAATTTTGTTAAGATCTAATTATATGTATGAAATTAATTTAAAAGCTTATTTTATTTTAGATTTCGCTCATTATGCAACTGGGCGAGGATGAGCAGAAGCATTCCCGATGCGTTCTGCGATTGCCACCACGCCTACCCATTGCGGTAATTATGGGCAAAATCTTACGTTTGCCTTTTTACAGGTGCTTTGATTTGGACTGAAAAGAGGCCGCAATTACGGGCTTAACGTTCTATCCGAAGCACGGAGAAGCTCCAAATAATAATTTATGGGTCATCCATTTAAAGAGCAAACTTTGAGAAAGTTACTTAACTAAAAGGATCGATGGGTGCGTTAACGATTGCTCCATGAGCTCCTTGCTGTGCAATTCTGCAACCACTTGTAAAACCAAGTGACTATGGAGAAAACAATCGTGTACATGTAGTAGTAAAAATGTAAATATTTTATCAATTGAGTAAGATCTTAAATCAAACATTGATACCGAACAACAACCTTACAACCTTCTTCTTCTGTTTCCATTGAAACAATAGAGACGTATAACATTCCATCTCGTATGCGACATTATTGTATGCCAAACATCATTGTACATGACCCTTACGTTGCAAAACATCTTCATAGCGCACAGAAAACACGGTCTTATTTTGTTGCAGTTACCATTCAGAATTCCATAAAATACAACTACTACTTACAGCGTTTTATAATTTTCATATCAATTCTTATTGTCTAGAAACCATTCTACATTGATCCGTAATAAGGACACTGTCTGTAGACCATTAAACACATCAAATGTAACGTACAGTTCAAGTTATAATGGATTTATAGGCATCAATGAGTAATAGACTGCGCATTTGAATGTAAAACAAGTTGAAAAGGTATGAAAATAATTACTATGCGTTACATAATAAGCGCGAATTGAACGCGGTGAAAATGGCGCTTCGAACAAACGAGAAACATTGCTCATCACCATTATCGCAAGACGTATGACTGGTGGACATAGGCCTCTCCAAGTGATTTCCAATAGGACCGGTTGTATGCGGATTGCGTTTAGCGCAATCATGTGGTTTAAGGCTTGCCGGTACGTGGTATCTATTCCAGAACCTTACGACTCTTTCGGCCATCTGTTCTGCGTGCCAAGTGCCCTGCCTAATGCCACTTCAACTTGCTTATCCGCCGGGCTTTGTTAGAACTTTAGCTCTTTCACGGATTTCTTCATTTCTGATTTGATCGCGCAAGAGACTGAGCATGACCGTCTCCTTAGCTCGTTGGGCTATTTTGGGTTAGAATAAAGCTAATAGTTAGTGAACTCGTAATCTTAAACTCATTGAATGATTAAGGAAGGTGGAACATTTGATTTCTTTTTAACGGTATTTTTATTATAATTAAAATTTGAAATGTCATCAATGACATGTAAAATGAGACCACACGTGAGGGTGTCTTCTTTAGTGACACAAATTTGAAATTCCTCTTTGTTTTCATAGAAGCTTAAAAATTTGCATGTCCGGAATGTTGACACAATAAAAACAACAATAGAATGAGTCACACATAATGCACCGGACAGGAAATAGTTGAAAAAAAAAATTAAATGCGGGTTGGCGCATTCGGTAGTGTTCCTACCTTGTGCCAAGGGTTGGGCTCGATTTCCAGTCACGACAAACTATAATATTTGTGTTTGTTGAGATGAATATTTGGGTCTTAAGTGTAAATATTATATTTATGATTCCACTATTGTATGATGTTCGTAACATAAGATCTTTAAGGGACTTATCTCAGAGTTAGGAAGTCAATCTCAGTAAAATGTGACATGCCTACTTCTTACTGAGGACTTTAATATTCTACTACCCGTATGGCTAAAGGAGTTATTTAGATTAATATCAATTTATGCCGTTTTAAGCTGTAAGCTACCGGTAGAGTAGACTAGTATCTCTTGCTGTACCAGGTGTCACAAGAGGCGACTAAGGCTCCAGTACCAACAGATGGCGGTATATCCATCCGCAACAGTTGTAGCTCAAATGCACAGGGTGGGGATGGGAAGCAGCATCCTCAACACGAAAGCTACGCTTTGCGATTGTCAACACGCTTGCCCAGCGCGGCAGTTATGGGCAAAATTCTGAGTTTCTTGGGCAGAACTATATCAAGCAGTGGACTTCCAATGGCTGATATGATGATTAATTTTTTGTAAGATGTGCCTCTTCCCCTCCGTACTGCTGCCTTCCCTTTCTTTATTTACCAGTAGGTTTACAAGGTTTAGAGACGAAAGAAGAATGCCAATTGTGTCCTCTAATGGAATTCCAGGGAACTAATGTATTTGCTAGAGTAAAGATTTAGTACAGTGCTTGCTTTAATGATGGGTTGACAGTCCTTCCCGCCCCTAACAGAGCTTCTAATATATTAGTTGATAGCATCTTCTAATGGTGCTAAGCAACTAACACATATATACCTGTAAGCAGAGACTTACCGTGCTAACATCTCCAGTAGAGCCTGCTTTCTTCAACAGCGGGTGGTGGACAGCCCTCCCCGCGCCGCTTGCCCGCCCTCCCTCGATCACCTCCAGTTCCACAGGATATGGGGACGCCAGAGAGAGAATGCCCACAGCGTCCTCTAACGGAGTCCCGGTGAATTCGATTTTGATGCTCTTTATCTTGTCACCTGGAATGGAATGTTCAGATTTTTTAATCAAACTTCATTTGTTTTTTCAGTTTTAAAAATGACGTTTATAAATATATATACATAACAACTCCGAGAGAAGTCGATAAAAGCACTTGTCTTACGCAAATTAAGACAGCTGTCCATTTTCCGGTTTAAGGGATGAAAGAAGTACTAAAATTACTAGGTAATGTGACGTAATATTTTCAAGGCACAAGGTTAGCAATACGCTAGTGATATTACGAGCGCTATAGGGTACGATGCTTACTATCAAACGGTCTGTATGCTTGTTCTTCGACCTGGTCTAATAAAAAAGTGTCAAAATTGTGTCAAATTCAACGGCCATTAGATCTCGTTTTTTTTAAATAGGTACAGATATTTAGTTATAAATATCCTAACTAATATTATAAATGCGAAAATAACTCTGTCTGTCTGTCTGTCTGTTACGCTTTCCCGCTTAAACCTCTCAATCTATATAGCCTAATAGGCTATTTTGTATTTCGAAATAAGGGTTGTAAGGCGTCAAAAATGGGGATGAAAAGTTGTTTGGAAGTATCGCTATTTTTAGAGCTAGAAACTTAAAACTTATTTTTCAGGCCATTGATTCGATATAAACAAACATGTCATTCAAAGTTTATAAAAGATAAAGTAAATAGGTATGGTACCCATAAAAACTATTCTGCGCGGACGAAGTCGCGGGCACATCTAGTTAATATATAGATAAGTGAAATTAACGTTGTTTATTAAAATGTATCGCTTCGAGGCAAACATTAACGACACTTCTCTTATCTACAAGAGTATATAAGTTGTGGGACTTTGAATGAAACGTGTTTACTTCAAGCACATAGCCACGTGTTAGGGAACGATGATTTGTTAAGGAGATAAGAAAGAAAAGGTTCAGGTTCGTCAATATTATTGAATTGATGGTCTAAAATAACCTATTAGCGTGCACAATTAATTTTTCTTTACAAACTTTTATCTCCCATACAAAACTTGCCCTGACAATTGACAATACAAAACTTGACAATTATAAACACAACAACAAAAAAAAATTCCGATTTGCAGGTGCAGGGGTTTGCAAGTTATATTTTAATGTGTCATTTTTATTAATATAGATATATAGTTATGTTTGTCTCACAAGAAAAATTATCATGCTCTGAGATTTCTTTAAATGAATTGGTGCTGAGAAAAGAAGTGTTCTTTTGCAAAGCTGATCCAATATCAGTTAACAGAAACCTGTTCTTTTTCTTCTAATGATAGGCATAACCTATCCTAATGATGTGGATAAAGTTACCGTTCACCTCTGAGGTAAACTTAGCCATACGATATCAAAAAATAAAAGTGGTAGCACAATAAAATATCATCTATATAGCAAATCACTCAACGCTGTACAAATCCAGCCTGCTGTTGACCAACGATTAAGGAAATCTTTATTTTCTTATATAAAATAATTATATGCTTAGGCTAAATATAAGACCACCTTCGCTAAATAATAACTTTCAAAAAGCTAATGCTTACAGCATTTTTACTATCAACGGTACGGCATCCAAAGCCAGATGTAGGCTTCCCCTGAAGACATCCAATAGGACAGGTATGTCCAGCCTGCGTCCTATATCGTGTATGTGTACATAAACACGTGTATGTAGCTATATTCAAGTGTGACTCATACAGAATCCCCACAATATCTCAACTGCCAATCAATCATATTGTATGACGTGATTGATCATTTTTATAGTTGAATTTGACAAAATCATTTTTCGTTGTTTACTTTTAACCTTCGGAAATGATTGAGATCGTCCTTTACAATATGCTCTGTTAAGCTGTGGGCGGAATAAATTGTCACTTTAAGTAATATTTAAATATGGATTATACTTTATTATCAATGGCACGAGTCTGAAATGGGGAATATGTTTTATTCTACGCTTTTATAATCATCATGGCAACCGTAGATTGTCCATAGCTGGACTTAGGCCTCCACAAGAAAGGAGAAGTTGTACTTATAATAGCCGCGCATGAACGCAGTTTCGTGACGGGAATGCTGCGGCCCATCCCCAGCCTGTTACATTGGAGCTACACTATTTTAGATATACCGCCATCTATTAGATCCGACAACTCTTGCGACATCTGGTACAAGTAGACTAGAACTGATAGAATTCTTTAAAATATTCCCATGCCGGCAGACTAGCGAATTACTAATTCAATTAAAATAATATTTCCACTGGTAATAGGCACAGTGCTGTTTTCACATATAAAGTGTTGCAATTCCTAGAGTGAAACACTTCGTGACATTGTAATTTTTCAATTACTCTCTTCAGTCCCAAACGAGAAGACGTCAGATAGTATCTCACAATGTCAATTTCTTACCATTGCAAATTTAAACAAAGTGTTCACTTGTTTCCAGAATAAATTAAAAAAATATTACAATCTAGACTAAAACTCTTGGTCTTTCTATATAGAAAATAATTTGTGACCAAGGAGGTATATCAGCCTTTTTTGTCTTAAGGCCTTTATCTGGCTCTGTACAGTAGAGGACAAGCAGAATTGAAGCCTGAGTATTTTCAAAGTGGCAAAATTGCTTTAAAACAATCTTTCCTACGTTCGCAAAATATACGTTATAATACAAAAAGAAAACTATGTTAACAAATGAATTATTAAAAGTAATGGTTAAATGCTGAATATGTATGTGTATAACATACACATGTGTATATGTACTTGTCTATGTATGTGTGTTGTGTACGTTTTGTGTGTAGTTCCATTGGCAAAGATTTTAAAAATCTTTTAAATGGTGTATTGGCAAAAGTGCGAATATACCACAGATCCTGGAATATCATGTCCAAGGTTGTCTTTACCTGGTTGTAGCTTAGCAGCAGCTGCCGGGCCGCTTCTCAGCACCGAGTGGACGTGCACTCCCTCCCGGGCCCCTCCTCCGCACCTGAGCCCCAGACCTGTGAAGTCGCGCGCCCATAGTTTCACGCGGCGGATTCTTGCGCGCTGTTGACAAAAGGGTACATTAATAATTTCATTGAAAGTACAGCTGTGATGCTCCTCTAACTCGTATGAAGTGTTTTAACTGACTGAGGTAAAATAACCGATAGATGGCGGTATATCTATCCGAAATAACATCGTCGACGCCGTTCTCAAAGCCTGCGATTAAACCATGCATGGCGAAGACAATTGCAGGCAAAGGAAACTTCATAATTACTAGCAATCTCTTGAGGAGGACCCTTTCCGGCTCAAGATATGTTCAACATTCAATATCATATGTTTGATACAACACATTCATGCAAGAGTATTAGGGCTTAAGTGATTCAGTGATGATCCCGAATACAGACTAAAATCATTTCCTTCACAAGTGGCCAATAAATGTTAACCAGTACGCTTCCTACAGTTAGGATTTATATAAAAAAAAGGAAAAAGCCCTACCTCTCTACCACCCGAAGGGTTACTGCGGTATACCTCTACTTGTAAAATAGGGAATTACCCCGCAATGTCCGCTTCTTGTCTAGCGAGTTAAAAAAGAATAGATGATGTCAAACTTAAGGTATGTTTAAAACATTTTCACATAGGTACATTGCAGTACTCTGTTAGATAAAAAATGTTAATCGTGCCGCGGATCAGGCCTGGTCGTTCATACATTCCTACACTATTGGGTCATCTTATCTTTTTTCCTGTAATAGGACGCTAGTCAGCATGGCATCATCACGTCTCAGTCGGTCCGTATAAAACAACATAATCCTTGTTATTTTGTTACTACATTTTGTAATAATATAATCATACAATATTTTGTAAATGACATATAATAACTTTGGATATTTTTCACAGAAGTTGTATTTATAAAACTATAATTAATAAATTATTTTTTTTACGACGTATATGTAACACATATTTAAGGTTAATATTTATTTTGGTTATTTAATTACTTCAAGCTTTTTTCGCGTGAACTTATTAACCTATATCCACCCCAAGAATTCACCAATCCGAAAGCGTCAATTCTATATGCCTCCTCGGGTCGCCATCTCATTGGTACACAACCACAAACAAAACATACGCATTCGTTTGCCACCTTTGGGAGCCATGCAGGAACAGAAGAGCGTAGTGTCTTTCATAATTGGCGCTGGAATTGACATCGGACTAGACCAGCAATAAATTCATCCAAACAAAAAACAAGATTAAAAGCAAACCACAACCTAAATGTCATTAAGATTGATTCGTTCGTTTAATAATAACAAGACCTACTTTATTACTACGGGTTTTAGGGCTGGATAAGAACATATAATTGAAAAAATTACAATGAGGAAAAATATCTTGACCGTTAGGACATCCATAGGCATTCGAGTTGCAAGTTATCGTGTGGGTACATCAGGCCTTAATTGAAACATGAAAGTTTACCACTAAGCTAACAATTAAACAGTAAAAAAAAACAGATGATACATGCTTATGTCGAGAGATAACATTGTTGTATTCCATTACAATGGCGCAATCAAAAGATTAAATACCTGTTCGCTTTATCAATAATAACCCTGCAAATAGAAAAAAAAACTTGACGATAAAAGTACAGATAAAAAAGGAATTACGACATTTGTCAATGTTGGCTTTGGTTATTATCGGTAAAATAAGAAATCACAAGCAAGCGAGAACTTGAGCAAGTTAAGGAAACAAAACAATAAAAGTACTCTATAGTTTATCTTGATGGATGATTTCACCGGTATGTCATTATGAACACCTACTTTGAGGCTATGGTTTGACGTCATTCAGCCATTATGTGGCACACAACGGGCAGTTGCATCCGCGCAACGACCTTCAGATTTAATTCGAAAAAGAACCTAGTCAATATTTTGGCGGGCAAAAAGTTTGAAATAAGGTTACGTGTTCGAAAAATCTACAATGGCCGACTGATCGAAGCCCAATTTTGGATTGTTTATGTTTAGGTAATTATTTTAAATAGTTTTCAAGTGG
The DNA here is from genome assembly GCA_020976665.1 of Heortia vitessoides. Lineage (NCBI taxonomy): Eukaryota > Metazoa > Arthropoda > Insecta > Lepidoptera > Crambidae > Heortia > Heortia vitessoides. Next base: position 4,539,787 of record JACJUM010002842.1, read on the forward strand.
ATGTTGGTTTTGATAGATTTTGCTTATTATTATTTTTTAAGCTGAGACTCAGAGTCATCTTTTCAATGTTGTAGGTAAAATACAAATATTTGACAGTAATATGTTGCAAGAGTGCAATCAACAAAGACGAAATAATCATGTTATTATTTATTGAAATAAACGTTAAATCTATCACTTTTACAACCTGTTTTGTTGCATTTAAAAAAGGTATATACGTATTAAACATTAGTATATAAATACATAGTATGCCGACTAAGGTAAACGAACCAACAGATTGCGTTTAATCCACCTGAAACAGTGGAGTGGCGATGCGCAGCAGCATCTTTGTTGCGAAGTTACGCTCTGCGATTGCCACCACGACTGCCCAGCGCAGCAATTATGAGCATAATGTAATAATAATAATAATAATTTCCACAACATCTCATACATTGACCTGACTCCGTGGTAAGTCGCTTAAAGCACTTGTGTTACGAAAGCCAGACAACAGAGGAATCACAAATATACTACTTAAATACATATATTTTACACCCATACACAGAGCAAACACAAATATCATCATATAAATATTTGCTCTGGGTGGGAATCGAACCCACGACTCCTGGTGCACAAGACAGGATCACTACCATCTGCGCCATCGGGCCCATGTGCGGCAATTATGAATGTAATGGACATAGGCCTCCCCTATCATGACGAGGCCTATGTTCGACAGTAATAGACATTAAATGGCTGAAATGATAATGATGAGTTGTAGTGGGTTGATGACCATTTTGAAGTAGTTTTCGCGAAACAATCTTGTTAGTCTTAGTATAATCTTAATTTTGCAATGTGGTCGGCTATATCAATTCTTTTTATGCAAAGTCATATTTTTCAGCATTGGCGGCCCCCAACGACTTTTATTATCATTTATCAGACCAAGTCGACAAACAAGCATACAGTTCGCGTGATAGTAAGTGTAACTGCAGCATATAGACGCTCGTAATATCATAAGGATATCACTAACGCGTTGCCAACATTGTGGCTTGCAGATATTATGCAACATTAGCGATTAAATTCACTACCTCTTTTAGCCTTCAGACCGTAACACAGCAATGCGAATACTGCTAATTGGCGGTAGAAATGAGAGTGAGGTACTATGCGGACGATTCAAATTACTTTTTCCTTGAAAGAGATACATCCATCCACAGAATCTATCATATTTATAATCAGGATTTAAAAAAGACTAATTGCGCAGTTTGCGTAGAAGGTTGCTTAATTCGAAAATGCAGTATAATTAAATATCTTTTATAATAATTTACCATGTACAAAAACAATCGCAGTATATAATATACTTATTTGTAAAAGACTTTTGAATAATCTTTAAGTTGCAATAACAAAAAATAATAAATAAATATGACTAAAGAATTAATTTTAATAATAAATAGATGTGAATCGGTTATTCAATGGACTTGTTTGTTGCCTTGAGGTGTATTGGTCAAGTTGTCAGTCATTGTGTGGAGATAAGTGATATTCATCCGACAGCCTGTCCTCATGCGAATGGTTATTGCCGATTCAAGGACATTTGTTCTCACACGGATGTACAGACAGAAGCAACATGCAATATTTTAATAATAAGGAATGTATTAAATATTAAGAAGAACAAGAAGAGAACCGGTAAGAAACACAGCAATGAACAGTTGACAGAAATGTCTGTTTATAGAAAGCATGTTTCACCGAAATCTCACTGCAGCCTATAGACGCTCGTGATATCACAAAGATATCACTAACGCGTTGTTTACCTACTGATTTGATGATTTTATGCAACATTACCTATTAAATTCACTGCCTCTCTCACCTTTCAGACCGGAACACATCAATGCGAACACTGCTATTTGGAGGTAGATATAGGTGAGAGTGCGGTACCAATGAAGACGACCTTTTGTATGATGTCTTATGTAACATGATATTTATATATTTTGTAAATATTGTATTTTGCTTTAATACCTTTTTTAAATTACCTTTTTTTCAAAACCAATATGCAATGTGTAAATACCTACATACATTGTTTAACACTAAGCTATTTTGTTTTTAATCATGTCCTGTTTTGTTTTGTCACCGGAGTGTTTTTTTTAAATAGTTTCGTCTTTAAATCCTACTTATTTTCCAGCCCGCGACTTTGTCTATGAGAATTTTATCGCATCCCTGAGGAACTCATGTTTTTCCAACAAAATACCATGGTGCCCTCTAACAATTGTTAGACAAAAACTGTGCAATAAGTCATATTAGGTTGTACAGAGAAAAATAAAAGCCAGATCTATCCCACGGGAGCATGTTTCGGGATAAAAAGTAGCCTATGTGCTACTCCAGACTAAAAATAATATTGTTAGATATCCGTACATTCATACTCACAACTTTTCGCATTTATAATATTCGTAAGGATGATGATGTAGTTTGTCACGAGGTACCGGCATTAGAATAATACCTCCTCTTGAACCTGGTGTCGTAAGTAGTGACTGACGTACAGGTAGGAAACAGTGCAGTTCAAATGCACAGGGCGGAGATAGGCAGCAGCATCCCTGTCAGGAGAGCTGCGCTATGCGTTTGTAAACGTTTGCACAGCGCGGCAATTATAAGTGAAATTCCTCCTTCTTGGGAAGGCCTACGTCCAGAAGTAGACTTACAATAGCTGGAATGATGAATATGATGAAAGATTATATAGTTGTTTCTGACATATTTAATAAACGACATACCTACGTACCATACATATGGTCATAAATATTTTAGGAGCTCTGACAAATATTAATACAGCCTCCATAGAAGATCCGGTAGACAAAATAAATACATCTACCAATGTTTGGAATAATAGTAGAATAGTATATGAAATAATAAAAACACACAACACAGTTCATAATTGACTTCGTGATAAGTCGCTTAAACCACTAGTGTTACGGACATCAGACAACAGAGGAATCACAAATATAGTACTTGAATATAAATTTAACGTATGTACATCATTTCAAAAGGTTTTATGCATAAAGTATGCATTTTTTTAAATTGAAACTACGAAATTATTTTTAATTGAAACTAGAAAAAAAATCAATTTGTCTCTGGTGTCAAGCGGTTGACAATTTGATTTATTTCTAGTAGATGTCATCTTAAATGGTCATCACATCAATATTTGTCGTGAGTGTTAAAGAAACTCTTCTCGCCGCCACAGGCGCCGTCAAACCAGGTCCCAGTACAGAGATCAAGTTTGTCCTATACCCGGGTACTTTGTAAGTGGGCGAAATGTAAAAAGTCTGCTCGGAGTAAGCGGCAAGCGCAACTCATTTACAAGGCGGCAGCTAGATCAATTTGTTACAAGTCGCGCTGGAATGCCGATCGGAATCGGATTGCGTTATTGTGCCCGCGTTATGTAGGGAGACCATTACTTAAAATTTCTAGGCGCACTCAAAGATTTTTCTGTTTCTTCACGCACTTCCTAATAATTTTACGTATTTTTTATACGTGTCTCATGATTAATAAGAGATTCAAGCTTTCAACATCATAATCATTATAATTGCAGCCATAGGCCTCTTCAAGAAAGAATTAGAATCATAGAATGCTGCTGTTTTCTTTCTATGTTCCGGATTAGACCACGATAAAAGACTCCAGTATTCTCTCAAATATTTTTATTTTATTTTATTTAACTTTATTGCACAAAATATTACAAAATGTACAAATGGCGGACTTAATTCCAACTGGCATTATCTCCCAGTCAACCATTACACGAAACAGAAAAAAAATATCATAGCAGCCGCAAAACATCTGCGGGACATAAGCCTCTTAGAGTAAAAGGGGAATTTTGCCCATCTTCACCACGCTGGGCACGCGTAGTGGTAATTGCAGAGCATATCATCGTAACTAGAATGCTGCTAACCATCCACAGTTGCCTGTTACAGCGCCTGGTATAGGAGAAGGAACATTTCTACTCGAGTGTACCCCATGGCATTTTCCCATACAACCGGGCCTATTGGAAATCTATTGAGGAGAATCCAACTGCACACATATTACTGTGAAAGCTTATTTTTCCAGATAAGAATACGGTCTGTGTTGTGAACGTAGTCTATTGGCGCTAGTGATATCAAAAGCCACTAGAGCATCCCCAACTTTGTCACTTAAAGATTATTACATTACCCAGCAATTTTGCACGCATCCTTCAAATCGAAACAGCAATTCGAATACTGCTGTTTGTCGGTTGAAATATGTGAACCTATGCAGGGGATGCTGCTGCCCATCCCCGCCCTGTGCAATTAGGCTGCACTGTTTCCGATGGATATACCGCCAGTTGTCGGTTCTGGGCTTAGTCGCTTCTAACGACACTTTTTGCAGTGGTAGGTACTATTTTACTCTGCCGGAACCTCATGGCAAACGTGGGAATCGACCCCACGACCATTGACGCATAAGATCGGATCACTACCATCTGCGCCATCAAATTATCAATAATAATAAAACAACGACCGCTATTATTATGGTTTGTGAGTAAGTTGTCCGATTTAGATTTAATGATCGCCTTGGTGTTCAACAAAAAACTTATCTTCGGTAAAAACAACATAAACTGGAAAATCCAACACACAAAAAGCAATCTAAACTCGCAACCCACATGCAACTCATCTATGAACGATGTGCAATCTATATAAATAAAAATAAATCGTCGAAATGTATGTACGCGCATAATAGCAAGCTAGAATGACTGAACCGAATTGGTTAATTCTTCTTGTGTTGTGTTTGTAATTGTCACGGCTAAATTTGAATGGAATCAGAAAGTTTGTGTGAAATGTTTTACCTAAAGGTACCCGAGAGTGAGATCCGGTATCAGACATACCAATCGGATTTAATCGAAGCATGAATAATAAATTGGAAATCTTGTACCATGAAATATCAGCTAAGGATTATAAATTTTAGGATATTTAACATTATTATACATTAACGGACTCCGTAATAAGTCGCTTAATCGCTTGAAGCATTTGTGTTACGGACATACGACAACAGATGAATCACAAATATACTACATATATTTAAATACATATATTTCACACCCAGACACGACCTTAGGCGCACTAGATAGGATCACTACCATCTGAATCGGGCTCGTTAATGACACGATACGACCTATAACTATATCAGACTCCGAATGTACCAATATTTTACATTTTAAAACAATGTTTAATTAGCGTCAAGTACTACATAGGTGGTGTTGGTAGAACCTTTATCCCCACCAGTTTTTTTACAGCTTCCTTTCTAGTGGCTCGCGTAATGAACCTGCAGTAAACTTAAGTTTAAAGACTCGTCTAGTACCGGTAGACTTGTTCAAGGTCTAATAAAATTATCTATGTGTAAGATGACTTTTATCATCCTTTGGGCCATCAGAGTCGCCTGTATTATATATAAACATGCATAAAATCACTTCCTCATCGGAAACATTAATGTTATTAATATTACTTATTTTATTGACGATTTAAAAGTGCTTGTAATAGGCGTACTTGAACTTGACTTAATTAATAATAATAATAATAAATTCCCACAACATCTCATACATTGACCTGACTCCGTGGTAAGTCGCTTAAAGCATTTGTGTTACGGACGCCAGACAACAGAGTAATCACAAATATACTACTTAAATACATATATTTTACACCCATACACAGAGCAAACACAAATATCATCATATAAATATTTGCTCTGGGTGGGAATCGAACCTACGACCCCTCGTGCACAAGACAGGATCACTACCATCTGCGCCATCGGGCCTGTCTTTTGACTCTGACATATATGTTTACAAGCAAATCTTTGTAAATACATAATGAAATTTGTCACATTAGATGGTCATTTTGAAAACTAATTCAATCACTGTTTGTAATCCGACATATTTAGGTTTGTCGGACCACCGAGTGTCTCTCTAAAAGTCTTGCAGTGGCAGGTGTCGTGGCGACCCTACCTAAGGTGTAATGAGACCACTCAAGCTGTTCTTGCTAGTCTTGATGCCGCTATGGTAAGCGCACGAATATTTCTTGTGCCGGACCCACTAGGATATCATGAGGCATGTTACGTGATGTGTAAACTAGAACGTTTACTTTCTCAATCCGAATAAACGTATCTTCTGGTAAACATCTAAGAAATATGCTCTGTATTTATAGAAATGTTATTTAATTTTTTTCAATTTATAAAGCTTTGAATGGAACTCGAAAGGGCTTAGGATCATGACTTGATTCAATGGCGGATTGACATTTTGATTGATGTGGGTAGTTTGATATTTTCAAATCTTAAAATAAAGTATTCAATTGGAGAGGCGATATAAGTTAACTTGATCCTTTAGTTTGTACTTGCAGTTAAGGTAAACGCGTAGTTAGCCTAATTAAATTATATTTCTTGTAATATTGTAATAAGAGTATTTTCAGTGATATAATTTGTGGTTTATTTGAAAATCTCCAATAATATTCCTTATATGTATATTGTATGGGTTTATAAACAAACCAATAGTATAAATGAGGGATATATGTTAATTTTGAGTTTAAAAACTGCTTTGCCGATTTTTTTAAATATTTCACCATAAAAAGAAAGTTAGTTCTAGTAATTTTTGCCTAAAATGGAACAATGGGAGCAAGAATTGTATCTCTATACAAAAACAATTGTAACAAAAGAAGCTTCTAAACTGATTTAAAATATAATTTAATTTACACAATATATTGCAATGTCATAAGGGACGACTGAGGTACAGAAACCGATAAATGAAGGTATCCATCCAAAATAGTGTAGCTTAATGGCAAAGAGCGTTGATGGGCAGCAGCATCCCCGTCGCGAGAATACGCAATGCGAAAGCCACCACGCCTTCCCAACAATTATGTCAAATTTCTCCCTTTTTCGGGAGGTCTATGTCCAACAGTGAATTTCCAATAAGTAATGTGATGATAATAAATTCACACAACATCTCAAATACCTGACTCCATGATACGTCGGTATTACGGACGTCAGGCAACAGAGGAATCACATATATAATACGTATTTCACACCCAGTCACAATATTATATATAAAGAGGAAATACTGGATTGTTTGTTTGTTTATTTCAATTAAACTCAGAAACTACTGGACCGATTTGAAAAATTCGTCAAACATTAGAGAGCTATGTCTTTACCAAGTGACATAAGGTTATATCTTATATTTTTGCAAAAGTTAAGAGACCGCGCCCTAAAATAAAACTATGTAAGTAAACTGGATTTGTGTTTTTGTACGTCAATAACAAATTACTGAACTAATTTCAAAAACTCTTTCATAGATAGAAATCTGCATTAACAGCAAGTGACAAATGTAAGATATTGTACCCCCATATTATTACGGGAAATTATTTATCATCGTCATATCAGCTATTAGGAGTCCACTGCTGAACGTAGGTTCGATTCTCAAGCAAATATTTTTATATGATGATATTTGTATTTGTTCTGAGTCTGGGTGTTAAATATACGTATTTAAGTATTATATTTGTGATTCCTCTCTGGCCTGGCGTAACTTAAGTGCTTTAAGCTACTTACCACGGAGTCAGATCACTGTATGAGATGTTGTGGGAAATTATTATTATCATATTAATTATTGCACTATTACATATTGCACTATTGAAGAATATGCATTACATAGTCGTTACAATATCGAAGGGATTTTTCTCAAATTTGCCGCGCTAGCCAAGCGTGTTGGCAATCGCAGAGTGTAGCTTTTGTTACAGGGATGCTGCTGCCCATTCCCACACTGTGCATTTGAGCTACACTGGTTGGGATGGATACACCGCCATCTGTCGGTTTCTGCACCTTAATCGGTTCTTACAACAACTGGTACAAAGAAAGTTTCCGTCACGTCAGTTGCCGGTATCTTAAAAGGTTTGCATGAGTGAATCTGCGCTCCTTGCTAATCATATCATATATGTTATTCCTAAAAAATTATATGTCAGTCCTGGTAGGGGATCGAACCCTCGACCTTTGGCGCATAAGATAGGATGGCTGCCATCTACGCCATCGGGTCCGTCAAATATAAAAATGTATTGGATGTTTGTACCTAACTGACGATTCAAGAGCACAATAGAGAATGACGCAAACGGCCCAAATCTCTATTAGTCGCCGTTAACTACTTTGCCAGTTTACACAATGATAAACTAACCATATTAATCCTACACTCGAGTAATTTTCCTATGCATTGCGTAACTGCTTACTTGTAAGGGCTTAATTAGCTTGGCTTATATGGCTTAATTAATATTTAGATTTACATTCTTATAATAATAAATTCCCACAACATCTCATACAGTGATATGACTCGGTGGTAAGTTGCTTAAAGCACTTTTGTTGTTGAATAAAGTTATTATTATTATTATTATTATTACTTAAGTTACGCCAGACAAGAGAGGAATCAAAAATATAATACTTAAATACATATATTTAACACCCAGATACAGAACTAATACAAATATCATCATATAAATATTTGCTTGGGAATCGAACCCACGACCCTTGGCGCACAAGATAGGATCACTACTACCTGTTCCATCGGGCCCGTCAATTAATATGTGAATTCAATTAAGAATCAGAAATATTTATATTACATACATCACGCCTGTGTCCCATCGGGATAGGCAGAGACTATGGATCTCCACTTGTTACGATCTTGGCATACCTCTTTTACTTCCCTTACTTGCTTTAGTCTTTTCACACACGCTCGTTTATTCTTGGTACTTCTAACCTAGCCCTTGTTTAATACCTTTTCTACCTGGTTAAGATATATTCGCCTCGGTCGTCCTATACCAACTCCATTTACTTCCGTTATTTATATTTGTGCAATCATTCTACTTTCATCCAGCCTTTCTACATGTCACAACATCATCTTTTACACCACATTGATATCTTATCACACCATACATACATCAAAGTGCTCTCATTTCAACAGCATTTATTCTACTCGCGTGCTTCTTCTGCCATAACCAACATTCACTGCCATGCGTCAGTTTTTAAATGTATGTTGTTCAAACTCAGGGAAAGATTTAGCTGCCGACTTAGTTCGTTTATTCACTGATTATAGCGTAGTTGATAAGGTAATAAATAAACGTTAATGTCTGTCATATGGCATATATTACACTATAATATATCTAGATCACCTCTAATGGCATAGGAACGAGTGACATGTCATTCTGCACTACTTTCTAAGTTGCGTAACTGTGTTTACTTTCTACATTTACAATTTGTGCAAATACTTTTTGGTCGTAATGAATGTTGCATCTTATTTGATCACGTTTTGCATTTCATGATCATTATTATTGCAACCGTAAATTGTCCGCTAACCATAGGCAACATGCCGTTTGGTTCCGGCTGAGTAGAATTAGCCATGAGGTACCGGCAGAGTAGAATAGTACTTTGCACTGTACAAGGTGTCGTAAGAGGCGACTAAGGTACCGGAACCGACAGATGGCGGTATATCCATCCAGAACAGTGCAGCTCAAATGCTTGCGATAGCTGCGCTCTGCGATTGCCAACTCGCTTGCCCAGCGCCGCAATAATGGGTAAAATCCCCCTTTCTTGAGGAGGCCTATGTCCAGCAGTGGACTTCCAATGGCTGGTAGAATGACGATGAAGATGATGATAAGTAGAATAGAATAGTACCACTGAACCAAGTATTGTAAGAGGGGACTGAGGTACCGGAATCGACAGACAGGTATATCCACCCGAAACAACGTGGCTCAAATTCAACAAGGCGGGAATAATGTTATCATGTGCGTGTATAGGCTGCTATGACGAGAGAATGTAATGTAATGTGTAATGTATGTATGTTTGTGGACTTGATTTAGTAAAAAGACCAACAAAGACAAGAGGTGCATTTGCAATTTTAGTACATATAATGTTATGCTATTTGTACTTGAATCAATGGAGAGCTAATAGATTTTTTTTTTATATTTGTAAATGGTACTAACAAAAACATTTTTATGACTTGTTTGTCCTCTAAAAGTCAAAGGCATTCTGTTTAGAAATAAAACAATTAAATTAATACATTATTCATTGCTGGACGCCCACAAGGAAAACTATAAAAATTTTACTTCAGTACAAATTGCAATCGATAAATATCTGATACTTGTATTATTTATAATAGTTATTCACAATTGATTTGAATCGTGTATTTCATAAACAAATAAAATCTTGCATTCAAACATTTTGCAGGGCAGTGTCGAACTATCGATTTCTTCTGATTATAGAGTAGCGGTAGCTTCTCTTCTCGGCTAGCTTCCTATTCGAGAACGTCGCAAAATTCGAGTTCTAGCCATACTATTTTCAATACTTTTTGATCCGTACGCACCAATTTACTTAAAGGACAGATTCCAATTCCTATCTTCCTCTCACGAACGTAATCTTCGTTCTTCTAACACTCTTTCGCTCTTAACTCCTTCTCATCACTCTAGTTATTTGACAAAACTCTGTTACAGTGACAGCTATACGACTCTGGAACGAGCTTCCGTTGAATATTAAGCAATCCCCAAACAAATTTATCCTGAAACGCTGTCTCCGTACTTTATTTACTGATGCTGCTTCTGTAACTTTATAACCCTATTTCTGATGTACGTTATTTTATGTATATATATACATATATATATATTTTTTATATCATATGCATTTATTGTGTTTATTTATACAAATATGTATGCCATGTTTATTGATTTTGTATATATATTGCCTGCACCACTATATATATATATATTTCTGTTTTGTGTAATGGTTGACTGGGAGATAATGCCATCTGGCATTAAGTCCGCCATTTGTACATTTTGTAACATTTTGTGCAATAAAGTTAAATAATAAAAAAAATATAGAGTACTGCCTAAACCCAGTATAGTCCGGAATTTTTTACAAAAGTGTACCTTGTAATCCGAAAAATTACAGATCCAATGATATGATTCTTTAAACATATTATATATATATATATATATGTACTCTGAAGTACAAATCATACTTGTAGACCATATCGGATTACAGGGGGCATCGGATTAGACAGGGACCGGATTAGCGGGGGTCCACTTTATTGCCATTTCAAAAGACGTTAAATACATATTTATATCTAAACACATGGCTATTTCTTATTAGGGTAAGCGTGTCTTACCCAAGTTGCAGCAAAAAATAATTAATTTACCTATTTTAATCATCACTAATTGACTTCATCATAATCATTTTTATAGCAGCCATAGAACGCCCACTGCTGGACATAGGCCTGCTAGTTATTGGCAGAATATAATTATACTGCCCGCTGTACCAGGTGTCGTCAAAGGCGTCTGAGTTCCGGAACCGACAGATGGCGGTACATCCACCAAAGCGTAGCTCAAATGTAACAGGCGGCTATGGCTGCAACATTCTTGTCGAAAAGTTATGTCTTCTCTCAGGCTTCAGGCGACTTTAGAAAACGCTTCGAATTTTGGAGCCGTGACGTTAGCGCCATCTTTTCAATGTTGTACAAACACTCTCATATATATTTTGATAGGTAGGTATGCTAAGATTGTAGCAAGTGAGAACCATAGTCTCTACCTAACTCGATGGGACAGGCGTGGAGCATGTATGTAATATTTTCTAAGACGCGTTAAGCGTTCACTACTCATAATAAATTTACGGCTTTTTCAATATTATATATTTTCAATACATAAAACCAAGAAAATAATATTTTAACATTCCTCATTCAATATTAATGAGGTAAATGTCAAATCGTTTAATACATAACAATATTAAAAAAATATATGTGTGTGTTTAATACTCTTTCATAGGTTAACTAGTAAGACAGATTTCGGTTTGGACATGTGGTTGAACTCAAGCCTAGACATGTAGGTATCCCAAAGAAGACGTAAGCGGTAAGTTAGTCTGAAAAAAAATGTAATTACTACAAACCTATTTCTAAATTGGACACATCGAGACTATCTTTATGTGCCCAAAAGAGATAACTGAACCCGTTACTGTCGATGCAAGAATTGATAGTCACTTGTTATTTACGATATAGATTCAGTTAGCCAATCAGTGAATTGAACTTTATTATCTAAATAATAAGGTTGAATTGTAAACAAACAGGTATTGTCAACGATAGTACGGGAGTGTTTGTACAGTTAACCAATTTTTACGGTGATATTTATTTTTAGTTTTTGCGCAAGTATTAAAGGTTAAGATCTTAATAGATTTTATTTTTATTAAGCGTTATCTTTCGATACATTTCAAAGGTATCACTTATATAATATCTAAATTCGTATTAAAATATCGCATTTTCTAATTAAAGTCTGAATGGTTACCAAAGTACCATTTAAATATTTTTTGGTTTACTATGAATGTATTACTTGGCATGGCTGTATAACACTCCCGTATCAAATAATAACAGGCTAGCCGTGAGGTATCGGCAGAGCAGAATAGTACCTCCCCCTGTACCGGGTGAGGGGACTATGGTACCAAATGCACAGGGCGAGGATCGGCAGCAGCATACCCGTCGCGAAAGCTGCACTCTGCGATTGCCAACAATCTAGCCCAGCGCGGCAATTATGGGCAAAATTCCCCCTTCTTTGGGGAGGCTTATGTCTAGCAGTGGACTTTTAATAGCTGATATGATGATGATGATCAGATATTGTAAGTGGAGACTGAAAGACCGATAGATGATGGTATCTTTATTTATTTATTATTTGGTACACCAACAACATTACAATATCAAAAAACATTAGTAATTTTATAATTACTAATGGTTATTTATCTGACTCTAAAGTAAGTCACTTCATCGGACATCTGACAACAGAGGATGATTCCGCGTAGTTTGTGATTAAACATAATAATTTATTGTCCTGAGTGGGGATCGAATCCGACGACCCTTTGCGCACAAAATATGATCACTACCATCTGCGCCAATATTCCTGTCAAATATAGTATCTATACTCCCTTTCTTGGGGAGGCCTATGTTTAGCAGTGGACTTTCAATGGCTGGTGGATAGTATCTATGTGTTTTTAGTTTTTAGTAAAAGAAAACGCATTACCTGCAACTGATCGTCGTCTTTAGTCCTGTCTGGTTGCGTGAATTGTGGCTGTAAAGCCGAAGGCTTGCCTCCAAGGGGCAGAGTGGGGGCTTCGTGCCTCCAGGCTCGCTCGTCCTGTCTGAATCCAGGGTTGTCGAATGCGAACTCGTCCTTGACAGACTCTGGATCTGTGGAGAAGACGAGATGCTTTCCTGTGGACAAAATACATTGACTGCATAAGATCGATGAATAATTTGGTTGGTGATATGAGATATTGTGACGGGTTGTGACGGGTGCGAGGAGGATAAAAAATGGTTATTTACATTGGCTAATAGCTGATGTTATAAGTAGTAACTAAGGCTATATTCGTATATAGTAGACTCGAGACCCCCCCCCCCGGCTTCTGACGGGTGCAATGAAGATAAAAAATGGTTATTATAGTACCTCCCTAGCTAGCAATAACCATTTTTTATCATATCATTATTATTATTATTTTCATATCAGCCATTGGAAGTCCACAGCTGGACATAGGCACAAGATTGGGGAAATTTTGCTCATAATTGCCGTGCTGGGCAAGCGTGCTAGCAATCGCAGAGCGAGCTATCACAACGAGGAAGCTAATGCTCATCTCAGTCCTGTTTTGAATGTATATACCGCCATCTGCCGGTTCTGGTACCTTAGTCGCCTCTTGCGATACGTGGTACAGGGGGCGGTAACTACTTTCCCGGTACCCCACGGCATAAATGCGTAGACAGTAATTATGAATAAAGAAAACGCAAGATTTCCACCACAATATGCCCATGTGGTCAGTAAGTAATTTTGGCAAGATCTTTATCGTTAAGTGTTTTGGTGACAATTGGTTCAATTGATATAAATTAGAAAATTGCGCATGGGTGGTTAACGGTACCGGAATTAAACTTATGGTGTTCGGGTCTCGATTATATCAATTGAATGACTACAATTTTTAGTTTTAAATGTATTTACCTTGGCTTACCTCGTGTAAGCTTTGGCTTGCTAATTAAGTCATTTATTGAACCAAAGAAATTAGTAATAGCAATACCAATGTATCAATCATGAAAAATTAACGCGCGTGACAACTAACAAGCAACTTATTATATTACATTATTATATAATACTTAGGTACATTACATACTATTATAATTATTTATGCTACACAATACTTTCTCTGAGTTTTTTAGCAAGCCTAACCTTACCGCAGCCTATAGACGCTCGATAGACGCTCGTAATATCACAAGGATATCACTAGCCTATTGCCAACCTTGTGTCTTGAAAATATCATTACCCAGTAACCTTACTGCGTCTCTCACCCTTCAAACCGGAATATAGCAATCGAATATTATTTGGTAGAATGTTAGTGAGGTACCAATTTATACGACCTTTGTTTGAGGTCTACGTCATGTTAAGAATATAAAAACATATCTATATAAATAATTAAACAATAAAGTCTCATTAACAGGATGTATTGCAACATTGAGTATTGTTATCCGACTTCCATTATTTAACCTTTTATTTTTGCCAGCGAGCGTGAAGAGTACTTTTACAGAACCATTAAAAATTTACGGCCTGACATTGCTGGTTTTTTTTTATTAGACCAGTTTGTCAAACAAGCATACAGTCCGCGTGATAGATAGGAAGCGTCACTGCGGCCTATTCAGGCTCGTAAGGGTCAGACTAGGATATCGCGTTGCCAACCTCGTGACTTGAGGATATTATGCCACATTACCCAGTAAATTCACTGCCTCTCTCACCCTTCAGATCGGAACACAGTAATGAGAACACTGCTATTTGGCCGAGTTTTGTCTATTTTCCTAATCACATAATGTTTACATACACATTATGCGATTTGGAAAACTATTATCGCTTAAATTGCTAATAATAATACATAAATGTCTTGCTTGCCTCTCCTTCATCACATGTGTTATGTATGTCAGACAACAGAGGCATTACATAGTTAGATACATGTTTTGTGTCTGGAACATATCATCAATATCATAGTATATGGTAGCAGATTGGCATTGGCTGATATAGGCATCCCCAAGAAAAGCCGCGCTAGGCGAAGCGTGCTGGCAATTCCAGAGAGCAGCTTCAAAACGGTAATATCATCAGATATAATCAGGTATAAGCATCAGAGTAACACTGATTTGGGCAAATATACCCCTGTTTACCGCTTTCGGTACCTCAGTCGCCTTTTACGATACCTACCTGGCCCACCTGGTTGTGGGGATCAAACCCACGGACACAAGGTGGGATCACTAGCATCTGCGAAAACAGGCTCGTAAAGAAAGTAATGCAAATCTGCACCCATCGCGTGTCTATACGTCGTAAAACTTACATGAAATCTGGCACAAAATTAAGCCTTTCTCTCAAAAATTTATTTGCTTTGCTTCATGTAATAAACACTTTCTTTTTCAATGGATTTAAGCTTTAATTACCGTAATTAAGTATAATTAGACACATCCAAAACGTCTCTCGCTCGCCTACGACTGGTTTTGTAGCCAATGTTTGGTGAAATGTAAATTACGGAACGTCCTCCCGTATTTGGTTTTAATTACAATTTTTAATTAATCTCTAACATCTTAATAGTGTTTGTTACGATATTGACTAAATAATTTATTACTGAATTTTTAAATTAAAAATAGTTGACCATTTAGATTATATTGCTATGGCAAAGTATTAATGGGTTCGTGGGAAATTTCATAATAAATATATACATATAATTTAATTGCGAAAGTTTGTATGTATGTTTGTGACTCTTTTACTTTTGTGATCTGAATGAAATGTTGACACAAAAATTATAAAGAATCTGGAATAACATATAGGCTACTTATTTTCCCGCAAATATGTTCCTGTAGGATAGATCTGGCTTTTTATTTTTCTCTAAGGAACCGGCACGAATATTTGCATAGTTTAGCTGTCAAAGAGCGACATAGACTGCTAGTAGAAATACATAAATTAACACATCTCATACGTTAATAGATTACGACAGGCAGAGTAGAATAGTACCTCCCACTGCACCAGTTGTCGTAAGAGGCGACTAAGGTAACACAGCCGACAGATGGCGGTATATCTAACCAAACCAGTGTATCTCAAGTGCTTAGCGCGGAGATGGGCAGCAGAATCCCAATAACTAAAGCTGCGTTCTGTGATTGCCAACACGCTTGCCCAGCGCGGCAATTATAAGCAAAACCTTTCTTGGAGAGGCCTATGTCCAGCTGTGCACTTCCAATGGCTGGTATGATGATATGATGATAAGTTAATCTGACTTCAGGATAAGTAGCTTAAAACATTATTAACAACCAGACACAGAACAAATATATTTAAATCATTAAATAAATATTTATCTGGGTGGGAATCGAATCTACGACCTTCAGCGCACAAGATAGGTTCACTACCATCAGCGCCATCAGGCCCGTTAATAATAGCATATTGTAGATATTACTCCGTGTATAAGCGATAGGTTTCGCTCAGAGAAATCATTAGAGGTTCACACGACTGCGATTACGCTATGCGTGTGCTAAAACAAGGTCATTTGTAAACACGCGCAAGTACTGTAACCAAACGTTTATTCATATATCTCTATTTAAATGGATCATACGATTAATACATTTATCAAGACGTAATTAAGTTAAGAACTAAGTATAAAGTCTAAATGTACAATCAATTAAAAATAAACATGGCATGCACAGAATAAGAAATAAATAGTGAAAAGTTAAGTTCCAATGCGTTCTATTTTTAAACCGATATCTTACAGGAGTTGAGTTGCTTATAGACGTTGTCTATAGACGGTGGCGCCGCCGCAGTCAATGCGGACGCAAAACGAACTAGATTCGACAATAATTGTATAATTGTGACATAAATTCACTTAAGCGAACAAGTGGAAACTAAGGTATCATAACCGATAGATGACAGTATTTCCATCCAAAACGGTGTAGTTCAAATGCACAGGGTTGTAGTGGGAAGCAACATCCCCGAAAGCTGCACTCTGTAATAGCCAACACGCTTGTCCAGTCTGGCAATTATGTCCTGTCCAGCAGTGGTCTTCCAATGGCTGATACGATTAAGGTTAATATGCAAAAAATAGTGAGTAAGGCCTATTTTTTACAAAACTGATTTTATGTCAAGCAAATGATGAACGAGTTTTTATACAATTTAATGATTTATGGTTGAATTTCAATCACCTGGTTATCGACCACGAGTTATTCTTAAATACATATTTAGAACTCAGCACAAAACAAACAAATGTTTATATATATTTTTCGCTAAGGGTTGGCTTAGCGAAAAACATAGTGAATATAGAAATTATATGTTAACATAAAAAAAAAATAGTAACTTAACACATGTTTTATGAAACAAAGTATGAACACGATCTTTTTAAATTCACAAGTATGTTTGAGAAAATTTTTAGTTACTGCAAACATATCTCAACTATTTAATGACAATGACACCATGATATGAAAAATATACAATTTAACAAGAGTGACATCACTGTAATATATAAAATTCCGTGTCACAGTATTAGTTACACTACTTCTTTAAGCTTGACCGATTCTTATGAAATTTTATATGCATATTCTGTAAGTCTGAGAAACGGCTACTATCTATTTTTCATACCCCTTAATGATAAGGGTTAACCAAAACTATCATAATTTTAAAAATTTTTGGTCAACCTTTTTTTCAAACCGGAACACAGGAAAACGAACGCTGCAATAAAGCAGTAGAAATAGATGAAAGTGCGGTACCAATGCATTTTATGTACCTTATGCGCTAAAGGTTGTGCATTCGATCTCTACCCTTGACAAATATCCATGACTGGGTGTTAACTATGCATTTAAATATTTATATGTGATTCCTTTGTTCTCTGGTGTTTTAAAATCAAGTGCTTTAAGTGACTATGTCTGAGTTAGGTCATGGTTTGAGATGTTATGTGAATTCAGAATAAAAGTAACTCGGTTAATTAAATTACTTTGACAATTTGTCAACCTGTGATTCTGTCTGCTTAAAGTGATATTTATTTATCGTCGAATCCATTTGAAATTTCAAGAAAATCGGTTTAATTAAAAAGCTTGATAAATATACATCCTTTTATAATTATATTATTTGTAAATATTTTAGTCGGTTTGCCATGATGTGCCGGTAGAGTAGAATCGTAAAGTAGTACTTCCTGTACCAGGTGTCTTTAGAGGCGACTAAGGTATCAGAACCGACAGTTGGCGATATATCCATCCGAGACAGTGTAGCTCTAAGCCCCCTTATTTCCCCCCTTCTTGGGGTAGCTTATTATGATGATATTAATATTACCATGCTGTCAGTTATACAAAACTGTCTTCGTTACCAAAATCATTACCCTAGTATACCAATATTGGAAATAAAACTGGGAATATTCTTGCACGATCCAATATACAGTGACATCGACGCGAAAGAAGAATGCTTGTTGGATTAGACGTCCAATGATAATTATAGGCCTCTCCAAGAATGGTAGAATTTTACGTTTAATTGCCGCGTCTTACGCTCTGTGTATTTGAGCTACGCTCATTCGAATGGATATGCCGCCATCTGTCGGCTTCACATCCACACAACATTTCAATTGGCTGACTAACTCACTTAAAGTATTTATATCACAGACATCAGAAACAGATGAATCATAAATAACATTGTATACATATGTATTTGTCTTAGGTGGGAATCGAACCCACGACATATAGCTTATAAGATAGGATCATTACCATCTGCGCCATGAAGCCCTTCACATCGCAGTCGCCTATTACGACGCCTGGTACAAGGGGAGGTACTATTTTACTCTCACACTTCACGGCTATAAAAAATTACTACATAGTATAAAACAAAGACGCATTCTCTGTCTCATGATCTTTAAAACCACGGAACAGATTTTATTGCGGTTTTTTTATTGACGTAGAGATTCGAGAGGAAGGTGTATATGTATAATACATGTATAATATTTTAGAGAAACCCTGATAATTTTAGAATATTCTAATAAGATGTATATAAACACCATATTTTTGCGCTTACATTACGATCGCTGGCTGAACCTGACTAGATAGATTAAAAAAGTGTATAGTATTGTACAACTTAAAAAGATCTACAAAAAAGTCGGTGATGGAATATGTCTATCTCGTACGGATAACCCACAATAACCATTTTTTATCCAAAACGCACCCGCACGAAGCAGGGGGGGGGGGTCGCTAATATAACATAAACTACGAGTACGTAACATAAGTGCATAGCTCGCACGATGTCTACTCTTGCTTTCAATATAGACAGTAGCGACATCTAGGTCGAACTTTCACGACTCGTGTGTTTACCGTTTTTTTTATCTATAGTAATTTCTACTGTGAATCGGCAGCGAAGTCATTATGTTACACTTCGTTTTCTATAATCAGTAATTTAACGATAATGGCTGTAGTATATAATTGAATTGGCATTAGAAATTTTCAACGATTTTTAATTAAATGAATAAATAAACATATATGAATAACAAAATAACCTTTTTATTTCTTATAACAGAGTTATGCAGGATTATATAAAAACAGGAGTCAACATATTAGAATCAGTTTACGTTTCAATATAATATTCTGACGTACCGACAGTATAGAATGGTACCTCCCCCCGCACCTATTGGAGCCGACAGATGGCGGTATATCCATCCGAAATAGTGTAGATCAAAACAGTTCTGAAACTTATTTACATACGTTTAATAGGTATAATAGCATGCTTAACATATATAAGAGCTGTGTATTAGTTATACCAAGAGGAACTAAAAACAAAATAATGTCAATCAAATGTACACAAGTGTCTTGGCGCGCAAGTGTATTGGCACACAAGTGTCTTGCCGCGCAAGTGTCTTGCCGCGCAAGTGTCTTGGCGCACAAGTGTCTTGGCGCACTAGTATATTGAGGCAGTAGTGTCCGTGCAGTACAAATTGTATTATACCGTGTAGGTAGGCAGGAAATACAAAGGGGGTAATGTCATCCATAAGAAGTGTTTGTACTGTTACAAAATACGAGCACAATCAAATAATCGGTTCTGGTCACTCAGCGTCATCGGCAAAGAATTTTGATTTAACGCGATTAAACACGGCGTTTTCTTCCAAGTTCACTGGACGTTATAGTAAATCGGTCGTGACGCACAAATAAATCAATAAATATATTTTACAAATAAACTATGGGCTACGTTGACGTTTATCAGCGAGCGGAAAGTATTTATATAGCGGAAAGTATTTATATAGCGTTAAATATAAGGTTGCAGTTTATTTTAAGTACAGTCAATAAAGATTGATTAAAAAGATAGTTGGGCATGTAGAAATGGTGGATGCAAAGAGAATGATTTACACAAATATATAGAGCGGGAATCAACGAAAGAGTTGGTATAGGACGACCTAGACGAACATATCTTAACCCTTTAGAAGCGGTATTAAAGATGCCTTGATAATTAAACTACCTAGAATAAAGGAGTTTGTATGATAGAAGTCATGCGAGTAAAGGAAGCTGGAGAGGTATGCCAAGATCATAACAGTGGAGATCATTTACTATTTCATTGAGACTCAAGCGTGATGTATGTGTCGTATATATGATTGTTAAACAAAAAGAAAGTCTGAAATTTATTTTTAATTACGCCGGCTGGTTTTTTTTTATCAAGTCTTCCTAATATAAAAATGTATTACTAGCAGTGCCCTCGGTTTTTCCCGCGTTAATTTGCAGAACAAACCTAGTATAATTAATGCTTCGCTGTTAGGTTCTAATGTGATTTTATACAGCCAATAAACTTTCTCAATAAGTGAGCTATATAATACTGTTTCTGACCTTATAGTTTAGGCCCTGCGTTCATATGTCAGATTCTCGTTTTATATATACAAATTCTTATTAAAGACTTTGAAGATCAGTGAACTTTCATACTTACTTTGCACCCCCTATTTACAGAGGGTAAATAGGGGATGATTTTCGAAAAAGAATTTTTCACATTTTTCACGAATTTTAATGAAAAACTGATATTGATTTGAATAACGTCAAGAAAAGGTTCACACTAAGTTTACAATACACCTTCGTTCTATATAAACTACTATTTCTCTCAAGTAAACTGTACTCAGCGAGCAGATCTATGAATATTAAAATCGGTTCTATACCAAGACACGTAATTTTATATATAGATTTGATAATTAATATGTATTGAAAACCGTTTTTATTAAATATATATGCAAAACATACCACTTTAAGCTGACTATTTACGTTAATTCAGAGACGTATGCAAAATAAAAAAATATTTTACTAAATCGACAAACAAGCATACCGTCCGCGTG